>JANUWF010001642.1:5152500-5521978 GCA_026120185.1 Voacanga thouarsii
TAGAATTCAACAAGAAGAAGCTGTTAGAAAATTAGAACAACTATCTATAAAAGATTGGAAATTTATTAAACACTTTTTACAAGATTATTATTATTATACTACCTTAGCAAGATGTTTTTATGAAGAATTAAGTTTATAAAAATTATTTTTAAAACTACCAAGACGTTTAGGAGAAGAAATATATAAGAGTTATAAATCATATGATTGGAATGTAGCACATATAAAAAATATAGCTACCTGTATGAAATTTATAGTTACGAAATTAGCAGAAAAATACGTTCATACAAATACAGAAACAACTAAAAGGATAATATAGTTTTTGTAAAAATATTTATACTCCTCAACATTATAGTCAACAAAATTCTAGGAAAATATATAGAAAACCAAAAGTTAAATATTATAAGAAAAAATATTACCTTAGAAAATCCTCAGCTAGAAAACCTTATTTAAACAAAGATAGGCATGTTAGAAAATTTAGTAAAAATAGAACATATAAAAATAAATCACAGTGTTATAGTTGTGGTCAGCCTAATCATTTAGCAAGAGACTGTCCAAGAAAAAAAATACTCTATATAACAAGAAAACTGCCTTAGTAGAATGTGTTAACGAGGATATTATTGATATAGATGAATATATGTTAGATTCAGAAAGTGTATATAGCATAATCTCTGTTGATGATATAGACTCTTAGCAACCTGAGTCCGAAGACGAAATAGAAGATTTAGATTTTGTAGAAGAAATAACTAATACTCAATCACCAAAAATCAATTGTCTTATTTGTCTCAATTAGATAATGTAACAGATACCCTTCAAGAATTAGTCATTGTAAATTGTGAACATGATTGGATACAAATGAAAGGATCAGATAGCAACCCTGTTATTTATTTAACACCCCACACCCTAGGTACCTAGATAGGGTGGGAAGTCGCCCCGTCCGAAGGATTAGGGGTCTTTATAATGACGTACAAAATAAAATAAAAACTGCTAAATAAAGTTAAAGGAATAATTCCATTACATCCGAAAGCAAAACTTATACAAGTCTGGAATTCAAAACTAACAAACGTCACTTGAAATAAATTCAAAACACAACTAAATAAATAAACTGGAGCTCAACCCTAGCTTCGCCCCGCTCAATGCAAGCACTCCATTGAAATCATGATATAAAATGTGTGAGATTAACATATCAGTAAGTCCCATGTGTGCAAATGTCAATTATAACTATTTCATGTATGCAGATTTATCAAAATCACAAAATCGTGTTTGCAAGCTAATTTCATCAATAACAGTTATACAAAGAGTCTTGCTTAATAAATCTAAAACAGTTCACAATCAATCACTGTTTCATCACAATCATAATTCATTAAGTAGGGATTAACAAATGATTCAACAATATAGTAACACAGTCCATATCATGGTTACCGCTATGATAGCTCCCCAACGTATTCTTTCAACAAAAGGGCAGTGGGGAATTCACCCACTAGGTGAGATACTCCTCCATCTCTACACCCAACATTCTGGTTGTCTAATCCGGATCAACAATGTCCACATGGACTAATATGCTAGCTCGGACTGGCTTGACTAAGCAGTACTGTCACCTCTCCAAGTTGAGTTTATCTTCTGGAGGTGGCCTCCTGCCAGAAGACTCACTCTTGCTCTTTGAAACTAGTACTACTAGCCTACCCCCGCCGAGTACTCAACGCTCCCTAGTTAGGGGTAGAATCATTTTTCCTTTTTCGAAAGTCTTTGATTAGTTTGATTGCAAAACGTGGTTTTCGTAACAGCATTTTCAAAATCGTTTGTCAATAGTGTAAGAAATCGTTTTTGAGTTTGAATAAATAAAATTTAGTAAATTTGTTTTGAAAATAAAACATCCACGTTTCCAATCCAAGTATCACAACAATCCAATATAACTCATCACATTTAGTCAAGGCTCAATCCTTGTGTTAAAACATCATATTGACATCAATTCCAAGTAACATTGTAAAAATTGCTTGCAAATATGTAACATTTATCAAAACGGTTATTCAGGAACTTGCTTGGATAAATCACATCCAAATCCAACTCAATCGATTGCTCTAATTCCCACTCATTTCTTATCTTGAGCAAATAACCCCGCAATTAGGATTTAATCGTTCCATCCATTATTTCATATAACATGACTCTCAATGATTTCCTTATTTACCTATTTCATCCATGGTATTTAATTCACTAAATCACATGTATAACTTTCCTTTACTATTCTACTGATCATAACCATGCATTGATCTAGATCGATTCATCACATAACAACTTCCTTATTAAACTAAAATAAAATCAACATAAATAGCCTCATAAACATTAAAAGATCTCATCTTTGCCTATTTAGCATGGATCTAGATTCATCATGACAAGATACATCAATGTCGTACCTCATATATGCACTTTCATCAACATATTCATCAATCCAATTTACTCATGCTTTCATACTAGACTCCATAAGCATTCATAAGCCAATATTTTGAAGTTTAAGACCATTTAAATTAGTAAAGATACGATCTTGATTACCTCTTAGAGATTTAGACTTAAAACACGGCAACTCCTTGTTGACTAGCTTGAGTTTGATCGATAGTTGAAGAGTTTGGATCCCTTGGATGACCTTGATCAAGACTCACCAAAGAATGGGTAAAATCAACACCTTATGGACGTGATTTAAAGAAGAGAAAAGGAAAATAATAGATTAGAGGTTGAATGGAAGAGTTGAAGATCAATTACCTTGTAGTGAATCTCGGTTTTGGTTTTGTTTTTGGAGAGAGCTGTCTGAAGTTGTGGGTAGGGTTTCAGCTGTCTATTTCATGTATTTGGAGGGGCTGAGAAGGTGAAAATTCCGTGGTTGGCTGTATAGAAAAGTCTAGGGTTTTAGGTTTAGGTGTTTGAAGGAGTTTTAATCTTGCTATGGTTTCTTGATTATAAGAGAAAATTGTTCATCTTTGGTGTTCTCTATGGCTGCCAAAATTTTGGAAGGGGATTAGAGTTTATTGCTGCTGTGTTTGTGAAGTTGAGGGTGGCCGAGATTCTGGACATAAAGAGAGGAAAAATCTGATTGGTTTTGGGCCCTATAATAGCAAAAATATGAGAGGAAGAATAGGCCTTTGTGTAGCTGTATTTCTACTTGATAGCTAGGGATCTTTTGTGCAGATTTTGTGCTGGAATTTATGTGTGAATTAGGGCTGAAGGTGGCTGAATATCTGGTGGAAATGGAGAAGAATTTCTGGTATTTTTTTGGTTATAACCAAATCCTAGTTGGTTAAGGCTTCCTTAGTTAATCCTAGTTAAGTTTTGGAGAGTTGTTGGTAGGTTGTTTCTCTTCATTGTGGCGGCAGTTTTGAGAGAATTTTCTAGAAAATCTTAGAAAAGAATTAGGTCATCTAATTAGGAAATATTTTAATCAATTCTCTATATTAATTTGGGTAATAGCTATTAAATAGTTATTAGGTAATAAAAATTCTGGTTTCCTATTCATATCTACTGAAATTTTCCCTAAAGGCTTTGAAAATTCCTAGATTTATCCAAGAGATAAATACTTCATTTAAATTCACCTCTAAGCCTTTTATTTCCATAAAAAAAATATTATTTGAAAGAAGAGAAAATATGAGAATTTATTTCCTTGGAAATAATGCCTATATACTTTCTTATATATATTTTTCTCTACTAATATATTATTTAGATATTGCTAAAAGAAAATCTAGATTAGTAATCTTTAAAACTCTCTAAAAGATTATGATAAGATATTAGAAACAAAAAATTAATTTGTTCTCCAATATTTTATAAAATAATTTTCAAATAAATCACTCTCCTAATTTATTTTTCTCTTCTTAGAAAATTAATTTCCTAGTGGCGATTCTCCTAAGGATTTTGGCCAAGCTATGGAAAAATTAGGGAAGAAGGAAAAAAAAATAAGAGAATGAAAAGGATTTGAAATAGCTAGGATTCAAACTTGAGCCCATCAAGGTTTAAATGCCATGCTTTATCCACTACGCTACTTTTTTTTTCCTAAATATTCTCCTAACAAATTCCCTTGATTTCTTCCCACTTGCTTTATCCCTTTTTCTAATAAACTCTCCTCAATAAATGAAAGCTCTAGTAATCCAACTACTTCAAGAACAAATTAATTCATGCAATCCACAATTAATATTTTCATAAAAAATAATTCAAATCATCAAATGTGGTATAACTCAATATGACATGCATAACTTTTCCCCACTTACTAAAGGCAGTCTAACATGGGGTATTACATTCTCTTCCCTTAGCAGAATTTCACCCCGAAATTTAGAGTTCTATACCTTTAGAGCAAGTTCGGGTATTTCTTTTTCACCTAATCTTCGGTTTCCCATGTTGCATCCTGCGTACCATGATAATCCCACAAAATCTTTACCATAGGTATCTGTTTACTCCTCAACATCTTGACACTCCGATCTAAAACCTTAATTGGTTTCTCAACGTAGCTCAAATTAGGCTGCAAAATCAATGGCTCCTCGTTCAATACATGCTCCGGGTCAGGGTTGTATTTCTTCAAATGGGATATATGGAACACATCATGAATTCCTGCTAATCCTTCCGGTAACTCCAACCGATATGCTACAGGTCCAATCCTTTCGATCATAGGAAAAGGTCCTAAGTTTCTAGGACTCAGCTTCCCTCCTTTAGGATGCTTCATAATCCCTTTGCTCGTTGTTATCTTTAGAAAAGTTCGGTCCCCCACCTGGAACTCCAACTCCCTTCTTCTATTGTCGTCATAACTCTTCTGTCGACTTTGAGCGGTTTTCAATCTCTCCTTTATTATATTCACTTTATCGGCCATTTTCTCAATATTCACTTCCTCAGACTTGCTGATTTGACCATCCTCTGACCATCCATAATATAAGGGCACTTGATATTTCCACCCATATAACGCTTCGTAGGGTGCCATTGCAATTGACGCCCGATGACTATTGTTGTATGCTAACTCAGCGTAGGGTATACAATCTATCCACTTATTTCCAAAATCCAACACACAAGCCCTAAGCACGTCCTCCAATATTTGGATGACTCTGTCGGACTGTCCATCAATTTGCGGATGAGCAGATGTGATAAGCTTCAGAGTTATCCCCATTGACTCTTGAAACTTGGTCCAAAACCTAGAAGTAAATCTAGGATCCCGATTGGATACAATACTGGTCGGCACTCCATGCAATCTAACTACTTTGCGAATATATGTTTTGGCCAATTTTTCCATAGAGTCCCTCATATTCACCAGAATGAAATGAGTTGTCTTGGTCAATCTGTCAACCACTACCCACACAACATTCTTCAAGGTCTTAGACATCGGTAATCCAGTAACGAAGTCTATTGTCACCTCTTGCCACTTTCACTCGGGTATAGGCAACTGCCTTCTTGTACTTCGCTTTTACTTTCTGGCATGTCAAGCAAGTAGAGACGTATTGCGCCACGTCTATTTTCATTCCCAGCCGCCAATAGGCCTTTTTTAGATCTTGGTACATCTTATCTTCTCCCGGATGGATAGAATACTTGCTATTGTGAGCCTCATCCATTATCTTTCTCTTCAATATTGGGTCATCTGGTACACATAATTGCTCTCGAAAATACATCACTCCCGCTTCATCCATCCAAAATTCGTTATTTCCTCTCTTCACTTCCTTTGCCTTGAAAGTCTGAAATTCTTGGTTATTCCGTTAAGCCTTACCAATCTCTTTCCTCAGCTCAGGCTCTAATCTCAGGTTGCTCAAACTAACTTTCCCTTCTCCCACTTCTGCCTTTTGTCTCAAGAACTCCTGTACTATTTGTACCTTTTGCACCCTCAGGCTAGCCATCCTCACCTTCTGACTCAGCGCATCAGCTACCACATTCGCTTTCCCCGGATGGTAGTTAATTGGGCACTTACATTCCTCCAAGAACTCCATCCACCTCACCTGCCTTAAGTTTAAGTCTTTTTACGTAAATATGTACTTCAAACTCTTATGATCCGTGAAAACTTCATACTCCGCCCTATACAAATAGTGTCGCCATTTCTTCAAAGCAAACACTATCGCTGCTAACTCCAAATCGTTCATCGGATAGTTTACCTCATGCGGCTTCAACTTCCTCGAGGCATAGGCGATAACTTTCCTGTCCTGCATCAGCACCACCCCTAGACCTTCCTTAGAAACATCCGTGTACAAGGAGTAGGCTTTGCCTTCTTCGGGTAGGCTCAACACTGGAGCTGACATCAATCTCCTCTTAAGCTCTTGCAAGCTCTTCTCACACTTATCATTCCAGACGTATGGCATGTCCTTCCTTAGCAATTGGGTCATTGGCGTTGCTAGCGTAGAGAATTTCTTAATAAACTGGCGGTAATATCCCGCCAATCCAGGGAAACTCCTAACCTCAGTCACGCTCTCCGGTTGCTTCCAATTTGAAACTGCCTCGACTTTTGCTGGGACCACCTTAATTCCATCCTTAGATATCACATGGACAAAAAAAGCCATCAAATTCAACCAAAATTCTCACTTCCTAAATTTAGCATAAAGTTTATGCTCTCTTAATTTCTCTAGTACCAACTTTAGATGCTCCACATGCTTCTCGGGACTTTTAGAGTAGATTAAGATGTCGCCTATGAACACTATCACAAACTTATCCATATACGGCTGGAAAACCCTGTGCATAAGATTCATGAAAATGGCAGGTGCATTAGTTACTCCGAATGGCATCACCACGAAGTCATAGTGGCCATATCTAGTGTTGAAAGCCGTTTTGGGAATATTCTCCTTCTTAATTCGCACTTGGTAATAACCTTACTGGAGATCCAACTTAGAAAAGTAACACGAACCTTGCAACTGATCGAACAACTCATCAATCAAATGCATGGGGTACTTGTTCTTGATCGTGAGGTTGTTCAGCCCTCTATAGTCTATGCACAATCTCAACGTCCCATCCTTCTTCTTTACGAATAACATCAGAGCTCCCCATGGCGATCTACTGGGTCTTATGTACCCTTGCTTAACTGATTCTTCTAGTTGCTCCTTCAATTCTTTCAATACTGCAGGCGCCATCCGATAAGGAGTCTTTGACATCGGCTCCACTCCCGGAAGTAAATCGAGGTGAACTCGACTTCTTGGGAAGGTGGAAGAGAAGCAAGTTCGGCCGAAAATACGTCTGCAAAGTCCTTTACCACCTCGGTTCTCTCCAAAGTACATTAATCATTGGGCTTATTGATTAGATAAGCCAAATATCCCACACAACCCTTCTTCAGCATTTTCCTCGCCTTTGCGCCTGCTATCAAGAATTTCAACTTCCTCACCTTTCTCCCATTGAACTCTAATAAGTCGCATCCAAGTCTAACAAACTGCACTGTCTTGGCCTTGCAATCCACTCTTTCTCCATGCTGTGCTAACCAGTCCATACCTAGAATCAGATCATAGTCATCGATGGGTAGGATTATGAGATCTGCCTTCAAAATCTCTTTTCCAACCACAACATCGCACCCTTGAACTACCTTACTCGCACCTCTTTGCCTTCCTAAAGGTGTACTCACTAATACGATATAAGGTAATTCTATCCCGCCCCAACTTAATTGGCATGCACATTTATCGTTCATATATGAATGAGTCGATTTGGGGTCTATCAAAATAGAAACAGAGACCTTGCATAGCAGTTCTACGCCTTGGTGCCATCTACTTACACCCAATACAAGCCTTATTAGGGGAAAGTTCATGACATGCAATTGATTAACTTATAGATTTGAAATAATGTGCAATGCAACGGAAAATAAATTTTGCAAATAATGCACCAAGTGAATTAAAGAAATCAACAAATCATAATTTTTTTATTAACCAATGCCAAATTGATACAAAATAAGGGAGTATTCCATAGATAGGCCCTTTTTATTCTTGCTAAATAAGATTTCAGAATAAAGAATAAATGCTGAATCAAACAAATGAACAAACATCTCTTTAATAAAATAAAAGAATAAGCACTAAAGACCCTAAAACTCTAAGCATCACTAGAGTCGTTAGAATCCTCGGAAGTCTTTGTAGGAAGTTCCATTAGCCATCCTGCACTGCTATTGGCATGATCCACATCGCAATCTATGTCACAACCGCTTGCAAAACCAAAGAATCTATGCTTCTTCCTAGGATGTCCCAACAAATGTACTTCAGTGACTCTACCCCTTAGTTTAGCTCTCAACTCCGCGTCTCTCAGTTTCTCCATGGCCAGTATCAGTGCACTCTTAGGTCTCCCAGACTCCGACTCATAAGACTCACTTCCCAACAACGTCAAGGTTCCTTCCTCTATGGATGGGGTCGCAGGTGTATTAATACTACCCCCCCTTAATCACTTTCGCTTCACTCTTGCTCTCTAGCTCTCCTATCTCCCCCTCAATCTCAAGCCCCTAGCTCATTCTCACTGTCATCATTCATTGCTCCTCTATCCCCTATCTCCTCCTCATCATCTCCTTTATACTCTACCATATTCCCATTCTCCTCAGGTGCAGGCACTTCAAGTATCGGATCCTTGGGTTCCAACTCTACTCCGAAGTCTCCTGTCATGGGTAGCTCATGGTCAATCTCATTCTCACTCGGGATCCATCCACCATCAGGTTCCGTCTCTGAATCGGATAATGAGGAATCTGGTATGGGCATTGGGTTAGATGCTCTACCACCTGCGGGACCGCACATAAAAGGCCAGTCTCAGGTTACAGCTGCGAATTTTCTAGACATCCTATAAGGTACCACTCAATCAAGCCAATTGCCTAAACCTAAGCTCTAATACCACTTGTAACACCCCACACCCTAGGTGCCTAGATAGGGCGGGAAGTCGCCCCATCAGAAGGACTAGAGGTATTTATAACGAGGTACAAAATAAAATAAAAACTACTAAATAAAGTTAAAGGAATAACTCCATTACATCTGAAATTCAAAACTAACATACGTCTCTTGAAATAAATTCAAAACACAACTAAATAAATAAATTGGAGCTCAACCCTAGCTTCGCCCCGCTTAATGTAAGCACTCCCTTGAAATCATGATATAAAAGGTGTGAGATTGACATCGTAGTAAGTCCCGTATGAGCAAATGTCAATTATAACTATTTCATGTCTGCAAGTTTATCAAAACTACAAAATCGTGTTTGCAAGCCAATTTCCTCAATAACAGTCATACAAAAGAGTCTTACTCAATAAATCCAAAACAGTTGACAATCAATCACAGTTTCATCACAATCTTAATTCATTAAGTAGGGATTATCAAATGATTCAACAATATAGTAACACAATCCATATCATGGTTACCACCATGATAGCTTCCCAATGTATTCTTTCAACAAAGGGACAGAGGGGAATTCACCCACTAGGTGAGATACTCTTCTATCTCTACACCCAACATTCCGGTTGTTCAATCCCGATCAACAATTTCCACATGGACTAATATGCTAGCTCAGACCAGTCTGATTAAGTAGTACTGTCGCCTCTCCAAGTTGAGTTTATCTTCTGGAGGTGGCCTCCTACCAGAAGACTCACTATTGCTCTTCGAAACTAGTACTATTAGCCTACCGCCGCTGAGTACTCAACACTCCCTAGTTAGGGGTAGGATCATTTTTCCTTTTTCGAAAGTCTTTGATTAGTTTGATTGCAAAACGTGGTTTTCGTAACAGCATTTTCAAAATCGTTTGTCAATAGTATAAGAAATCAATTTTGAGTTTGAATAAATAAAATTTAGTAAATTCGTTTTGAAAATAAAACATCCACATTTTCAATCCAAGCATCACAACAATCCAATATAACTCATCATTTTTATTCAAGGCTTAATCCTTATGTCAAAACATCATATTGACACTAATTCCAAGTAGCTTGCAAACATGTAACATTTATCAAAACGGTTATTCAGGGACTTACTTGGATAAATCACAGCCAAATCCAACTCAATCGATTGCTCTAATTCCCACTCATTCCTTATCTAGAGCAAATAACCCCGTAATTAGGATTTAATCGTTCCATCCATTATTTCATACAACATGACTCTCTATGATTTCCTTATTTACCTATTTCATCCATGGTATTTAATTCACTAAATCAACATGTATAACTTTCCTTTCCTATTCTATTGATCATAACCATGCATTGATCTAGATCGATTCATCACATGACAACTTCCATATTAAACTAACATAAAATCATCATAAATAGCCCCATAAACATTAAAAGATCTCATCTTTGCCTATTTAGCATGGATCTAGATTCATCATAACAAGATACATTAATGTCCTACCTCATACATGTTTTGTCTATGGCTTTTATCAACATATTCATCAATCTAATTTACTCATGCTTTCATACTAGACACCATAAGCATCCTTAAGCCAATATTTTGAAGTTTAAGACCACTTAAATCAGTAAAGATAGGATCTTGATTACCTATTAGCGATTTAGACTTAAAACACGGCAACTCCTTGTTGACTAGCTTGAGTTTGATTGATAGTTGAAGAGTTTGGATCGCTTGGATGACCTTGATCAAGACTCACCAAAGAATGGGTAAAATCAGTCCCTTATGGACGTAATTTAAGGAAGAGAAAAGGAAAAGAATAGAGTAGGAGTTGAATGGAAGAGTTGAAGATCAATTACCTTGTAGTGAGTCTCGGTTTTGGTTTTGTTTTTGGAGAGAGCTGTCCAAAGTTGTGGGTAGGGTTTCAGTTGTCTATTTCGTGTATTTGGAGGGGCTGAGAAGGTGAAAATTTCATGGTTGGCTGTATAGAAAAGTCTAGAATTTTAGGTTTAGGTGTTTGAAGGAGTTTTGATATTGTTATGGTTTCTTGATCATAAGAGAAAATTGTTCAGCTTTGGTGTTCTCTATGGCTGCCGAAATTTTGGATGGGGATTAAGGTTGATTGTTGCTATGTTTGTGAAGCTGAGGGTGGCCGAGATTCTGGACATAAAGAGAGGAAAAATCTGATTGGTTTTGGGGCCTATAATAGCGAAAATAGGAGAGGAAGAATGGGCCTTTGTGTAGCTGTACTTATGCTTGATAGCTAGGGAATTTTTGTGCAAATTTTGTGCTGGAATTTATGTTTGAATTAGGGCTGAAGGTGGCCGAAAATATGGAGGAAAAGGAGAAGAATTTCTAGTATTTTTTTGGTTATAACCAAATCCTAGTTGGTTAAGGCTTCCTTAGTTAACCCTAGCTAGGTTTTGGAGAGTTTGTGGTAGGTTATTTCTCTTCATTGTAGCGGCAGCTTTGAGAGAATTTTCCAGAAAATCTTAGAAAAGAATTAGGTCATCTAATTTGGAAATGGTTTAATTAATTCCCTATATTAATTTGGGTAATAGCTATTAAATAGTTATTAGGTAATAAAAATTCTGGTTTCCTATTCATATCTACTGAAATTTTTCCTAAAGGCTTCGAAAATTCCTAGATTTATCCAAGAGATAAATACTTCATTTAAATTCTCCTCTAAGACTTTTATTTCCATTAAAAAAAATATTATTTGAAAGAAGATAAAATATAGGAATTTATTTCCTTGGAAATAATACCTATATACTTTCTTATATATATTTTTCTCTATTGATATATTATTTAGATATTGCTAAATGAAAATCTAGATTAGTAATCTTTAAATTTCTCTAAAAGATTATGATAAGATATTAGAAACAAAAATTTAATTTGTTTTCCAATATTTTATAAAATAATTTTCAAATAAATCACTCTCCTAATTTATTTTTCTCTTCTTAGGAAATCAAATTCCTAGTGGCGATTCTCCTAAGGATTTCGGCCAAGCTAAGGAAAAATTAGGGAAGAAGGAAAAAAAAAATAAGAGAATGAAAAGGATATGAAATAGCTAGGATTCAAACTCGAGCCCGTCAAGGTTTAAATGCCATGCTTTATCCACTACGCTACTTTTTTTTTCCCCTAAATATTCTCCTAACAAATTCCCTTGATTTCTTCCCACTTGCTTTATCCCTTTTTCTAATAAACTCCCCTCAATAAATAAAAGCTCAGTAATGCAACTACTTCAAGAACAAATTAATTTATGCAATCCACAACTAATATTTTCATAAAAAATAATTCAAATAATCAAATGTAGTATAACTCAATATGATATACATGTCTTTTCCCCACTTACTAAAAGCAGTCTAACATGGGGTATTACAATTTATGTGAAAAATATCCCTCTTTAGCATTTAGATGGCAATGCAGTAATTGTTTACAAGAAGCTTGTAAATTTTGTCTAGAAAAACAACACAACAACAACAATAACAACAAAGCCTTAATCCCAAGTAACTTGGGGTCGGCTACATGAACCAACGTCAGGCAACATGTGGTTATCCATATAAATCTTCTCTCGCCACTTTCTTCTATCGAACGTCATACTGTCATCCAAATCTAACAAAGACATATCTCTCCTAATTACTTCTATCCATGTCGTTTTAGGCCTACCTCTATCCACATGCTCCTGTTAGGGCATGTGAATAGAGAATTAAAACAAAATATAGAATTAAAACTAATAGACAAAGGAAAACAAAAAAAACAGAGAGGATCCTGTAGAGCATCATTTAGAACGAAGAATTAGAATCGTAGAACAAAAGATAGACCAACTAAAAGATCATATATATAAAACAAATATTGAACAGGTTCAAATAATAGAAAATAGTTATACTCTAAATATAGAAATTTTAGATAGAAAGAAAAATAATAAAACTAATAGGATAGATATTTTTGTTTTAATTAAAATAGGAAATATAGAAATAGAAGTACCAGCCTTAATTGATATTAGTTATAGTAATTCAGTTCCTAACACTACTATAATACCTGAAGACTATCAGATAACTGCTAGTACTATAGCTGAAGTAGCTTAGATGGATGGAAAAATATATAGGTATACTAAATCAGTAAAAAATGTAGCCTTCCATTTTAAAATCTCTTCCATTTGTTATACAGAACCTTATTATGTTCCTGAAATTTATCTTAGACCTACTCAGTATAATTTAATAATGGGATTAGTTTTTATGCTTCAATATTATCATGATTTAGTTTTAACCTGTAATGGTATTCGTTTTTTCAAAAGTAGTACTTTACCTTATAACACTCCAGAGTGCGCTGAGAAGCATCGTGGCCCCTTTCCCCTTCCACCTAAAACTCATACAAAAATAGAAACTCCACAGCCAGATAAATTTGAAAATTGTAATTGTCCTATACTTGGTACCTATAAACAAAATAAAGTAGATCAAATATTAGATATCGAGCACCGTGAATTTATAGAACAAATAAATTCCCAAGTACAATGGTTAGATCAAGATATACAAATTAATTATTTATATTTAGAAAAATTATATAACTCTTTAGAAATAGGGATTCATTATATAAACAATATACTTAGCAAATTAGAAAAAGAGGAAATGACTGGCGAAAATCCTACAAAATATTGGCAAAAAGATAAACTATTTTGTAAATTAGAAATTTTAAATCCAAATTTACAAATCACTATAGCTAAAATTGATGCTAGTAATGAGGAAATTAAAGAATTTGAAATGCGCATAGGAGAGTTATCAACATTAGAAGTAATTAGAAATAGTAGTAGTCCTCATAGAAGTGCTGCCTTTATTGTTAGAAAACATAGTGAAATTGTTAGAAGAAAAAGTAGAATGGTCATAAATTATAAAAGGTTAAATGATAATACATTAGAAGATAGTTATAACATTCCAGATAAAAAGCAATTAATAAACAGAATTCAATGATGTTATATATTTAGTAAATTTGATTGTAAATTAGGATTTTGGCAAATTAGAATGCACCCAAATAGTATAGCATGCACTGCTTTTACCTGTCCCCTAAGATATTTTGAATGGTTAGTCATGCCTTTTAGATGAAAAAATGCACCTACAGTTTTTCAAAGAAAAATGGATACAATTGTTAATAAATATAATCGGATTGTTTTAGTATACATAGATGATATTTTAGTTTATTCTAAAAATAAAAAATGAACATATTGGTCATCTTAAAATTGTTTTGTCTGAATTCTTAAAACATGGTATTGTAATTAGTAGTTAAAAAAACTCAATTATTTAAGAAAAATATAGAATTCTTAGGAACGGAAATAGGCCAAGGTAAAATAAAATTACAACCTCATATAAGTACAAAAGTATTAGAATTTCTTGATAAAATAGTAGACATAAAACAATTACAACAGTTTTCAGGAATATTAAATTTTGCAAGACCATTTATTCAATACTTAAGTAAAATCATAGGACCATTGTATAGTAAAACAAGTCATAAAGGACAAAAATATTTCAATAAAGAAGATCTACAATTAGTAAAACAAATCAAAGAGAAAGTAAAAAATTTACCTGATTTGAGGTTACTTTTGATAGTGATTATTTAATTATAGAAATAGATGGATGTGATAAAGGATAGGGAGCCATTTTAAAATCCAAACCTCATAAATATAGTAATAAATTAGAAGAACAAATTTTGTAGATATAGTAGTGGTAAATACAGAGAAAAAGGAAATATTAGTAGTATTGATGCAGAGTTATTAGCAATTTGTTATTCCTTAGATACTTTTAGTTTATTTATTCTAAAGAAACAAGAATTTACACTTAGAACTGATTGTGAAGTAATAGTAACATTTATTAATAAGAAAAATGAAAAATGTAGTTCTCAAAGAAGATGGTTAAATTTCTTAGATAGAATTACTAATGTTGGGTATAAAATTAATTTTTAACATATTAAAGGAAATAAGAATAAAATTGCAGATCATTTGTCAATATTACTAACAGATATTGCATGACTTTACAGATGGATTTCAGCAAAAATACTGTAAAGATTGGCCAATGGGAGCTCACCGAGTATCTCAAAGGAACAAATCTCCATTTTAGAACTCTAGTAGGAGGTAAATTAGAAGATATTCACAAAATCTTTTTAGATAATCTTTGGAATGCACAAAATGAAAGCCAAAAGATTAAAAGTTTACAAGCCTTAGCATTTTATCTTAGTAATCTACCAAGACAGAGTTATTTACATTATGTAATAACACATGCTCACCAACCAGGTGTTTACTCACAATGGACTTCTGTAACGGCATGTGTTGAAAACTTTCACAAACCCTTATACAATGGTTTTAGAAGTCTTCATGAAGCATTAGAATTTGCTAGAAATAGAATTGGTTTAAGTTTCTTTATTGAACTAAACTGTAGAACAGACCTAAATAATTATTCACCACAAGCTTTTCCTCAAATAACTGATATACCTAGCACAAGTAATACTTCAGTAGATACAAATGCACAAAAGGTAGAATTTTCTAACCATTGTGATGCTTTAAGTTGCAATTTTAAATTATTAAATGATAAGTGCAGGTCTTACAAAGAGGATATTAATTCTCAAAAAGAATTAATTCATTCATTACGATAACAGCATAAGTTGTATACTAGTATAATTTCTTCTCAAAATGAAGAGATTGTGCGATTGACAGCTAAGCTGGAAGAATTTCAGAATCAAGAACCAGAAGTTGTTTTTATTCCAGAAAAACTAGAAGTAACCAGACCTTTTGAAATCTTGATTCCTAGAACGTTTTTTTAAAACACAACAACTCTTAACAAGATTCCCGGATACTACTATAGAACTGATTTTTGAAAAAATTCAGGATAAGTTTTTTAAAAAAAATTACTGTTTTACAGGAATGGCTTAGAACTTATACAGATCCTCACTTAACCTTACATCTTGTATATTGCAAACATCCCACAAAAGAGTGTAACCCTGACACCTGTAAAATTTGCCAACCTGATTGTGCAGTATATACTTTTGATTTTATCACCTGTGGTTGTCAATTAGAATATTTAATATTGACAGTTAATATCAACTTAGCATATTTTAAAATTTTTGAATTAAGCCTATCAAATGAAGAAGTGTTTCCGGTCACACTGCAGACGCTTCTGGACTATGGATACCTCAACCAGGTTATCTTTACAACTCCAGAACAAACAGATATTGCTGAAAAATAGCTGGCTCTTGCAATCTTGAAAGAATTTGAAATAGCATGACCTATTGTAAAAGTTGAAGTTAGCTCAGCCCCACCAGAATGGGATGGTCTTGAAATTATTCCTTCAATTCATTGTATATCTGTCACTTCAACACGAAAGCTACCAAAGAATGCAGAATCAGGATTCATTAGACAAAAGATTTGTTTGAAAAGCATTGCAAGATAACTGAGATACTGGAGACTAAAAACTCTTACTTTTAAACATGACAAAATCATGAAGCGAGGCCAGAGATTTCACCTCTTTCCAGAAAATAAGATTCAGAAAATATATGTACAACATCAATATGTTTTGGTTGAAGTAGAATTTGAGACCAAGACAAAATATCCATATATTTGGCAATATTATCTCCTGCTTTATGAAAAGAAGCTACAGGAAGAAGAAGAAGGATCTGGAGCTAAAATACGTGGAAGTGAATCTGAGGATGAAATGCGGGAAGACTAAAGTAGCTACAAGTAATCTCCACTCATGCAAGAAGACAATTAAAAGGTGGCTACAGGAACCACCATTTATGCAAAAGAAACAAGAAAGGACTTCTACGACAACTTTAATTTCTTAACTTTTCTACTTTCTGTTATGCCTAAAGAAATGCGCTGTACATCTACAGTCAAGCTAGACTTATAGGAATTCTTTAGTGCATAAGCATCAGTCTCAGAAATGTTGAACACGATGCACATAATAGAAAAACTCCTAAGTTCTTTACATTTTTCTTGTAAGACTTTCTAGTGAGTAAACCTCATCAACTTTAGAAATATAATTCCACTTTGCAATAAATCCTCCAGTAGTAATGTTTAATTTCTAACTTTCCAATAGCTAAGAATAAGCAAAAGAGTAAGAAAGAATCCCCCCAATAGTTCTTCACTACACGTCCTTAGTAGCCATCGGCAAAAGAGCCAAAATACCCATTTAGCTGTGAAGCCATTGGAGAGGCGTTAGAGGCATTTCAGGGGAAGACGCGTGAGCCATTTGGTGAATGAAAGGATAAGTGAACGCACTATTAGGTATGATTTTAAAACTTTTTTCTCATTCCTGAGTTATTCTCAATGGTATCTGAATCAGTTCGTTATTATTACGCTTTATAAAAATTAATTACCCCTGGTTGCTATCATTACTTAAAAAGGACTATAGATTCATTCAAAACTATTGAATAGTTTCACACTTATCTTGATATTATAGAATTTGAACTTCGTAAACTTAGAAGATACCGTCCATGCTCTTATTTATTGTATATTAATTAAGCTAAAAAAGACTTAATTTGGCAAAGATACTTTGAAATAAAACCTAATATTTGACTTATAACTCTTTTTCTTCTGTGTTTCCTTTACACACACACACACACACACACACACACACACAGTCTATATATAAGTCTTGCTTATTCCTACTTTTTCCACTACTATTTCCACTATATAAGTACTATGTCAAGCACCAAAGAACTATTTTCATATCTTCTTTCCCCATAGCAAGTTTTCTTATTAATATATTTAGCTATCTTTGCTTCTTTTCTTATATAGTATTTTGTCCACTAAGTCTCTTTTCTTTGTACTATCTATAGCACTACCATGGTTAGCTAGTTATAGCACAATTAGTTTTAGTACCAAGTTCCAAAAGGGCACCCCCCTCGTATTTGATATCAGAGCCATTCTCTCATCTTAAACAGTATCTAGCTAAAAATTCGATTGCAGCAAATAAATTTTTAATAAATACTTATGCTTTGCTTAGTGATTTAAAAATTCAATTAAAAAGTACGCTGAAACCTATTGCGATTTACAAAAATTTGCTTTGAACCACTAATCTTTATGATCTTAATATTACGTTGTATATTTATACTATTTATGTATTAAACTGAGAACTTACTGATATTCATAGACAATTAGCATTATTAACTTCAGCTTAATTTTTATATTGTGTATTTACCATTTAAAAAATAGAATAAAAATTAACAAAACTCTTATTAAATGGTATTCTCGCTGGCTTATCTTTATTGATCTATATTCTCTTAACTTTTTCCAACTTAGTAATAGAATCCACAATCTTACTATAGAAAATAGCTTGTTAATAAAAAGATTAGAAATATTAAATTCAGCCTAGCATATGACAGATATTAGATGAATAGAATATTTAAATCTTGAACTTGTAGGAAAAGCTAAGAACATAATTTATAATAATAAACATAAGCATACTTGTTATTTTTCTTCCTAATATAAATATATATATACACACACATATATATACCACATACTATACATATACATACTACATAAATATATATCCATATATACATACAATATAAATATATGTCTATATATATATATATATCATACACTTATGTGTGTCACAATATATGACACACCCATATATATACATCACATATGTACATACCAAATACAAACCATATACTGTGTATATATAAACTACATAAATATATATTTATATATATGCATGTATATATCTACATATATATGTATCTATATAAATGCATACCTATATACATACATACATATACACAAATATATAGGTATACATATATATCTATATTTAAATATTAGATAGATACATATATAAATATATATGCATATCTATATCTATACATACGCCTATATATATCTATATGTATACGTATCTGCATATATACATATCTATATTCAAATATATAGATATACAAATATACCTATATATGAATACCATACACACACACACACACAACAAATACTTATTTATAGATATACATATATACATATATCTATATACCATATATATAAATATATATTTATTTATTAATATACAACTCATACAAATGTATATAAATACATATATATATGCACACACATAATATATATATATATATATATATATATATATACCAAATACATATATACATACCATATACTAAATATAGACACTCTACATAACTATATATCTATATATACAAATATATATGTCTGTATATATACATATCTATATATATACATATATAGATATATACAAATATATAGGTAACCATATGTGTGTGTGTGTGTGTGTGTGTGTGTGTGTGTCTATATATATATATATATATATACATACATAAATAGATATATATAGATACACAAATATATAAATACCAAATATATTCATATATATATATTTATTTATTTATTTATATATACACCAAATACATATCTATATATATATATATATATATATATATACATATATACATATATATTACACACACACACAAGTACATATTTATAGATATACGTATATACATATATCTATATACTATATATATAAATATATATTTATTTATTAATATACAACTCATACAAATGTATATAAATATATATATGCACACACATAACTTATATATAGATATCTGTATATATGTATATCTATATATATGTATTTGTTGTGTTATATATATATGAATGTATGCTTTCATAAGAAAATATACGTCTACTATACAGTGGCTCTAGAAATAGGCCTGAAAGCCTACCCCAGAGTTGCATAGTCTTCCTACAAATACCAAGCATGTTGTAGACAGACTACTGGAGCTAGTGTTTTGTAACAGAAGGTTACGGCAAGTCTATACTATCAAGATGATACGGTGATAATACAAAGAGAGTATTTTACACTCAAACATTTCCCAGGCTTATCTAGGCTCATTGAGCAAGTAGTCCAAATTCCAAGGATGAATTAGGTTCCAAGGAAAAGGGGGCACAAACTCCATGTCTAAAGAATAGGTAGGAGAAATGTGTTTTGACTGGTAAGAGTAGGGGAATGAAATAGAGAAGTATGCATTCATAAGAAAATATACGTCTACTATACAGTGGCTCTAGAAATAGGCCTGCAAGCCTACCCCAGAGTTGCATAGTCTTCCTACAAACACCAATCATGTTGTAGACAGACTACTGGAGCAAGTGTTTTGTAACAGAAGGTTACGGCGAGTCTGTACTATCAAGATGATATGGTGATAATACAAAGAGAGTATTTTACACTCAAACATTTCCCAGGCGTATCTGAGCTCATTAAGCAAGTAGTCTAAATTCCAAGGATGAATTGGGTTCCAAGGACGAAGTGGTCCAAGTCTCCTAATAGGTTTATAAAACCTATCAGAGTAAGTTCTGGATTGAATCTGGAGCTTGATAAGCTCTTGGTTACAAGCTCCAACAGTCTCCAGGTTTTTAAGCTGGTCTAAGTAATAGTACTTACAAGTAAGAGTTCTGATCATGTATTCACACATATGAACTTGATCATGATAGTCATATAATAAGTTACTGGGGACAGCTCCCCTAGTATGAAGAGTGCTTAAACAATGAGTTTCTATACACATAATTGAAGGATTAGAGAAATCAAATCATAGAAGATTTCATCCAGCAAGTATTACTGAGTCATGTCAAGATAAGAGAACCCCTGAAAACTAGGTACGTGTCTTGGTCAGGCTCAAAAGGAAACCAGTAGCCCTTTTGATTTCAAGAAGACATAGGGCCTATCCATCCCTTTCTCTTCTCGGTCCTGGAAACTAGATACCTTAGATTTCGAAGAGTTTTCCCAAAATCTTTCTTCGGTTTTAGATCAAACAGGCAAACATATATTAATATAAATAGTTTTATTCCTCCCTAAGATGAACTAGCATCTACTCATGTTCCTTAGATTAAAACTTAAAAAAAAATTTCTGGGTAAGAACTCATCTTGTTGGCGTCGAAGGATGGTACTTGTTCCCTTAGCCTTCTCCTTATCTCTGATAGTACTTTTCCCTTTCCTGGCCGTACGCCTTTTGCCCTTACCAGATCTTGTTATAGTTTTAACAGAACAAGGGTGCAGCGCCCTTATAGGAAAGAAGAAAACTTATCTTAAAAGGAAATGGATCTTTTATTGATATATGAAATAAGTGGCTACAAGTTTGATCTAAGTCTTCTAAGACTTAGGCTCCATACAAGAACATGATAAGTAGATACAAGTGGAGTAGGTCTTCTAAGACCTGATCTCTCTCTAAGTTTAGTCGTGCGTGTTTAAGATTTCAAGATGTAGGACTAGGAAGGTGAGTGCTTCTGTCTCTGCTATCTATATGCATCTGAAGTCTTTTTATAGAGTAAGAAAGAATTGTGCAGATTCCAAAGGAAAATTTGAAGTCCGATAGTGGTAGCCAGTTGTATTGTCGTTTGCAAAAAGTAGGGGTCATTTCACATTTGGAAAAAGCAAAAGGCATCTTGGTGTTGGATTGTATGCCCTCTTAGATTAGGTTTTTGATGTAAAATCGAATATTTTAATAAAAGAATTTATTTTTAGAAATTGTTTGTGAATTTACTTTTTGTTTGTGCACGATTTTCGTTTGGAACAGACCCATTTTGTTTAAATAAGTGATCCATGTAAATTGTGGTCTTTCACAGTAAAGTATGGATCACGGGTTATTTAACACATAAACTTTTGTTCTTAACCTATTGATGAGACTGGGAATCTCATCATGTTTAGGTTATTATGTTATGAATTCCAAATGGGGAATGGCTTACCTTTAGCCAGTGGGTAGTCCACTCACTTCATGACATAAGCGTATTTCGAATACGTAGAATAGGACCTGTAGTAGTGGTTTCTCAAAGTACTATATGGTAGAAACCTAGACTACTACCGCTCTAGCGTAGACTAGTACTCTACGACTTGAGTATGAGTTGATGGTCTGGCGAAACTGGAAGCATATACTTTGATTTGCTATAGTTGAGGTTCTATCGTAGGGCCAATATACTTGCATGTTGGGTATGTGTGACTAGTTAGTTAAGACAGACTTGCACAAGATAGTTTCTGCACTATATCGCCCCTTGTGGTTGTCCGAATGGTCTAAAATGTCCAGGGCCCTGGGAAACATGACTTGGATGTTTGCTTTAGGGTAGCTCCCTTGGAAAGCGGAAACACTCCAGGAAGTTGTGGATCATTGGACTAGAAGCCTAAGGATGGTAGATGTCATTTAGAGGGGTGTTAGTACACTTCTTCCTCTCTAAATGTACGGCGATGTGTAGAGGGGTATTTTAGTTATTTCACCTGTAGGTCGGAGACTTTGCTAATGGAGCATTGTCCTTGGGGTCCATATTTCCTTATGGTGATATTAGGAGATATTTAAAATGCAAAATACAGCTAGTTATATAGTAGGGGTATTTTGGTCATTTTAGCAGCCAAGGCGATGTGTCTTTTTGATCCTCGGAATAGCCCGTAAGTCCTAACTAATTTTGGGTTGAGGAATTGGTCTCAATTAAAGAGGATTTTATTTTATTTTATTTTATTTTTTTCAGAAAGTCTAATTTATTATTGGATTGGAATAAAATAAATAAATACATTAAAATAGGTGTTGAGAGAAATTAATTATCTAGTTTAATTGGTTAATTAATTATTCAGGGCCTAGGTCCAGTATGAATAATTAGGAAATTAACCTGGGCTTAAACTAGGGGAAATAATTAATGTTTAATTATTTATTGGGTTATTTATATAGGCCTAAGAAATAAATAATTAAAGATTAATTATTTTGGTTCATTTGGGCTCATTAATTATTTATTGGGTTATTTATATAAGCCCAGGAAATAAACAATTAATGTTTATTATTTTGGGCCTTTTGGGTCCAAGGAAAATAATAAATATTTTTCCGGCTCAATAGCTTGGACCTTAGGGTTTTTTCCAGATACGGTTAACAAGAGTTTAGGGTTAGGCCAAACAGATTCTTAGGATAACATCCGGGTGTTTTGAAATATGAAATCCCGATGATATGTTTATCAGATAATGAGAGACCTAGTTTTGGCTAACCAATAAACTAGTCTCTGGTAGAAGAAAACCCTAATCCTCCTAAACTTATCAGAGCCTCACGTGAGTCTCTCTCTCTCAACGTCTCTCTCATTCCTTTGGGTTTACTCCTTGTTCTTTGCTAACCAATAGCAAGTGAACCAAGGAGAATTGAGACCGTTCCTCTTCACCATAGTGTTCACCGACTAGAGGTTAGGCTGAGGAATATTCCGAGAGCTGGAAAGCTTAGCGTTGATGCAAACAAGGCGAAGTAGAAGGCTAGCGGGTGTTCAACCGGAAGCTTCTTCAAGTGGACAAAGTGAGGCGATTCCAATCATTCAATCCGCTCCTACTCAACCTAGAAGGGTTAAGGAGCGCAAATGTATGATCTTCACGCTTCCGTGTGGCCTCTAAGGCTTGGTTTTATTTTTCTCTAAATTTTTTTCCCGTGACTGCACATGCTCTCTGTTTTTCGGTTCCCTCACTTGGCTCTTCAGAAAAGTATAAGTCACTTGGCCTTTTTGTAATAACTGGGTCCCAATTGTCTGCCATTATTTTGACGGTGTTGCTGGTGCAGTATCTTTTTCTGATTGGATGGAGCCAGATTGTGACATAGAAAGCATATCCCTAGATCCTCTGGGATATTTTTCTTCATAGTGCAGAACAAGTCCAGGGTCTGCAGTTAAGTGTTGGAATGGGAGAAATACAGTACCAAACTCTCTCGGCCAATAGTACTTTTCCGTCAATGTTTCTCCTACTAGGCATAATTCATTTTTATCATTAGTAGAGAAACTCCAATGAGTACCTATCATTTTGGCACGCCAGTGCTTCAACTGATATTCAAGTGGTGTTCCAGCTTCCCATTCAGGATAAGGGTCTGATTCAGGAAGGATACCTGTTTCAAGAGTACTGATTCTATTAAAGTTGTTAGCTGTTTCAATTTGAGTAGTTACCCATTCTGGGGGAGAACTTTCAATGAATAAATGGGCTGGTCCCTCAAAAGTATTAAACAAAGTTTGAAGTATTATGTTTAATGGATGAGGAAGGTCCATGGAAAATGTTACATCCTCCACTATAAGTGAATTCAGTAATCCAAAAGTCATAAGAGAAGAAGGAGTAATTTCTACTCCAGAAAAATGCAGGGTAGGAAATAAGCTGATATCAATATTAGCTTTCTAAATGGAATAAACTAACTAACACCTACAATAAGAAAGTAAATCTGGATTAGATCCAGAAGTCTGCGCCCTGCATTGGCTAATACAGCCATTGCATGGTCTTCTCTGCGCATATTCCACTTCATAGAAAAGTGAAATGCCAACAAGTTCAGGAAGTGTATTCCTGTGAGCTTCCTTAAGGAAGTCAAAATGAGCAGTCATCTTGGAAATACTAATGTATTTCGCAGTAACTTTAATTTGGCCCAATAAAGGATGAGGGAGTTTCTCCCATACCTTAATTGGCCCTTTGGCAGATTGCCCTTAAGATGTGTTGCCGAGAGTTGAGTATTTTCCGCAAACTATCTCCATTGAAGAACTGGATTTAGTTTTTGGCTCAAATGAAAGAAATGTCTGGTAAGTAGGGCTCTCAGTAGAAGACGAAGTGGAAACAGCTTGAACAAATGTTCTTCCATATTGGCATATAGAACCATGGGGTTTGTTTTTCAAAATGTTTGAAATGAAGAAGTTTGGACCCACACGTTGTCTGGTGGTTTCCAAGGCTTCTGCTAAGTCGTAGAATCCTCTATAAGAGGTTCCTCGAGTAGTATAGGGCTTTATTTCAGCCCAATCTAAGTAAACTCCTACGTGTTCACCTGTAAAAAGTGCATAGCAAGAACATTTCTTTCCTTAGGGTTTTTCAGAAATGCCAAGGAAATAGTTAGTGAAAGCTAAAATCAGAATCACTTTGGAATTGGATTAGTCTGGTGGAGTAACCAAATTCCATAAGTTGTCTATGAGACAGTATTGAACTTCATCCAACTGCTTCCTTAAATCAAAAGTAAATTAGTTCTTGGGATTCTGATGAACCACAATCTCATGTTGACCAAATTTCATGGTCTTGAGTGAAAGGGCCTTCTTTTTCCCTTTTTCTGCCATTGCCTGCAAAATTTAGACAATAAGACAAGATAGAATGTCAGGGAGTGTATTATTGGGACCTTTAATATGCTCCCAGTTAATTTTTAATCCATTCTTAAGTATACAATCAGTAAATTTTACCCATCTTTTGTGAGAAAGGCTTTTTTGAGTAATTTTAGATTGTTCTACAAATTTTACAATTGCTTCACAATCAATTCTTAAAGTAATCTCAGGTTTTCCTAATAATAAAAACCTAAAGCTATTAAGTGCATAAAGAACCACAAGTATCTCATAATCTAGAGAAGTTAAATGTCCTTTTTCTTTAAACTTCCCTGAAGCATACCTGCAAATTTGTTCGGTATTTCTGGGGGAATATTTATTTTGTTTTCTTAACAAAACTCCACCCCATCCAGTAGCACATTCATCAGTTTCAACAATTAAATAGTCTGAATCTAATGGAAGAGTAAGTTCAGGAAGATTAGCACATCTTTATTTAATTTCCTGGACACGTTTTATGTCCTCTTGGTTAAAATATCTCTGCCCTTTAGGAGAGGTTTTATTATAAAGAGGAGTAGTAATATTTCCTATATCTTTTAGCTAAGGTCTAGCATAATTAAGAAATCCAAGAAAACTTCTCAAAAGTTTCAAATCTTCTAGTTTATCTAGAAATTCCAAAATCTTTTTAGAAATAGCAGGCTGAAGTTTAATCCTGCCATGGCCAATTTCGGCTCCAAGAAATTCAATGTTTCTTTTGAACAAAGCTATTTTCTTTTTGGAAACAATCAATCCATGTTTTCAAATAAAGTAAAGATTGTATGTAAGTGTGCACGGTGTTCATTTTCAGTTTTATTGAAAACCAGAACATTATCAATGTAGACACTGGTAAAATAAGAGTATGGTCTAAAAATATTATCCATTTTTCTTTGAAAGATCTGAGGTGTATTTTTCAATCCAAATGGTATAACTAACCATTTGAAATGTCCTTCAGGACAAGAGAAAGCAGTCCAGCTTATCGAACCTGGTTGCATTCTTACCTGCCAAAATCCTGACTTCATGTCGAATTTACTATACCATGAAGATCCTTGGATTTTGTTAATAAGTTGGTCTTTATCTGGAATTTTATACCCATCTTCATTACAATTGTCATTTAGACATTTGTAATCAAAGACTATTCTAGTTTGTCCTCATTTTTGTTCTGAACTTTTATTCACAATAAAAGCTAGTAACCTGTGTCGAGAGTCTGATCTTTGTATGGCTCCAATAGTAAGAGTTGCTCCACATGCATTTTGCATTCTTGCTGCTCAAAGTTAGAGTATTTTATATCCTGTGCTTTAATAGTTAGATCAGGATTAATGATATCAAGTTTACAGAAAACCCTATTTTTATCCCAATATTTAAGAGGGGTTTCTCCTATTATTTCAATCTTTTCAAGCTTAGAAATAATATCCTTGATTGGAGTGTCGAGCTGTAAGCTTTTTAGGATTAGTTTAGGGTAGTACTCTTTCTTTTGCAAGAGTCTGGTGGGTCACACAAACATTCATTCTCTGAAGAGGGAATGGGAATGGCTGCTAAGTTTGGTTTAGGCTGCAATTTCTGTTTAGTTTGCATTTTTGAATAGTCTAAAAGCTCAGTAATTATAGGGGAAATTACTGAATGTTCAAAGAAAAGGCAATAGTCATTTGTCAAAAGACAAGTTCTATTATTATGAGTAAGGAAATTCAATCCTAAAATAAGGTTGATATCCTTATGATTAAGTGGTCTAACCTAAAGTTCAGAAATAGACATGGATTTAGACAAGTTGTTGCAGTTATCCAAAAATCTAATATGACAATTGGAAATATAAGTATCTAGAATAAGTTTAGTACCATCAAACTGAGTACTAAAAAGTGGTGTTTTAGCAGTTTTCAAAAATTTGTTTGGGACAAATTCTGCTAAAAAGTTTTGGTCAATGGTAGATTTAGATGCACCATTGTCGATGAAAACATTTAATATTCATGTATAACTATGAATATTAATTTGGCATGCAACTTGAGTTTGAGAAACGTTTTGGTTGCACGCAGTAGGTTGTTGAGTTAAAGTGCAGGATTTGTTATCAGTTTCTTGGATAACAATTCCCTTTTGTTTAGAATCAGAAAAGGATTTTGGTGAGACAAAATCAAATTCAGTGTCTAAACCAGTAATTTTGGAGGCTTCAGTGTCAAAATAAGTTTCTTTAAATTGTATGAACTGAAGTTCTAAGTCATTAAAACGAGTTTCAAGAGTTGGGACTCTTGTTTCTAAAAGTTGATTTCTAGTACTATTTCTAACACTAGGAGTTTTTGCAATATCAACTTTGAAATGTTCTTTCAAACACAAATTACAAATTTGGATTTTGCAAAGAGAACAAGTTGCTCTGCTTAACACAGAGGGGTAATAGTTATATTTAAAACAGGGAATATGTTCTATTCCATGTTTCAAATTCCAAGAGTGTAGGCAAGTAATTAATGAAGAAGAAACTGGTTTTGTTTCAGAAAACATAAAATCAATTATCTCATCCTCTTCCTCATATAAGTAAGAAATTTCCTCTTGATCTATACCAAGAAATAAGTTTGCAGAATCATACCTAAAGTCATTTAGACCATATTTTTTTGCCATCGACTGTGGTCTAGTTAATTCATTAACCAGAGCATAGTCTACTTCTGAGCCTGCATCATGTTCAAAAGATTCAATAGCACAGATAGAGTATATAGAAGAGCTGTCTGATACATCAGACATTACTTCTAGTAAGCAATTAGTACAATTTACTAGCTTTGCTTCCCTAGTAAATAAGTTTTTCCTGTTAGGACACACAGAAGAGATATGTCCTGGTTTGTTACAGGCATAACATGTAAGAGTAGACTGATAAGTTTTACCAGGTTTAAATCTCCTAACATGTTTCTTTTTGTCAAGATAAGGCCTTTTAGCCTTGCTTTTTCTTAAATAAAAAGTTTCAGTGGGCTTTATCTTTTTCTTACTCTTAAGTGGTTTGTATATGGATTTACCAGATCTCACCATTCGCTTGGTATAAGGCTGTTTTGCCCCATATTGTTGAGCTGTATAGATTTGAGAACAAAATCCATATTTTTGGTTCTTCAACATCTTCTGAGTTGCAATGTGAGTCCAATTTTCTTTCAGCTTACTGAGTATATGCTGAATTTGGATACCTACATTGTCAAAAGGTGGAGGGATAGTCATGGCTTTCCATGATTCATGAATCTCTTTTCCAAATTGATCTGGTAGTTTTGAAAACAACCGTTCTCCCATTTCTAGGCTATAGTAGTTTCCTGAAACAGCTGTTAATGCCAAGAAGTCTAAACAAAAAGGCTTGACATAATACCAGTTAAGTAATTGGAGTTACTCAAGGTCTCTCATAGCATCAATTTGCCTTAAATTGAGACCAGTATTAGAATCTCCGGTAGTAAGAATTCTGTGTACAACATAATAGAAGTTAAGTATATTATTACCTTGTTGGGTAATTTGAGTTAACTCATTTGGGAATTTTATTTTAAAACCTTCCCAGGCTGCTCGTGCAACATCTTCGAGATAGTTTTCTACTATCCTGATCATTGCATCTCCTGAGTCAACATACAGCTCATGCTTTTGTTGATAGTCATATTTTACTGAAGCTGTCCAATGCTCAAGATAAGTTTCGAACAACTGAGGGTCACACTTAGTTATGTTCAGGAGTACTGCATCTTTACCAAAGAAAGTTAGTTCAGGTGGTTTTATTCGGCATGTAGTATGAAGTAGTGGATTAGGATTGGTGTAAGGGTTTACTGCAGTCATAGGTAGATGTCCTTCTTAGTCATAAACCATGGGTCTAAGCTCACTTTCTGGGTAAGAGACATTGTAGGGCCTTGACTGTGAGGTTGACGCTGTGGAAGGTTCCATTAAGTTGGTGACAGAAATGTGGGTAACAGTTGTGTTAGCTTCAGAGGGAGTATTATCATTAGAGCTAAATTCTTCCAAGGTATTATCCTCTGATTGAAAAGTCGGATTTGTAGTTTGGTTTACAAAGATAGGAACTTTGTAAGCTAGAACCTCAAGGTTAATTCCAAACTTAAGTTTATATCCTGGCTGGAGTTTTCCTGACTCGAGGTCAATTGTCTCCTACTCAGACAAATCTTTTTGAGTAAAGTATTTACCAATTTCCTTAGGGAAATAAAGGTACTCTTCTAAATCATCAAATACTCATTCTTCCATCAACTAATGGTGGTGAGTATCTGAGTCATTTTCAAACTCATCCTCATTTTGGTGAGCTGAATTGACATAGTTGGCAAACCTGACACTTAAAGATCCATCAGGATTGACATAAGTAATATATTCTCAGTTGGTCTTAGTGGTCCTTCAGACTCACTCAATTTAAAAGTCCATTCTAAACCTGCCAGAGATCCAGAATCTAATTTTCTTGGAGGATTAAATTTAATTCCTTTTGAAGTTAAAACTTGAATAATTGAATCTATTTTTAGTTTATAAGAAATAGACATATTATTCATAGTTTTTCCTAAGAAAATCATGTCAAGTTGGATATTGTCACCTTCAAATTGGCCATATTCGTGAGTTTTTACTAAAACTTTTATATGTTTACAAAAATCTTTAATTGTCATATTAAAGTTTGGGCAAACATAAGTAACTCCTATATTTTCGTTTAAATCAACCTCAAGCATTCCAATAATCTGGTTTGCTTAGTTTGAAAATCTGGAATCATAAAGAACTAGGAGCACTTTACCTTTCATAGTTAAACCTCTGAGGCCAATTATTATTAATCTAAGGTGGATATAATTATGTCCTCGGGCTTGGAGAAGTCTGGCTGATTCTTCAGTCATCAGAGTCATTCTGACTTCCTGTCCTTCGAGAACATGAAGGGGTTCTGCTCTCTGATGTCGGAAAAGGGAAGTAGTTCTACTAAACCTACTTACTCCACAAAGAGTAGTGGGTTGCATAGATCTTACATACATGTTCATATTCATATTCATATTCATCTTCACACACACACACACACACACTCACACTCACATATATATATACTTACATTTTTAAATTTAATGATCAACTTTGTAAATTTTTAAGGTCATATTGTAAATATTCAAAAATTTATGAACTAATTTATAAAAATTTTTGGAGTCATATTATAAATATTTAAAATTTTTTTGAGATCATATTGTAAATATTTAAAAATTTATAGAGCAATGTGTTATATATACGTATATATATATATATATATATATATATGTATGTATTTATACACACACACACACACACACTAAAATGGTATATTAATTTTGTATATATATGTATATGTATGTATTAAAAAAGTATATATACATATTTAAATAGTATATTAATACACACACACATATATTCATAACAATATACCACATATAACTATACATACATAGATTTATACACACATATATATTAATATAGCATATTAATATATATATATATATACACTATTTTAGTATATTAATATATATGCATATGTATAATATATACACAAATATATATTAATATACTATTTTAATATATATTTTTTAATATAGCATATTAATATATATACACACACCCCAAATACATACATACCAAAAACTTATATATAGATATACATATATAAACACATACATGTATACACACACACACACACACACACACACACACACATATATAGACATATATACACATATATACTTAAACATATATGCATATATATAAATGACCAAAACTTAGTGCATTTACAAAGATAGGCGAATCAAATTAACGATCCAACCATTAAATTTGTTAAAATTGTTAAGAAAAGTGTTATGACTAAATTTGAAGGTAATCAGATATATTTTGTAATATAATTTAGCATAATATCTATAAAAATATTGCCCAAAAGCTAATGCATTTACAAATATAGGCACATCAAATTAACAATTCAACCATTAGATTTGTTGAAAATGCTAAAAAAAGTACTATGACAAAATTTGAAGGTAGTGGGATATATTTTACCTTATAATCTAGCATAATATCTATAAAAATTCTGAATACCTAATGCATTTACAAAGATAGGCGTATCAAATTAAGCATCTAACTATTAGATTTGCTGAAATATATAAGAAAAGTGTTATAGCTAAATTTGAAGAAAATCGGATATATTTTGCCACATAATCTCATAATATCTATAAAAATGCCTAAAACCTAACACATTTATAGAGATAGGTACATCAAATTAACGATTCAACCATTAGTTTTGTTGAAATTGCTATGAAAAGTGTTATGGCCACAGTTAAAAGTAATCGGATGTATTTTACCTCATAATTTGGTATAATATCTATAAAAACTCCAAAAACCTAACACATTTACAAAGATATGTACATCGAATTAACGATTCAACTATTATATTTGTTAAAATTACTGAAAAAAATGTTATAGCCAAATTTGAAGGTAATCATATACATTGCAACATAATCTAGCATAATATCTATAAAAACATCAAAAAGCTAACACATTTAAAAAGATAGGTGTATTAAATTAACAATTCAACCATGATGCGTTGAAATTACTAAGAAAAGTGTTATGACCAAATTTGAATGTAATAAAATATATTTTACCTCATAATCTACTATGATATCTATAAAAATTACTAAAACCTAACGCGTTTGCGAAGATAGGCACATCAAATTAACGATGCAACCGTTGTACTTGAAAATTGTTAAGAAAAGTATTATGACTAAATGTAAAAGTAATTGGATATATTTTGCAATATAATCAAGTATAATATCAATAAAAATACCCAAAACCTAAAGCATTTACAAAGATAGGCGCATCAAATTAACGATTTAACCGTTAAATTTGTTGAAATTGTTAAGAAAGATATTATGACCAAATTTAAAAGTAATCAGATATATTTTGTGTAACATCGCTCCTTGATGTGTATTTTAATTGGTTACTACTATGTAATGAGTGAGAATGTGTATGAAGGCCCAGAACAAAAGTTGATCAGTGCAATGAGATAAACATGATGTAAAATAAGTTCTTAGGAGTATTATCGTAATTTTGACCGCACGACCAAATTTACCTATATAAGAAGAAGGGTAGCGGTGGAAGGCTACTTTTAGCAAATTAAAAATCTACAGCAACAAGAAGAAAAGTAAAGAAATGAAAAAGGAAAGAGAAAAGCTTATTCCATAAGCTTTTTACTTGAAGCTTCCTATATAAGCCTTTATATAAAGCTTCTTACATAAGCTTTCACCCAAGCTTCTTACATAAGCTTACTACAAGGCTTCTCACATAAGCTTCTTAACAACTATAAGTAAAGGAGAAGGAAAAAGAAGAAGGAAATCAAGAGAAGAGAAAGAAAAAGCTAGAGTATAATTAAGAAAATGGTAGCAAATGAAAAAATTCCACGTCATCACATAGCCCACAATACTATTGATGAATGTTTGACCTTGGTCACAAGTATGGTAGTGAAGCTGTATAAAATAGCCTAGGAACTGGCCATAAAAAGAAGGAAAATGAGAGAAAAAGAAAAGGAAAGAAAGGAAGAAAATTAGAAGAAAATCAAGAGAAAAATAAGGAAGAGAGATAGAGAGAAGCATTTTCAAAAGATAGTGAGAAAAGAACTTGGAACTTTTCAAGCTTGGAGAATTCAATACAAAAGGTAAAAGTTTGTACTTCATAAATTAAAGTTGAAGAGTAAATTGTAAGGATTATCTTGATATTAATTTTGTTGGAAAATTCACGAAAAATATGATTTACACTTAGAAAAAATAGTTTGTTCTTGGGCCGTTGTGTGTGCTATGTGTGTTGGCTGACTTGGAAGGCTGTGTACTTTTTTTTATATGGTAGATGATGGTGGTTCAGATGGTTTTTCATGGCTGCAAAGAAAGAATATGGAAATGGAATGAAAAAGGGTTTAATTGTTGAAGAAAGATGCAATATTGTGGTTGTTGTTGATGGTATTGATTTTGAGTTGTTAAATATGAATATGTCGAGTTGTTTGAATTTGAAAATCATAGAATTAAAAGGGTGATAAAATGGAAAATGAAATGGATTAAGTTTTGTATAAGTATTTTGATTAAAGGAGAATAAATGGATAATATTATTTTAGAAGAAAAATGCTTGAATCATGGCAAAAGCTGGACGGATTTGCCCCAACAGTTCTATGCTAGATCTAAAATGGTGAAATGGGATTTATGAAGTTAAAGTTAAAGATCTTGGAAGCATTTTTGCACAAATTTAAAGCTAATCGGAGTCGTATATCAAAAGATATGCTAAAAACAATACTATGTGCCAAAGGTGTAAAATGTAGAATTTAAGAATAAACGCAATTATGAGTCACGCCTGATAAGGGATAAATTAGTCATATTTTTTCTAGTTACTTGAGGCTCTTTTGTGATATATTTTGTTTAATAACTAGCTATATTCCTTCATATTTGATATTTTATCCCTAAAAAGTTATTTTGTTCATTATTTTAGATTTTAAGGGTAAAAGAAGTAGAAACATCGCAAAACAGAACCAAGGTGGCGCCGGCCAGGACAGAGGAACCGGTGCCGGCCATATGCTGATGACACGAACTTCGAAGTGACAAAAATTTGTTGAAACAAGACCATAACAGAACCAAACTGGCGCCGGCTCCAGTAGCCAAGGCGGAGCTGGTTGCACTCTGGACAACATTGTGTAGAAATCAAGAAAAAATCGACGAACGACTGGAGAAACAGAACACAATTTGCACTAGCTCCAGCAGCCAAGGTGGCTCCAACTGTGCCCTAAGGAAAAGACGGGATCTTGATTTTTGTACGCGATTTTTGGTAATCTGTAGAGTTTTAGTACTTTCCTACTTCTACTCGGCCAAGAACCTTACACAAACGAGTTTAGGCACTTCCTAAACCTATAAATAGATGGAAAACAGAAGAGAAATGGAGAAAATTCATTAATCATCATATAAAATCACTCAAATCAAAGGAGGAATTCTTCAATTCAATGAAAGTTGTACAAGAAGGTCTTCAAAGGAAAAAGAATGAGGCTTGTCTATGAGTGCTTTCTTTTACTTTGTTTTCTTTTTCTTGAACAATGATATGTTAATTGTTTTATTGTAATTTGACATTGTTTTAGGTATTCATGATTTTTAGAGTTATTTGATCTTTTGATTAATTGGTTGTTTTTCTTGGTATTTGATTACTTGGGCGTATTACGAGATTAGTTGGTTGTTTCTTTTCATTAACTTGCTAGACCAAAGAGGTTGATGGTAGTTGCAATTGATTAATTTCATATTTATTGGCTGTTAATTTACTAGACCAAAGAGGTTAATTGCTAAGGATTGAGTAATTAAAGGTTAATTGATATCTGTCATACCAAGGATTCATTGATTAATTTCATGCTTTAAATTTGCCAGACCAAGGAAATTTGATCAAGGATTGTGTTTAATACATCTTTTGGATGAATTAGTTGAGACAGACCAAATGATACTAATTTTTCTAGAGGATAGTGATTTTACAGATTGACCAAAGAAGTAAATCTATCTTAATCCTTCATGGTGTCAAGGGAATAATTAATTATGATAATGATTAGGTACTTTAAGATCATGTTTGTCAGAATAATGGTTTAAGTTACATACTTCTCTATCCTTGACATGTATATATATATATATATATATATATATATATATATATATATATTTTCTTTTCTTTTGTTTTATTTTTTACGTCATTGAGTCAGTTAAACAATGAAAGAAAATGAATTAATGCCTACTTGTTCCGGGAGGATTAACACTCGTTTGAACCCTATGCTATGTTAATGATTAGTACTCTTGCTCATATATGTAATTTGGGGTTAATATTTTAATTTAAACTTTATTGAGAATGTGCTTATTTTTATATGATATTTATACCCAAATAAATAACACATCAGTGCCATTCAATGAGAGAAATAAGTGATTCACATGAGAAGTCTTGTGAAAGGCATGTGAGCGAAGTAAATAGGGAAATAAAGAGAAGAATGACTAAGAAGCATGAATATAATTGAGCTTGTTAAGGAAATGTTTAATTTCCTTATTCATGCATATTGATAGCTTGTAAACTTATGGTTACTAAGTGAAGTGGAAATCAATTAATAATGTAGGTGTGAGTGTATCCAATTCGAATTAGTGAAGCTAAAGTGCCAATAGTAAGGACATAAGGTGAGTTCCCTTAGCTTTTTCTAAACAATGAATGCTAGTGAATTTTTATGAAATGAATGTTATGTTTTGGCTTTTCTAAGGAAACATGTGGTTTCCTTGTACAAGTATACTTTTGTACTATGTCATGGTTTTGAAATGGTATATTTCTTGAAAATGATATTTCAAACTCTTGATGACTAAATATTTCATAAGCTTTAAATTAGGGTAAATAAACCTTTTGGTTTTTCTAAACAAGGTTTAGGTTTTCCTGAATAAGAAATCCTTAATGTTTTGAAATAAGGGATTTTTATCGTAAATTATTATTTCTTTGGAATATGAATATTTGCTACATGTGACTTATGATTTATTTAATGGCTTTTTTCTGACTTATGATTTGAGAATACAACATTATGTTATAAAACATTTCATGACTTATGATTAGAGGGTATGAAATTATGATTTCCCTACTTTTATGGAACGAAATATAATTCTTGAAATATAAGGTATGATAAATTGGGAAATCCTTGAATTTGTTTCCTTTTGGAACAAAAATCCTGGATTTGTTGAATAAAACACTTTTTAGACTCGGTATGCATAATTTACAAAAATACCCTCAAGGAATAATTTATAATGCATGAAGGATATTTTATCCTTCGACGCTATAGTTTTGAAGATTAAATTCACAATATAAAATCAACATTTGAAAAATGATGTTTTGGCCCCAAAAATAGATTTTCTGGATATTCCTATGGGAATTGCGATAGTAAACTGGTCTTGTGAACCAGTGAAGACGTTGAATACTCAGCAAGGGCTATGATCTTTTTACTAGCCTCTGTTAGAGGAAGACGACCCTAAGTAACCTAGCTAGTTCTGGAGAATATCTTAATCCAAACGGGGTGATAGGACATTAAGATTAGTCGTTCTGACTAGCCATTTAGTACCTGACAATTGCCTATGTCTTGTGTACATATGATTTTGGGTTGTTCATGGTTGCTGGACGGGGACACGTAGCGTGTTTATTCCCTTGTCGCCTTAATGTTGATTGACATCAAGATTAGGCCCCCTGGGCTTAAGGCGATAAGTAAAATACTTTGGTTATTGAGGTGGTGTGCTGGTATGCACTCACTGTTCCTACAATGCACAATTGAATGTTGTGGACTAGTTCTTTGGCACAATAAGACTGTGATATTGAAGGCAAAGGCTTGTGAGCTTTGCACGCATGCCGACTTTCTACAAACAAAAATGCCTGCTGCTCTAAAATTATGGGGCAATGTTATTGATAAAAGCTTGATTTTTTTAATCACTCCTAAGATTTTGAATAAATCGTGAAATAGAGTTTTCTTTATAAAGTTATGAAGCTATTTCTAAAGAAAATTGGGGTAATACCATTGTAGAGTTGTTTTCAATAGAAAGATTGCGACAAACTCTTTTCTCTTGCTATGTAAAAGTATGATTTGAATTTACCACATATTTTTTGCATAAGAACAACACTAGCATATATGGAACTCATTGAGTGCAAAACACTCACACCAGTCTTTCACACCCTTTTTCCTTAGGACTCGAGAAAAGGGCTGCAACATTAAAGAGAAGACAATAGGTTGGGTTGTGCACTCCATAGTTCTATTATCAAACTATCAAGATACACAATAATTCCTATCAATTGTAAACATATTATTCTGCCTACTATGACTGTGACTACAATGTCATAGTTTATTCTCTTTGCGTTGGCTATATTTTGAATGTTATAAAGACCTCTTGTATGGGAATCCAGACGGAGCGACCCCCTATTTATTGCACGCTTCTGAATTATTACGATCTTGACCATTTATGTTGAGAGGGGTGTCACATTTTGGCATGTAATCTTGCATCATATATATAAAAAAATACTAAAAACTTAACACATTTACAAAGATCGGCATATCAAATTTACGATCCAACCGTTAAATTTTTTGAAATTGCTAAAAATATTGTTATGACTAAATTTGAAAGTAATCAGATATATTTTGGCATATAATCTAGTATAATCTTTATAAAAATATTCAAACTTAATGCATTTACAAAGATAAGTGTGTCAAATTAACGATCTAATCGTTAGATTTGTTAAAATTCTTAATAAAGTATTATGACAACATTTAAAGGTAATCGGATATATTTTTCCACATAAATAACTATACAAATACCCACGACCCAACGCATTTACAAAGATAGGTGTATCAAATTAATGATCCGATTATTAGATTTGTTGAAATTTTTATGAAAGGATATATTTTGGCACATAATCTGTCAAAATGTCTATAAAAATGTCTAAGACCTTATGCATTAACAAAGATAGGCATATCAAATTAACGATTCAACCATTAGATTTGTTGAAATTGCTAAGAAAAGTATTATGACTAAATTTGAATACAATTGGATATATTTGCCACATAATCTCTATAAAAATGCCTAAAACCTATCATATTTACAAAGATAGGCGCATCAAATTAAAAATCTAATAGCTATATTTGTTAAAATTGATTAAGAAAAATATTATGACAAAATTTAATAGTAATCAGATGTATTTTACCACATAATCTAATATAATAGTATAAAAATTCCAAAAACCTAATGCATTTATAAAGATAGGCATGTCAAATTAACAATCTAACTGCTAGATTTGTTGAAATTGTTAATAAAAGTATTATGACCAAATTTGAAGGTAATCGAATATATTTTGGCATATAATCTACCACAATCTTTGTAAAAATGTCCAAAACCTAACGCATTTACAAATATATGCATATCAAATTAATAATCTAACCGTTAGATTTGTTAAAATTGCTCAAAAAAGTATTATAAAAAAATTCAAAGTAATCAAACATATTTTGTCACATAATCTAGCATAATTTGATATGGGGTCATATTTTTATATTTAAAAATTTTGGGACTAATTCGTAAAATTTTTAGGGTCATGTTATAATTTCAAATTTTAGAGACCAATTTACAAATTTTTGTGGTCATTTTGTAATTATGGAAAATTTAAAGACTAATTCACAAAATTTTTAAGTCATGTTGTAAATATTTAAAAAGTTAAGAACATGTATTAGCTAGGAAACGCAAATTTTGTCGCGAAAGTATAGTTACTAGTGATAAAAGTTAATATTTTTAGTTAGCAAATATATTTTTGTCACTGATGGTGCATCATTAACGAGAAAAATTTAGTTAGGAAATGAATTTTTGTCTCTAATAACACATCATTAGCAAGGAAACTTAAATTTTCCCCACTAATAAATGTATTTCCTAGCTAAACCCATCACTTTTAGATAGGAAATAAAAATTTTATCACCGAAAATCATAATCAGTAGTGACAAAAAATTTGTATTACTAAAGAAAAATTTTCCTCGATCAAGGGTGCTTTTAGCGACAAAACAAATTTCGTAACTAAAGTTTTATCACTAATGTATCATTTTCTTGTAGTGGATGACCATATATTTTCTCAATATGGATTTTTAAAGAAATTAATGCAATCCATAACAAAACCGTAGCAACTTTGCGAGGGTTTAGCAATTGCAATATTTCTCAATATTTGTTTTTAAAGAAATTAATTCGTTGGCCGCAGAAAAACCCTATCAAATTTCATAAGGGTTTAGTGACAATCACATTTCTCAATATCTATTTTTAAAGAAATTAATTTATTGACAGTAGTAGAACTCTAGCAAATGTTGTGAGGGCTTAGCGACGGCTATATATTTTTAATATCTATTTTACTCAAATTGAATTTCTGACCGTAGCAAAACATTAGCAATTTTGCGGGGGCTTAGTGACGGCCTTTGTTTTTAATGTATATTTTATTAAAATTGACCAACTCATAGCAAAACCCTAGCAATTTTGCAAGGGTTTAGCGACGGTCCTCGATTTTTAAGTATCTATTTTATTAAAATCGGATTTCTTGCCATAGAAAATATAACACCTCACTTCATATGTAGTCCAATTGGGTTGGTGATGTAACCCTATCTTTCAGACCAAGAGTCTTTATAATACGGTATAAAAATAAATGACTAGATAAATAAATTTCAAAAAATTTGAACTAGAATTAAAACTTCAAATGAAACTATTACAATCCCGACGTAGACTAAAGTTTCCAATGTAAAATTTCCAATCATCCGAATAAAAAGCGATAATAAATATTGTATTTAGACTATCAGTATTACAAAAGACAACTTTAACTGTTGAATTTTGATCATGCAAACCAGTTTACACGCAACTGAAAAATAAAATAAAATCCATGCAAATGATCACTCGTATGTAATTAAACGGATTAGGAAAAAGGAAGAAAAATTAATTACCTAAAAAATGTAGCTTTTAAAAAATTTTCTTCCATGTGAATCACGTTCAAAAGTCAATACAATCGAGCCACCAATTTCCAAGGATAGGAATTTCTCTAATATTGATCCACACGAAGAATGTACTCAAAACCACCAAAATCTATACTAGTAGAATAATACTTGGTAGCATTATGATTAATTTAATTGGGAAGAAATTATTTTCTTTTCCTTTGAAAAGAAAAGAAGAAGAGAAAAAAAAAACTTTCGATATGCATGTTCCAAACTTTTTTCTTACCTACGGGCAATTTTCATATATATAGAGAATAAAATTCCCTATTTTATGAATAGGAAACTAATTTCCTTTTCCCACAAAATAATCTCCATAAGAAAGGAAAAAAACAAACACGTAAGTTTCTTAATTCTTTTTAGGAAACAAAGAATTTTCTTTTTTTCCTCTTTTCAATTACGGGCATGGAAATTTCTAGGATTGTAATTAGACCATATGAATTATAAAACAAGTTTAAAATTCACCTATATGGATTTAACAATCACAATTCAACCCCAAATAATTATAACACTTTATAATTAGCCCATAATAAATATTTATTCTCACAAATTAACCCTATAATATTATCAAATAATATTTTGAGTACCAATTCATCTATTGTATGTGACCTATTAAGTTTTGTAGTTATTTGGTAGCTAATATGAATTAATTCTATCATAATAGAATTAATATTCCTTTTAATAATTAGAATTAATTAACTAATTCTAATTAGGATTAAATTTATCAATTCTCTAATTAATAAATTCATATTTTGTAGATCATGAGCGGTTTCTAGCAATACATCATAACACCCAAAAGTTAGGAAAGTCAAGTGACTTGACATGAACCTTTCAATAGCGAAACATCAGTGCAATAAACTCCTTTCACCATACAATATCTTATTTGGTTTAGAGTATGGAATTAGTGCTAACTCCCTCTAGAATATTAATTAATTTTGGCCCGAATATTTTAATACTTGTTTCCAAAATCCATTACTCATCATGTGTATCAATTAAAACTATTTTCAACACATAATCGCCTTAGCCAATTGCTTCTTGAGTAATGATTCCTACAAGTGGCCATGAGGTATTCACTCCTACTATTAGGAGTGATGAATCCTTTATTAACCTTCTCAACTACTTTTGTTTACTTCATGTTGTACCCAATGTCCACCCTATAGGCAGTCTTATAAGGACTCCAAAGATTGGAATCAAAGTACAACGCTTAGCAAATAAAGTACCTTAGAGTTCTTAAATCTAAGGATACTTGCACATTTGATATAATGAGATTCTATCACTGGCACTATATAGTTATCCATGTGATTATCTCATAGTTGGGTTATCCAATGTACTTGTTCAAGTAACAATCATCCATATGTTATCTTTGAGTATCACAATACTCACAGATGCGAGAACCACTGCTTGATCAAATCAAAAAGTATAACACGTGCTAATTTTAACGTATTAATAATGTTCTATCTCATTAATACTATGATTAGGGAAGATTTAAGAACAAAGACATTCTAGTGTAGTAGGAACCTCACATCTCGATCTCTTTCATGATTTCCTTAACACAGTGTTATACTTGGAATTTTATCTAACTGTTTTTATATACATGAACATATGGAATAAAGAAAATAAAAGATAAAAAATGCCTTTTATTTATTTAATGTGCAAAATACATTGTATAAATCATTACTTTTAGGGCACAATCCTAACAATAACTCCATAGTCTTGATAAGCTCATTGCCCTAAAAGCATGGTTAGAAAATCGTATGAGATTATAATAATCTTAATAAGTCCAGTATTGTGATTTGTGGCTATTATAATACATGTCATGATGGATGAGTAGAATCATTTTGAATAGTATGAATAAATTCCATATGCCTTGATACATTTCCATATTATTTATGGGAAAAAATTCCAGTAAAGCATAGTTCATTTATGTTGCCAAAATAATTTTGTCAGGTAAATTATCCACAATATAGTAATGGAGCATTACTATTATTTTTATTGAGCCTTAAACCATAGCCTCAACTGAACATAAAAACACATTATATAACCAATTTAGTACCATCATGATACTGCCATACGACAATCACTTCAATACTATGAAGATTCCACCATGTAATAATCATTTTAATATCGTCACAACACCGCCATATAAAAATCACGTCATTATCAATACGATACATCCATATAATAATCACTCTCATCTACCTGGATGCCCATATCTATGCTCCGGCTTCCCTTTGGAGACCGGGTTACTAGCTAAGGACCCGACTCAGCATCTAACAATGTCGCCTTGTTCGGAAAGAGGCAAATTTCTGAAGATAGATAATTTACAAGAGTCTTTCTCATTCTAACTCAATCTAATACTAGGGCTTTGACCATCGAGTACTCAATACACTATTTAATTGGCTAAAAAATTAATAACTATTCCTTTAAGGAATAATTCCAATTCCATTTTCCAAAATTTGTTCTAGTGTAAAATTCAATTTTCAATTTTCGTCCCGACTAAAATCTAAAATCATACTTTTCTCCAAAATAACCAAGCAGGGAATTGCATATATATCTGTTCTAGTAAATTTATTCAAGGAATAAATATTTATTTTTAATAGTTTGCCTTGTAAAAGTAATAAAAATTGACGTCATCACAAATAAAGTTCATACTATAAGTTTCATAATAATTTACATGCATGAAAATACATAAATTTAATGTTCATATGCTTTGAAAAACATTTAATGCATGACTCCATTAATAAATATAATTCCCATGAGAAGACTTTACAAAACTATTTATGCACAAGCATATTATGAGTATATGTACTTGTTCAACAATTCATTTCTCAAACATGGGCATTTTTCCCAAGATAGCATGTTCAATAATTCATTTCACAATATAATTGAATTAGTCTCTCAAATGTAAGCATTTTTCCAAAATTTCATGTTCATGATGCATTCCATAATATATTTGTCATTAATATAATCTGTATCATGATTTTTTTAGCAAAGGGTATGTGCATAAACATGTCTTCCATAAATTATTTGTAATGTAATGCATGAACTCGTAAGTCCAATAAATCATTCTTGCAAAAGAAAGTTAATGAGGTGTAAGGACTTACCTTAGTCTAAGCTAGCAGTTTTCTCAACTTAATTCTATTCCTTCCTCCTCCTCTATCTAACTCCACCAAATCTATCATATACAATATATATGAATTAATTTCCTATTTATATGTCCTATATAAAATTCTAACCAAGTTCCTATGGTAATTTGGGAATTACCTAGACCTTAAATAATTCTAAACATTTTGCAAAGCCTTCTAGGGAAAGACTAATAATTTTATATAGCATAGAATTCCAAAATTTCTCCATTTACACAAATGAACATGCAAAACCTTAATCACTATGCAAAACCCTAATTACTATACAAACTAATTAGTTTACATAATCGTAAATTAACTTATAATTCCATATTCAAAAATTTCAAAAAGTCATAGGATCAATACTAAGTACCCCAAGCAAATTATGTGATAAAAATATATTTGCAAGAATCAAAATCGCTTTTAGTGTTTCATTTGCAAAAAAATGGCTATTTTAGTGTTTCATTACCTAAAATCGAATAATTTATTTTTAGTATTAAAACCCTCAAAAAATATGTTACTAATCATTTTAGGCATCTAACTTTAATGCAAATACACTTTTCATTTAAAATCACTAACTTTGTTCAAAAAGGTAAAACAAGGATTACAAAGATCTCATTAGTTACCTAACAAAAAAAAATTTACTTTCTAATAAAAAATTTCAGTTTGAAACTTAGTATTTTAGTGAATTACCACTATAAATGTTTCCCCAAGATTCCACTTAAAAGTTGGTTTAAAAAGTCTCAGCCAGAACAATAATCCATCAAGGCAATGTTGAGCAATCTTTTTTAAAAATTAATATCTCCCAATCTACAAAGATCTTTTAGTAATTCTTATTTTCAAACTTTTTTAACATCCTGAAGATTGTACAATATAAATTTCATGTCAAAGTCAATTACGAAAGGTAGTTTTATGGGGTTTAAATTGGCACTCATAACAAGAGCTTTTCACAATTTGCATAGTTTCAAGGTAAAAATCATAAGTTTCATTTTTAAACCATTTTCCCTTACAAAAACCATACTGAATAGTTTCCAACACAACATGGAATACTCAAAAGTTCTACCCCTAGCAAGCCATTCAACACTTTCATGCCCACAAAATTTATCATTTAGCTCAAACAGTAATTCAATATCCTTTGTTTTGTTACCCCAATTCCATACCCACCACACATATCACAACTTGCTATTTTTCTCACATAAATTTACACACATGTAGCAATACATGTCACCAATTTAACTACATCATTTTCCACACAAAATCACAAATCATTCACCAAATGCATTTCTTTGGCAGATTACGCATCATTTCAGGTGGGATATAAATAAGAAGGAAAATTGGTTTCTTTTGCAAACAAGACTTCACCTTTACATAGTATTACAAGCCCCTAACCTAACTACATCATCCTTTCATCAACATAACACACAAAAATAACATTGCAATTAAGAAACCCAAAGCCATTCAGCAAGTTTAACATTTCAGTCATGGGGTTTTAACAAAGAAAAATCTGTTCTTGAAGCTTACCTCTTAAAGTTTTGTTGACTACAGAGAAAATCAGCAAAGAGGAGCTTTGGATTTCAAGGTTTTCCAGACTTCCTCTTAAGTTTTCTTGGAGGAAAAACAAAGGAACAATAAGACCTTGTTTTCAGTTACAAGAAGAAGCAAAAGAAGGAGAGTTTTGGAGATTATCTTGGGGACTTCTTATTCAAGCCTTCAAACAACAAATGACAGCCTTCTTAGCACCAAATAAGTGGTGTTTTCTTGAAGAAAAAAGATGGAAAGATCAAAGAAAGTGAGGGAAATGCATTCGGCCAAGGAGAATGGTAAAGAAGAAATATTTTTCCTCTTAAAACAATACTGTTTCATAGCTATGGAAGGCTGGCTAACAACTTGGGAAGGATAAAGGAAGTGTTTTGCTTCTAGAAGGGAGGGAAAAAAAATGAGAGGCAGAGAGAGAATGGAGGATGCTAGTCATGGGGAGAAAATGGCTTGGGCTTAAATGACCTAAGAGTTGAAATAAATTTGTTGAAAGGCCAAGATTGGAAGTATCAAAGGGTTAAGAATACTCCTAACTTTAGTCAAAATTGTTTGGTCCAAGTGAAAATTAATTTTAAAGTCCTGAGTGGACTTAGTCAAAATTATTTCCACTGGTCAATTCAAATAATCTTAGTTAAATTAATTGAAAACTAGTTAAAATAATTGATAAGTAGCCAGAATAATTTTATCTTGGGTTGACCAAGACATCTAATTTGTTAAAAGTCAAAATCGTTCAAGAATAAATCCTAAATTAATTGCAAAAATTATTTTATTCAATAATTGAACTTAGAATATTTGAGAAAGTACTTTCACCATAAAGTAATTAAGAAAATACTTCTTTATAATTAATATTTCAATTTAAATTGAAAGATTCATGTGACACACATATTAGCAATATTTTCACATATTATCCACATTAATACATCCGCATGCCAACATTTATAGAAAAAATCAAGCACTCACACCACGTGAACATATTTCTATAAGTACGATATGCCCATGAATTTAATACTCAATTAATAATTTCTAAGTGTAAGTAAGTGGGGTATTACACCCTCCCCTACTGATAAGAATTTTGTCCCCAACATTAACCACTATTATTCCTTACAACAATTCTGGATATTTCTTCCTCTTCTATTCCTTAGTTTCCAAGTTGTATGTTGTACTTTGTGATATTCCTACAAAACTTTAACCATTGAAAATTTTTCTTATTTCTCAACTCCTTTATACTTCGTTTGTTGGTTATTAAGTTGACAAGATCTAATGTAACGAATTCTCAGTTCCATTTAGGCTTAACAATCTGATTGACTTTATATGTTCCCTTGAGGTAAATGGTGTATCAAACTCTATGCGCTCCTCTCAAAATGTTCTTTCTCAGTTCTCTCTTTTGGAACATGAAATCTGCCAACATAATATGTTACTCCTTAGTAATTCATGCAAAAATCTTGGTATTCTCTTCCCATTTCCTTCTCCTTGAAGAGCTTAGAAGAAAGAGGTGGAAGGCGAGATCAGGTAGACCCACTCATCTTCCAAGGGTCTAACACAATCCCTCTAGGTCCTATCCTTCATCCTCATAGATAAGATTGAAGTTCTTCCATGACGATGTGCTTATTCACATATATGCAAATTCCAACAACTTTCTCAATCAATCCTTCTTGAGAAGCTTTCAAACTTTACTCTCGGTATTGGATACTTAATTTCTTCACATATTTTCTTAATATTTTAAAACACCTCTTTCAAGCATGACAAACTGTTTTAACTTACTCTTATAGTCTACCTGAGTATAATATCCTGATAACTAATTCGCGCCTGTCACAATGTCGTATTTCCTGAAAAGTATAAGACTAAAATTTCCAAGTAGTTCTCCTTTCCCTGCCTTACTCTTACAGGCCTATACAAATTTCCTCGCTTCTACTGACTTTTCTAAAAATGGTACTTTCTAGCAAAATAAATGGTTGTTTTCAACCATTCTATTCCCAATGACAGGCATGTTAGTGTTATGCCCTAGAGGCAATCACTTATACATTGTATATGACACATTTTATTTTAATAAAAGGCATTATTTATCTCACAGTTTCTTTTATTTACTTTTGTGTAAAATAACTGTTAGATAAAGTACCTAGTATAACATTGTGTTAAGGAAATCATAATAAACATCATGATATGATATTCCTACTACACTGTATAGTGTTATACTTAAATAGTCCCTAGTCGTAGTATTAATGAGACAGGACATCATTAATGCGTTAAGACTAGCATGTGTTAGACTTCTTGATTTGATCAGACGATGGTTCTTATATCCGTGAGTATTAAGATACTAAAAGTTAACACATGGATGCTTGTTAATGGAACAAGTACATTGGATGACATAGCTCTAAGATAATCACATAAATAATTATTTATTACCAGTGATATAATCTCAATATAGCAAACGTATCAGTATCCTTAGACTTAAGATCTCCAAGGTACTTTGTTTGCTGAACTTTGTGTTTTGATTCTAATCTCTGGAGCTAGATCGAGGGCCGCTTATGGGATGGATATTGGGTACATTGTGAGGTAAACGAAAGTAGTTGAGATGGTCAATAAAGGATTCACCATTCCTAATAATAGGGACGAATATCTCACGGCCACTTGTAGGAATTACTACTCGAGAAGCCCTTGGCCAAGGTGATTGTGTATTAGAAATAGTTTCAATTAATACACATCTAGAGTAGTGGGTTCCTGGTACAAGTACTATTATATTCGGACCAGAATTAATATATATTTTTGAGGGAGTTGGCACTAATTTTGTACTCCAAACCGAATGAGATATTGTATGGTGAAAGGAGTTAATTGCACTGTAGTTTGTTATTGAAGGATTCATGTCAAGCCACTTGATTTCTTGGACTCTTGGGTGGTTATGGTGTGTTGCTAGATACTACTTATGATATAGGAATATGGATTTATTAATTGATAAATTAATAAACTAATCTTGATTAGAATTAATATGATTAGTTATAATTAATTATAGATTATTAATCTCAAAGACGTTTGGATTGATTCATATTCGCTACCAATTGACTGGAAAACCTAATAGATCACACACAATAGAGGATAATATACTCAAGATGTTATTTGATAATATAGTGGGGTTAATTGTGAGAAAGAGAAGTTGTTGTGGCCAAATTATAATTAGTTATAATTAATTGTCCTAATTGTAATTGTGAAAACTTGATATTTCCAATTACAATTATGGAATTCTAACTGTTTTAGAATTCTGAGATTGGAGTATATTTTGAGCAAGATTTCATATTATATAGGAGATATAACACACAAAACCCTAGCCAAGTGTAAGACACGAAAACTCCAACCCCAGCAACACAACATTCTCTTCTTCTCTCTTTCTCTCTCGTTGCTCTTGAAGTAAACAACCCTAGCCGCCAACTAATTTTTTTTGCTAGCACAGCAAACTTCATGCTTGAGTGTATCCTCTGTGTGGATTTCTGTTAGAGATAATCACATACTGTGATTATAGTGGTTGGACGTTCAACTCTCGTGGTGTTTGATCAAGAAGATTGCTGAATCACACCTCGACTTGAAGAAGGAAAATTTTGTTTTCCACACAATCGAAGAAAGGTAAAAAGCTATTACCTTTATTCTCTTTATGTCTTGTTTTCCACACATATGCGGTTCCTGGGCTGGTATCTCGTTCTTATTCTTCTGTTGTGCCATATATGATATGCGAGAGATACCTAACAAGGCACATAATCTGCTTATCGATGAATGTGTAAAAGTGAAATTAATCAATATAATTACATCATAGTCTTGATTAGCAAGCATACCTTTTATCGTAGCAGTGTCCATTCCTAATTCTTTTATATTCACTGTAAATACTTGGTTTTATATTGAAGTCTCTGATTGTTACCACCCTAGGCTTTGTTGCGTTGCCTCGTTTTATCAGGTATAATGATGGGGGTGGATTCTTAGATTGGACTAGGTGGGTTCAGATATTTATTCCTCAAGTAAGAAGTATCACCACAATTAATGCATTTCCTATTTACTCCCTTAAACTAACATTTCTTTTTCTTATGTCCCTCATTTTGGCATAATGGCAAACTATCCCATTTGAAATGGTTTCTATCAGTGTAGTCCTTGCTTGCTTTCTTTTATTTTCCCATTGTTGCTTAGTAGCCCTTTTCATAGGGAACAACTCAGTTGCAGGTGGAATCTTACAAAATATTCTACTTTTGTCCTCATTCTCCATCTTAGTGGTGGCATCAATTGTGGAAGTAGATGTGTTGGGTGAAAATGAGGCTAAAGCCTTCTTAGATCTTGTCTTAGTCCTTTCACAAATTGGCGAGTTCTATTCTACTCAGTAGCAATCAACTGACAGTAGTATTTTGACAATCTATAGAATTTTGACGCATATTGTGCCACTAATATACTTCCCCATTTTAGATTATGAAACTCAACTTTTGTTTTCTTCACAACCCATTATGGGATAAACTATGCCCTAAATACCTCCAGGAATTGTTCCCAAGTCCATTCTTGATTGGCATTTTCCCGATTCTCTTGCACTATTAGCCACTAATCCCTTACAAGTCTTCTCAGATGGAAAGCTGCTAATTTAACTGTATGCTCTTGTGCATATTGTAGTATGTCAAAGATGTCTTCCATATACTCAATCCACGACTTAGCTTTCTGTCACTACCGGAGAAATGAGTTTTAGTGACAAAAAATATTCGTGACAACAAAATTATTGTCCCTAAATAGTAGAATTAGTGACAGCATTTTAAGTTGTCAGTAAAGGTAAAACTTTTAGTGACAGCAAAAAGGTTGTCACTAAATGATAACTTTTAGTAACAAGAGAAAATGTTGTCATTGTTTTTTGCCACTAAAGGCTTTCCCACCAATCTCATTTGAAATAGGAAATCTATTTAGTGATAACTCCAAAATTGTTGTCACTAAAAAGAAACTTTGCCACTAAATAATGCACATATAGTGACAACAATTTTCTTGTCACTAAACAGGGTACTTATAGTGACAACATTTTTCTTGTCACTATTTATGTGAATTTAGCGACGAAAAATGTTGTCACTATTGTGTATGTGTGTGTGTTTATTAGAAATACTATTATTTGCATTTTAATTCATATAATTTTATTTATATAGAGAGCATAGAGGTCATATAATAAATGTAGACATGTATATATATAGGAGATAGAGTGAGAGAGTGAGAGAGAGAGAGAGAGGAAGAAAGAGAAAGAAAAAGAGAGATATATGGAAAGAAAGAGTACTAAAACCAAGGGGAAGAGAGATAAAAGGAGGAAAAGGAAAAGAGGAAGAGTGAGAATGAGAAAAAAAGGAGAAAAAGAGATCAAGAAGGTGAGAAATGGAGGAGAAAATGGGTGAGAGAATGGGAGAGAGGGGGAGAAGAGAATATATATATATATATATATTATATAAAGAGAATAAGAAGAGAGAAGGGAGACAGAGATAGGGAGAGAGAAAGAAAGAGGGAGAGAGAGAGAGAGAATGAGAGAGAAAAAATAGGGAGAGGGAGATAGAATGTGTAAGAGATGGAGAGAAAGAAAAAAAAAAGAAAAAGAGATATATATATGGAGAGAAAGAATACTAAAACAAAGGGGAAGAGAGATAAAAGGAGGAAAAGAAAAGGATGAAGAGGAAGAATGAGAAAAAGGGAGAAAGAGAGATTAAGAGGGTGAGAAAAGGAGGAGAAAAAAGGTGAGAGAATGGGAGAGAGAGGGAGAAGGATAGAAGCGAAAGAGAGAGATATAAAAAAAGAATATGGAGAGAGAGAGAAAGAGAGATAGAGAGAATTGTATTTAATAAATAAATATATATTTTTATATATGGTATATACAGATATATGTATATATGTATATCTATATATATGTATTTGTTATGTTATATATATGAATGTATGTGGTATTTATATATATGTGTGTGTGTGTGTGTAATGTATATATATATATGTATTTGTGTATATATAAATAAATAAATATATATGAATATATTTGGTATTTATAAATATATTCATATATATGTGTATCTATATATGTCTATGTATGTATTTATATATATATATATATTTATATATATATATATATATAAGTATATGTGTATATGTAGCAATGGCAACTGGGCCGGGCCGACCCGCTCGGCAGCCCGAGAACTGTTCACCGGTCCTAGGGCCTGGGCCAGGGGATAAAATCCCTGGCCCGTCACGGGCCGGCCCGCCTGGGCCCGTGGCCTGGCGGGCCGGCCTGCCTGAGTGGCTCTCTCTGCTTTTTTTTAAAAAAAATTTGGTCCTTTAATTTTTTTTTTTTTGCAATTTGGTCTCTAACCCCCAAAACTCTATAAATACCCCCCCCCAAATTCAACCCAAAACTCATCAACACTCTCCAATTCTCTCCAATTCTCTCTTATTTCCATTCATCTTTCTCTCATTATCCTCAAATTTATTCATTTTCTCTGCAAAGAGTATTAGAATAGAATTTATTTTTGTGTTAATACTTTTTCAATTCATCAAGAAAGCCTTCATATTTTGGAAGATTGTTGAGTAGCAGAATAGTGGATACAAGAAGTAAAACAAAATATTGTTATTCTTGAATTTTGGTCATCAACAAGTTAAGAGGTTTAGGCATCAAGTCCCCCTCTTATGTAATCTTTATTTTATTAATTAGTAAAATAGGTAGCAGTTCAAGCCAAACCCCCCACCACTTCAAGGTGGCTTTTTTATAATTTTAAAAAATTATGTTAAGTAGGGAAAAAAAAAGAGGAATAAGCCACGGGCCGGCCCGCACCAGCCCGTGGGCCACACGGGCCTAGGTCCCTGTCCAGTCTAGTCCCAGGGCCTCTGGCCCAAGGACCGGTCCTCGGGCCCGGCCCGGCTTGCTCTAAACCGTGCGGGTCAGCCCAATTACCAATGCTATGTATATGTATACATATAAATATGTATGTGTGTGAATATATATTTCGATCATGCAAACTAGTTTACCTAGAGCAGAAAAATTAAAAAGAAATCCACTCAAAAGATCACTCATATGTAATTAAACAAGTTAAGAGAGGGAAAAAAAAATTGTTACCTCTAAATCACAACTTTTAAAACATTCTTCGCGCGCACGAAACCCTTCTGTAAAGTTATTCAATCACGAACCATCAAAATTTTAAGGATAGAAATTTCTGTAATATTGTTCCACACAAAGAACGGTACTCAAAACCACCAAAAACCCGTGCTAGTGGGTTGTTACTGGTGGTTGGGTTTTATTTTGTTGAAGCTATTAGTTTTAAGTGAAAACCAAAAAGGAGAAAAGCTACTGGCATGTGTAATTTTTTCCAACCAATTTCAGCTTCAGTACATGCATCTATATATGCACATTCTTGCATCGCCTTTTGAAAGGAAATTAATACATATACACATATTCATATTTCCTAAACCTTTTAGGAAACAATTAACTAAAGCCTTTTTTTTTTTTTTTCCTTTTCACTTGATACTTTCCAAAAGCAACAATTACCCTTTTCTAAAATTATGGGCTTGAGTTTATATAATTGCAATTAGGCCTCTTGAATTATAAGAAGTTTATAATTCAACTACAAGCCTTTTAAATAATTAAAATTTCACCGAAACAATTATAACACTTTATAATTAACCCATAATTATTATTTCTTCTCACAAATTAACCCCATAATATTATCAAATAATTAATGAGTATCAATCATCAACGGAACAAGTATACACTAATCACTTTTCATTCATTGTTTACCTAACCCAAATAAAGTAAGAAAAGAATAAAAAGAAAAACATAAATAAATATATACAACTCAAGGATGTGAAAATATGTAATTAGACAAATATTCTTGAAATCATGACTATGAATCACTTAGCAATTATCACAATCAATTATTATCTTGGTCCTACGAAGAATTTAATATAGACCCACTTCGTTTGCAATCCATGAAATCACTACCTTCTAGTTAAATTAGTAAACGTATTCTGTCTCGACTAACTTATCCAAAAGATGTATTAAAATCTATCCCCATATAAACCTATGTATTCTAGGTGATTTAAAGCATTAAATTAGTCAACAAATCCGTATTCTAGCAATCATCAACTAACATCTGATTATCAATGTTCTAAACAATTAACCCATTTTTCAAGCAAGTTAAGAGATAACAAATATGAAACTACTTAATTGAAGTTATTACCAGCCTCTTTTTTAAGTATGTTAATAACAAAACTTAATCAACCAATTCCGTAAGGAAATCAAGTAATCAAATACCAAGAACAATAATCAATTGATCAAAAGGCCAAGTTAATCACTAAATCATGAATCACATGAACAATGTCAAATTACAGTGGACATATTGAATACATGATTGTTTAAGGAAAAGAAAACAATAGTAAAAGAAATCACTTATAGATAAGACTCTTTCTTCCTCCTTGAAGACTCTCTTGAACAACCCTCATTGATTTGGGGAAACTTTCCTTCAATGAGAGATTGAGAATTTTTTCTCTTTAATTCACCTATCTCTGTTGTATCTCTCAAACCCTTGTGTTCTCTTGTGTTTTTATAGGCCTCTTAGATGCCAATTTCATGGCCAAGGAAGTCTTAGCCAAGCAGGAGTAGGAAAATGCCAAAATCATTGGATAAACCCTAATTCCACGTACATAATTTTCGCCTCCAGAGCATACTTGGCGCTGGGTACCTTCGACCCACCAGGCACCAAATGCACTCTATTCTTCCTCTATTTTTAGTTTGTTTTTTGTCATCTCTCCTTGGCAGACAAAATGGACCAGCCACTAGGTACATTTGCCAGACCTGACGCTAGGTCTGTTTTGGAATTTCCCCTAAAGCTCGCTCACTTTCTTTTGCTGGAGCAGAATTGACCCGGTACCTAGTCCACTGGCTGGGCCTGGCACCAGGTGTATTTTGGTTGCGTGCACTTTCTGCTCGATTTTACCTTAAATTTGTACATATTTGCCAAAAATACCTTTTACAAGTAAAATATAAAATAGGAAGAAATATGCCTAGTTATTACAACAAGTATATCTTAAAACAATCTCAAATAACTAGGAAAAGAATGGTGATTTTAGCCCCTATCAATTCCCTCACACTTGAACATTTGCTTGTCCTCAATCAAAACACTTTAGTCCTAGAAAATTCGTTAAGAAAACACAAGTTCTTCCTCATTCAAAAATGTCTTTACCATAGCAAAGATTATGTCTTCTTTTCAAACTTTAGATACAACTTTTCGTCATTCATACCCTTTGAAACCAATACAAACTTTGAAACATTGGACAAGACATCACAAAACTCTTGAAATCAAATTAATCAAGTGCATACCTTAGTCTAAGAAAATTATTTCACTTTTCAAGTAAAAATATAGATAATATGAATCACATAAGTCAACCCATCTACCAACTCAAGTATTATAAATTCAAAAATTACACACTCAAGTTATGATGTAAGGAAAGTACTCTAATTTTTTTCTCCCAAAAGTTTTTAATGACTATGGGAATTGATAGCCTCAAGTGCATGGATTTCTCTTCACACACCATATTAGCCCTCTTTATAGTCATCACTCATAATTTTTTTTTCAACAATTCTTTCTTTCTATATTTGCTCTTTCTTTCCTTTTTGCCTTTGGGATAGTCTTAAGAGAGTGCACCGAATTCACTTGCTACTTCTCCCCATATTGACCCCCTTTTCAACTAAAGGTCTTCAATAATCATCAATGAGAGTATTTTGTCTCAATTCACACCAATAATAGTGTTGTTTCTACTCATTATTTTTTTCAACTCAAAAAAAAAATCATAATTTTCCTCAATCTATCCTCTCAAAAGTCTGTTTTCAACTAACATTTTTTTCATCACAACTCAAAGTTAGCAAAATTTAAACTTATAATACAAAAGTTAGCCAATAAACTCTTCCCATATTCATCATATCTTCTATAGTCCAACTAGATAGGTCAAATAACATTTAAACACCAATACATAAAACAAGATTAATCAAAATTCTTTAAGTCTTGACAAATATCTTATTCAATAACACTAATTTCATCAAAATCCACCCAATGAATGACAAAACTCATATCCAAGTAAGAAAAAGAATTACAACCGTGCTTAACAATGAAACCACTGAAATTTTTGAAAAAAAAGTTATCACAAACACAAAATATATTCACCAACATAATATGGAAAAGCACTTCTTCAACCTTTATTCTCCCTCCCACACTTAAACTGGATGTTATCCTCAATGGCCAAAATAGAATACTAAAAGTATAGCCAAGATGACCATGATGAATAAAGAAGAAGAATAAAGTGAAGAAGATACTTCAATTACATTGTCGTGCTACCATGTTTGAATCCACCTCAAGGAAGGGTTATTACAAGAGTGTCTACTAAAAGAAAAGAAACAAAAGAAAGAAAAACGTAAATCTAGAAAAAGAAAGTATTAAAATAAGATAAAAGAATAGAAAAAGAATAGAAAAGACACCTACAAGCTAGTAAAGATCATTAAAATTTAAAATAAAAATAAATAAAATAAAATAAAATACAAAAGAGGGAGTCAAGTCATCCGCATCATCATTATTGTCATCATTGTCAGCTCCGCGACTGGAGGATGCACCAGTAACGTGTTGGATCAAAGTGGCCAGCTTCTGATCTTGAAATCCTGGCGATGATGAATGTCGGCAATGGAATCACAGAGCTGGAGGAGGATAGTCATCTGGCTCTCCATCTATGCCTCCATTCGTGCCTCAAAATCAGTGCGTGAATGAGAGTTAGTAGCACGAGGGGGTGGTCTAGCAGGTGGTGCCTCTTCCTCCTTCTCAACAGGGGAAAGCTCCTTCCTTCTGGGGTACTACACCTCATATGGCCTCTTCCACCGTTTGGCCCTCTCATCATAGTGCTACCTATACTGAACCAAAGTCTGCTCCGTCACGAAGTCGCGGTCAGTAGTGGGCTCACTCAACTCTCCATCCAGTCATACTCCAAAGTCTCTTAAAATACGCATAATAACCAAAAAAAATTTGAGGGCTTTAGCTGCAATGTTAGAGGCCACAACCTCACGCATAGAGTTAATGATAGTTGGAGCAAGGGGAATAAGCTCACGGCTCCTCGTCTTATCTAGAATATAAATGTCAAATATCCTAGACTCATTGAAGCCACTAGCCTTGGGATAGACATTAAAAGCAAAGATATAGATTAGGGCATGCCATTGAGCCTCAAGGTCATTGTTGGAATAATATTGATATTAACCTATTTCTCCTTTTTTCCCCATACAAAAACTAGACCTTACTACCCCCACATCCCAAGTAAGTTTAGAGATGATCTTTTGGTTATTATGGTCCACGGCTATCCATGGTCCCTTATCTGGGATTCCTAAAATTCTAGCTAGTTTAACCCTGTCAAACTCAATGAGAATCCCTTTGACCATGGTGGAGATGACTTGGAGAGTACTTTTCTTTTTATCCTAGATGTTAGCATAAAACTCTTTCACACGCACAGGACAATAAGGACTTTCCATTCTAATGATGGCCTCTCACCCTAGGTGCCTAAACATAGTAAAAAGCTGTAAGGAATTGTCTAAGGATAGCTTGTATCGCTTTTCTACTATAATCTTATTGTGTTGGTGCCTGTCATACCAGATTTGGCATATAGGATCAGAAAATTGGGTAGGTAGAGGCTCGAAGGAAGGTGTAGATGAAGATGCCTCTCAAGCTCTCTTAGCCCCCAGTGCTAACCCTCTAAGTCGTCTAGACATGATGAGAGGATGAAGAAAGATGATAAAAATAGAAAAGTATGAGGCTCTTAAGTCACTCTTTGCAATAAATGTTCAACACTCAACCATCTCACAATCACAACACCCTACAACACCACCACCACTCAACACAAAACACCTTAAGATAATCAGTAAACCCCACTCAATGTCTGCCAACAAACTTGCAAGAAAATAAGATATATGCCAATCCAAACACCTTATCAACCAGTTTGATAAAATCCACAATGTTCAATATTACTCAAGGAAACCATATTCAGCTTAGAATCATAATGCTCAATCAACCATACCATTTATATCATAATGCAAAGCTTATAAGCATAAGGCTAAGTGAAATATTGAACAAGTATCCTTTATCCTAAAAGTTAATCACAAAACATGCATGCTCAATCACTTCCAAAAAAGGTGTAAGCTATCAATGGTATTAATCATAAAGCAGTATCCATTATATTCCCATGCCAATGCAAGCTTAAAGAAAGCAAGCTTAACAATCAAATTCTTCACTAGAAAATATTCAAGAATTTTCACCCAAAAATGCATAGAATATTACCCAAAATTCATAAGAAAAAAAATAATGATCTCCAATGCATGGGTACTGATTCTATGAAAAAAGTTTGAAGAAATCGTGCTCTCAATGGAAGGGTTGAAAATGAGTTTTGGGTGAAAAGATTAGATTTTTTCTTATTTTGATCGAAACTTTCAAGAACAAAGTGAAGATTTTGTGTTTGGAATGTATTTTGGAAGTTTAGAAAGTGATTCGGTGATGTTTTGAAGATGAACCCGGCGATGGATTGAGAGAAAATTGATAGGAATGAAAGTTTTTTGAACAAAAATGGCTAAGAAGGCCGTTTTTTAGTATGGTGGCTGAACGGTCCTGGCGCCCAGTCTTGGTACTAGACCTATTCTACCTGCGCTTCTCTGTTGGGCCGTGCTGACTCGGTGCTCGGGCCATGGGTTTGGCCCAGCGCCAAGTCAGTTCTGGCCAGAAAATCACTTTTTTTTTTTCTAAAGATGCATTTTAATGGAAATAAAGACAAGCAAGTGAAAAGAATTTTGGTTACACTCTCCCCCTTTTAAAAGAAGTTTGCCCCTAAAATTCCTTCTGTGAGAGATTGAGTATGTACAGAAAAGGGGCAGAATAGGTCCGGCGCCAAAGTCTCTCAAATGATCCTTTGGTTATACTTGCTTACATGTGTATGCAAAATTTGAGGTTGCTCCATGGCAAGTTTTTGAGATTATAGAATTTACAAGTTAAACAATTAGGGTACCTTTACAATTTAAGTTACAAGGAATTACAATATACAAAGACATTAAAGTACAAGTATACAAGAAAACAAAATACACCACCTAGTCATACAAGGAATATACATATTCACATATTAACATATAAACATATTAACATGGATAAATCAACACAACCTAAGCTTTCATGATATTGTTCCCTGGCAACAACGCAAAAAATTTGATGCGTAAATTTTGAATGCATAAAATCATCAATTTTAAATCCATCCATTAGTCAAGTTTTAATTAAAATATTAATAACAAAATACATATGTGAGTAAGTATACTCATCACAAGTATACTATAGGGAATTAACGAGTATCGATCCTCAAAGGAACAAGTACACACTAATCACTTTTCATTCATTGTTTAACTGACCCAAATAAAGTGAGAAAAGAATAAAAAGAAAAACATAAATAAATATATACAACTCAAGGATGTGAAAATATGTAATTAGACAAATATTCTTGAAATCATGACTATGAACCACTTAACAATTATCACAATCAATAATTATCTTAGTCTCACGAAGGATTTAATATAGACCCACTTCGTTTGTAATTTATAGAATCACTACCTTCTAGTTAAATTAGTCAACATATTTTGTCTTGACTAACTTATTCAAAAGATGTATTAAAATCAATCCCCATATAAACCCCGTATTCTAGGTGATTTAAAGCATTAAATTAGTCAACAAATCCATATTCTAGTAATCATCAACTAATCTCTTATTACCAATGTTCTAAACAATTAACCTCTTTTCAAGAAAGTTAAGAGATAACAAATATAAAACTAATTAATTGAAGTCATTACCAATCTCTTTTTTAAGCAAATTAATAACAAAACTTAGTCAACCAACTCGGTAAGGAAAATAAGTAATCAAATACCAAGAAAATAATCAATTGATTAAAAGACTAAGTCAATCAATAAATCATGAATCACATGAACAATGTCAAATTGCAATGGACATATTAAATACATGATTGTTTTAGGGGGAAAAAAACAAAGGTAAAAGAAAACACTCATAGACAAGCCTCTTTCTTCCTCATTGAAGACTCTCTTGAACAACCCTCCTTGATTTGGGTGAATTCTCATTCAATGAGAGATTGAGAATTTCTACTCTTTAATTCACCTCTCTCTGTTGTATTTCTCAAAACCTTATGTTCTCTTGTGCTTTTATAGGCCTCTTGGATATCAATTTCATGGCTGAGGAAATCTTGGCCGAATAGGATTAAGAACATACCAAAATTATTTGATAAGCCCTAATTCTGCGTATAGAATTTCTGCATGCAGAGCATACCTGGCGTCGGGTACCTCTGACCCACCTGGCGCTAATTGCACTCTGTTTTCCCCCTATTTTTGCTCTATTTTTGGCCATCTCTCCTTGGTAGAAAGAATGGACCCAGTGCCAGGTACATTTGCCAAACCTGCGCCAGGTGCACTCTGTTCTTCCCCTATTTTTGCTCTATTTTTTGCCATCTCTCATTGGTAGACATAATGGACTCAGCGCCAGGTACATTTGCTAGACTTGGCGCCAAGTCTATTTTGGAATTTCCCTTGAAGCTCGCTCTCTTTCTTCCGCTGGAGCAGAATTGACCCGGCGCCTGGTCCACTAGCTGGGCCTGGCACCAAGTCTATTCTGGTTGCGTGCATTTTTTGCTCGATTTTACCTTAAATTTGCACATATTTGCCAAAAACACCTTTTACAAACAAAATATCAAATATGAAGGAATATGCGTAGTTATTACAACAAATGTATCTTAAAATAACCTCAAATAACTAAAAAAAGAATGATGGTTTTAGCCCCTATCAGAGACTCGGCAAGAGTGAGTATGCTTCAAGTAGGCAATGGAGCACGAATATGAGCTAAAACAGTAGGAGATCTTGAGCTTTTTTTTTTTATTATTGTAATAGGAAGTTAATTTTAAAAGATATTTTGTATGTTTCTTGTTTTAAATAGAATTTGATTTTAGTTTCTAAATTGATGAACCAAGAATATTCTGTTTCTTTCCATTCTAGTGTTTCCATCAATAGAGATCGTAATTTAATTTGTATTGGAACATGTATGGAAATCTCTTTTATATACATCCTATTATAAATTAAGTAAACAATATTCAAACCGAACCTGATAACAAAAAGAGAAAGTCCAAATTAAATGACTCGTATTTGTGGCATCTAAGATTGGGACATATAAGTTCTAATCGGATTCAGAGGCTAATCTATGATAGAACTTTAGGTTCATTGAGATTGAAAGAATAGTCTCAGTATAAATCTTGACTTAAAGGTAAAATGATCAAAAGATCCTTTACCAAAAAGGCAGATAGAGCCATGAAAATACTAGCACTAGTTCATACAGATGTTTGTGGTCTGATGACTACACCAGCTAGGGGAGGCTATGAGTGCTTCATCACTTTCACAGATGATCATACTTGTTTTGGTTATATTTATCTGATGAGGCATAAGTCTAACTCTTTTGATAAATTTAAGGAGTTTAAGGCTGAAGTGGAGCGTTAAACAAATAAATTAATTAAAACTCTGAGATCAAAAAGTGGTAGAGAGTACCTTCTCGGTGAGTTTAAGGATTACTTGATATATCATGACATAGTATCTCAATTAACTGCACTTGGGACTCCCCAGCAGAACGGAGTAGCTGAGAGAAAAAATAGAACTTTGATGGAAATGGTCAGTAGCACGATAAGTCGTACATCTCTTCCTATTTCATTTTGGGGGTATGCCTTAGAAATAGCAGTATATATTTTAAACTTGGTACCTTCCAATTCAATACCTAGGACATCCTATGAAATATAGACTTAATGAAAACCCAGTCTGAACTATCTCAAGAAATATGGTTGTCCAACTTATGTGCTGACAAAAGGATGTAAGCTAGAATCAAGATCAAAGTTATGCTACTTCGTTAGGCTTCCAAAAGGAATGAGAGGTGGATGTTTTAATCATCCTCGAGAGCATAAAGTACTTATTAGTACTAATGCTAGATGCTTAGAGGATGAACGAGTTACATCCACCCCATGTTCAAGCATAATAGAGGTAGAAGAGAAGTTGGTCATTGATTCAACTTCAGGTACTTCTAACACCCCGATCAAGAAACGAAGAGAAACACTACATGATGTTCCTATACAAACTGAGCCTCGTCATAGTGGAAGGATCACAGGAGTTCCAGAAAGGTGGACTACAGAGATCTATGATTTAGTCTCTGATCATCAGGAATAAGATCCCACTAGATATGAGAAGGCCATTGTTGATGCTGATGCAGACAAATGGCAGTTAGCCATGAATGTCGAGATTGAGTCCATGTACCTCAATCAGGTCTGGGATCTTATCACTTCGCCTGATGGGATAAAATCCATTGGATGTAAGTAGGTATACAAGAGGAAGAGATGTGAAAATGGAAATGTTGAAATCTATAAAGCAAGGTTAGTTGCTAAAGATTATACTCTGAAAGAATGGATCGATTATAAGGAAACCTTTTCACTAGTGGCCATACTTAAGTCTATCTGAATTCTCTTAGCCATCGTATGTCATTATGATTACGAGATATGGTAAATAGATGTCAAGACGGTCTTTTTAAATGGCTATCTTAGCAAAGATATCTATATATCCCAGCCAAAAGGTTTTATTGCTAAAAGTCAAGAACAAATGGTTTGTAAGCTTAAGAAGTCCATCTATGAATTTAAGCAAGCGTCATGAGTATGGAACATACGTTTTGATAAAACTGTGAATGTTTATGGTTTCATTCAAAACATGAATGAACTATGTGTGTATAGGAAATCAGACAGTGCAAAGTAATTTTCTAGTTACTTTATGTAGATGACATTTTACTCATTAGAAATGATGTAGGGACATTGTCATCAGTTAATGTTTGGCTATCTAGTCAATTTAGTATGAAAGATATGGGCAAAGTTAGCTACATTCTAGGTATTAAGCTTCTTAGAGATAGAAAGTAGAGAATGTTAGGCTAATCACAATCTACTTATATTGACAAGATGTTGGTTAAGTATAACATGGATCAATGTAAAGAGGCAATTATACCTTTTAGGCATGGATTATCCATATCTTCAAAGCAGTTTCCTCAGACACAGGAAGATAAGCAGAAAATGAGCAGGATCCCTTACGCTTCAGTTGTGGGAAGTCTCATGTATGTTGTGCATTGTATTAGGCGAGATATCTGCTTTGCAGTTGGCATGACTAGTAGCTATCAATCAAACCCAAAGGAAGGTCACTGGCAAGCCGTCCAGTATATACTAAAACATCTCAAGGAAGCGAGAGATTATATGCTTGTATATCATGCTGATGATTTGGTTTCTACCGATTACACAGACTTAGACTTCTAGGCGGATAAAGGTGAAAGAAAATCCACTAGTGGATATATATTTACTTTGTCTGGAGAAGCTATTTCATGAAGAAGTATCAAGTAATCTTGCATTGTTGATTCTACTATAGAAGTTGAATACGTTGCTGCTTCAGAAGTTTCTAAAGAAGTTGTGTGGCTCCAGAAGTTCCTCACAGAACTTGGAGTAGTACCGCACATAGACAGGCCTGTTACGGACAATATCGAAGCGGTGTCATAATGCAAAGAACATCGAAACCATAGGAAGAGCAAGCACATAGAAAAGAAGAATCACCTTACTCGGGAGCTCATCCAGAAATGGGAGATTATGGTCGATCAGATTTTCTCTGTCAACAATCTGACAGATTCTTTTACCAAGCCTTTGACAGAAAAGGTATTTCACAGACACTTAGATATCATAGGGGTAGGCACTTATGGACTTTCTTAGTCTTTATAGTGCAAGTGGTAGATTATTGGAAAGTATGTTCTCAAAGACTATGTATTCTGTGTAAATATATTGTGATAAAATGTCCATTCATTCAATTTAGTTTGTTTCTTATATTATTGCACATTTAAAGTCCAAGTACGATAAGTAATAGTTTATGCGTTGGGTCATTCTTTGCAGTAAGGTATAGACCATGGGTACTTGTCTTACAAGTAGAATTGAGTTCTTAGTTGTTTGATGGAATTAGGCATTTCATCAAGGCAAGACTATTATGACATGAGTTCTAATGATGAATGGTTTATCTTGAATCAGTACGTAGTTCACTCACATCATTGGCATAAGCGTATTTCGAATACGCAGAACTAAACCTGTAGTAGTGGTCTATCTTAAAGTACTATAATTGTAGAGACCAGACTATTACTGCTACAACGTAGACGGATACCTTCATACTTGAGCATAAGTTGGTGCTTTGGCGAAACTAGGGTCGTGTATTTTTATGTATGTTGGGTAAGATTTCTTTTATGAGATCAATAACCTTGTACGTTGGGTGTATTACTCTAGTTAGTTAAGACAGACTCATGCAACAGAGTTTTTATGCTTCACTTTGTGAAGTTAAATCATCCCCTTGTGATTGTCCAGGATAATCTAATAATCCAGGGTCTTGTGAACGTGACTCTCGAATATGTACTTTTGGGTAACTTACAATGATAAGCAAGTACATTCGAGTGAGTCATGGATTATCGGACTAGAGATCTAAGAATGGTAAATGTCTTTGAGATAGGTGTTAGTACATTTATCGTGTCTTATTGATGGGTGTTACATAGAGGGGTATTTCTGTCATTTCACTTGTAGGTCAGAGATATTACTTTAGCAATATTATTCTTTGGGTCAATATTTTCATATAGTGATAAATGAAAATATTTAAAATAGTAAAATATAGTTATTTAATAGTAAGGGCATTTTGGTCATTTAGTAGCTATGAATAATATGTCTCTTAGTCTCCGGAGTAGCTCATATTACTTGGTGTTGTTAGGACCCAATCTGATCATAATAGATAATTATTTGGAAGAAAAATAAAATTTATTCTAAGAGTCCAATTAGAATTAATTAACTAATCTTGGGGTTTTGATAATGCCCAAAAAAGATAATTAATTAATTAAGATAATTTGGCTGGAATAAATTAATTAATTGGGCTGAAATATATTGACATATACTAAGAGTCCAATTAGAATTAATTAATTATTCTTGGGCCTGAAAAAATTAATTAATTAATTAAGAGGATTGGGGCAATATTGGATTGGTTTTTGGAGCACAGCACCAAGCCCATAAGGGCTTAGTGTTTTTAGCCATCAAGCAGTAAGGTTGGCCGAAATTTAGAGGTGCAAGAGAGGGAAAAAATAGAACCTTGTTGTCTAAAGTTTTTTTTCTCTGCTCCGAGTGTGTTGTCTCTTCCGCTTGTTCTCGTCCTTCTCTTCTTTCTCTCTTGGAGATATTTTGATTATCTAAAGAAGGAGCTTTCACTAAGTTAACCCAATAATAAAATAGAGTCATACTCCAAAAGACAAAGAGAAGAAGCTTGGAGATGCTTAATACGTAGGAGTAGAAGATTGGCGGGAATACCGGTTGAACTGTAGGCGCCTTCTCCTCCCCTTCCATCGCAAGTTCCAATGCAACTTGTCTCTTCGTTGGTTAATCCGTGATCAATAAAGAAAAGTAAGTACTCTCTCCTAGGAGTGACTCGAAAAATTAAAAATTTTTCCGCTATATTTTCTTTGATATTTTCCTTTTTGATCCTTCACTAACAGTTTTATACACATATACATGAAATGATTAAATAAACTAAAAGAAAAAGAATGTTTTTTATTATATAAATGTGACATATACAATATATAAGTGATTGTCTCTAAGGCATAACACTAACAAATATATACGTGTGTGTGTGTGTGTGTGTGTGTGTGTTTATATATATATATATATATATATATATGTATGTATGTATGTATGTACAAGTATATATATGTGTATGTATGTTTTGTATATAAATATATGTGTGTTTGTGTTGAATATTGATAGCATTTAATTTTGTCTATATTTTCCTAGTTATTTGAGGTTTTTTTGTGATACATTTCATTCAATAACTAGTTATTTCTCTTCCTATTTGATATTTTGCTTGTGAAAAGTGTTCTTGATAATTTTGCACAGGAATTAGAAGATTTGGAGCCAAATTGTAAAGTTCTAGAACTAACCCAGTGCCTACCCAAGTAGCTTAATCGGCCATGGTTCTAATCTGGAGAAACAGAGGAAAATAGAGCAAAATCGGGAGAAACCAGTGCAAATCTAGACGAAGTGACCTGGTGCCAACCCTACTCTATTGTGGTTGTTCTGAGTTCTTTCTCAAACCAATTTGAGAATTGCCTAAAAGATTTACTTGTTTCCAATTCGTACTCAGCCCTGGACTTCTGGAGAACAATTTCTAGCAACCAAGGGGCATATTTAATCAAAAACAAGTGAATATTAACGAATGAATTCAAGGAATCAAAGCTAAAATCATTCATTGAAGAGGAATTCATCACTTGAAGGAGCATTGTTTCAAAGAAGTTTTCAATGAGAAAGAATAGGGCTTGTCTCTGAGTTCTTTCTAAGACCCCTATTTTTATTCTTAAACAATGATGAGATTAATGTTTTAAGTGTAGTTGAATATATATAAATATTTTTTAGATTTGTGATTATCAATTAATTTAGTTTTTTGTTCAATTGATTACTCTTATGGTATTTGATTACTTACTTTTTAAGGGTTAATTGATGAGATTGGACCATTTTTCTAATTAACTTGAGAAAGATGTTAGGAGATAGTCTTTGTTGCTAAATTCTTAATTTATTTTCCTAACTAACTCGAGAGAGAGTTTAAGTCGATATTAAGTAATCAAAAGTTGTTGGTTTCGCTTAGAGATAGGAGAATTAATGATTTAATGCCATTATCACCTAGGGATAGGGATAATTATCAATGTGTGTTCTATGCATCCTTTTGTTGTTTTAGTGAGACAAAGATGCCCATTATAATTTACTAAGAGATAGTGAAACCATAACTTGAGAGAAAGTGGATTCTACATTAACTGCTTCATGATGCCAAGGAAAGTGATTAATTGTGACAATTATTAATGCTTTATTATCAGGTTTTCAAGAGTAATTACTTGTTTTTCTCTCCAAGAGTTGTGTATGAGTTTTGTCTTTGTCTTTATCTTTATTTTTACTCTTTATCACTCTAGTTGGTAGTTAAATATTGAATGAAAAGTTGTTAGTATGTACTTGTTTCTTGAGGATCGATACTCGTTAATTCCCTATACTATACTTAATGATGAGTGCACTTCCTCATATATATGATTTAGGGATTAATGTTTTAATTAAACTTGAATGGGAATGGATTCAAAGTGGCATGATTTTTATATACCCAAGTCTAATGCATCAAGTTTTTGGTGCCATTGTAAGGAAACAATATCATGAAAGCTTGAAATTCATTGATTTATTTATGTTTATATTGTTGGGTATCTCAGGCTCATATCCCATACAGCGTAGCGGAAAATAAATCGAGATATCCTCCCAGAACTCTTCTATGTGTGGAAAACAAGATATAACGACAATAAAGGCAACAGCTTTTACCTTTGGGTGATCGTGCGAAGAACAAAATTTTCTTCTTCAAGTTGAGGCGCGATCCAGCAATCCTCGTGATCAACCTCCACGTGAGTTGAACGTCTATCCACTATAATCACAGTGTGTGATTATCTCTAATAGTAATCCACAAGAGGAATACTCAAACACTAAAATTTCTATGCTAGCAAAAATTAATGGCAGCTAGGGTTTTTCCTTCAAGAAGAAAAACGAGAGAAAGAGAGATCAAAGGAAGAGAGAATCGTGTGTTGTGTTTCAGCTAGGGTTTCGTGTGTCCTCCTAGGCTCAGGATTTCTTGTATATTCACCAATATACATGAAATTCTCTTACCAAAATAGAGGATTCTAATCCCATTAGAATTCCCTAATTGTAATTGGGAACATCAAATTTTCATAATTACAATTTAAATCATAAATTATAACTAATTATAATTTGTCCACAACAACTTCTCTTTCTCTGAATTAACCCCCTATGTCATCAAATAACATCTTGAGCATATAATCCTCTATTGTGTGTGACCTATTAGGTTCACAGTCAATTGGTAGAGAACATGAATTAATCCAAACGTCTTTGAGACAAATAATCCATAATTAATTAGAATTAATCCAATTAATTCTAATCAGAATTGGTTTATTAATTCATCAATTAATAAACCCATATTCTCAGATCATGAGCGGTATCTTGCAATACATCATAACCACCCAAGAGTCCTGGAAGTCAAGTAGCTTGACATGAACCCTTCAATAACAAGCTTCAGTGCAATCAACTCATTTCACCATACAATATCTCATTCGGTTTAGAGTACGGAATTAGTGCCAATTTCCTCCAAAATTGATTCTGGCCCGAATACAATAGTACTTGTACTAGGAACCCACTACTCTAGATGTGTATCAATTGGAACTGTTTCCAATACACAATTGCCTTGGCCAAGGACTTTCGAGTAGTAATTCCTACAAGTGGTCGTGAGATATTCGTCCCTACTATTATCAGTGGTGAATCCCTTATTGACCCTCTCAACTACTTTTGTTTTCCTCACTTTACCCAATATCCATCCCATAGACGGCCCTTGATCGAGCTTCAGAGATTGGAATCAAAGTACAAGGCTCAGCAAATAAAATACCTTAGAGATCTCAAGTCTAAGAATACTTGCACGTTTGCTATATTGAGATTATATCACCGGCACTAAATAGTTATCCATGTGATTATCTCAAAGTTAGGTCATCCAATGAACTTGTTCTATTAACAAGCATCCATATGTTAACTTTGAGTATCTCAATACTCACGGTTATGAGAACCACCGCCTGATCAAATCAGGAAGTCTAACACATGCTAGTCTTAACGCATTAATGATGTCCTGTCTCATTAATACTATGACTAGGGACTATTTAAGTACTAACACCATCCAGTGTAGTAGGAATCTTATATCATGATCTATATCATAATTTCCTTAACACAGTGTTGTACTTGGGATTTTATCGAATAGTTATATTACTTAAAGTAAACAAAAGAAACTGTAAGATAAATAATGTCTTTTATTAAAATAAAATGTGTCATATACAATGTACAAACGATTGCCTCTAGGGCACAACACTAACATATATGTCTATATATAAATATGTTTATATGTTCTTTGTTTAAATATGTGCCATAAGTTGTTGTATGATGTACGAATTTGTATATATTAACTATTATATAAGATGATAGTTGTTTGTTTGTATATGTGTAAAGTCAAAATTCTTATAGCCTTATTTTTTTACAGGAAGACCTCTTGGTTTATGACCCAACAAAACGGAAGAGACATCGTGGACTTTGATCCAGAAATCGAAAGAACGCTCAAAAGGATTCGGCGAGCATATAAAAGTCGGGCTGACCAATTCAGTTCAACAAGAGAGATGAAAGTTAACCAAAATAATAATGGTGGTAATGATGGAAATAACAAAAGGACTATGGCTGATTTTGTTAAAACACTAATTTCAGGTACAGATTCGAGTATAGCTAGACTAAGGGCAGAAGCCAACAATTTTGAAATTAAACCTAACATTATCCAAATGATCCAAAACATAGTCCAGTTTGGTCGACTACCTACTGAAGGCCCTATGAATGGTGTGTCGGAAGATGCTATTAAATTGAGACTCTTTCCTTTCTCTCTTAGGAATAGAGCTAAATCTTGATTAAAGTCTTTACTTGTAATCACTACATGGAATGGGTTAGCTAAAAAATTTTTAGCCCAATATTTTCCTCCAGTTAGGATAACCAAGCTTAGGACTGATATTTTTGCCTTCCAACAATTAGTATCCAAAAGCCTATATGAGTGTTGGGAAAGGTGGAAGGAGATGCTAAGAAAATATCCACACCATGGGTTCGAATTAGGCATGCAAAAGTAGATTTTTACTAGTGAATTGAATTTTTCCTCAAAGCAATTGATTGATGCATCTGCAGGAGGTACAATAAAGTCTAAGATCCTAGAGAAGTTGTATGGACTAATTGAAGATATTGCTATGAATAGTTACTCATGGGGTAATGCAAATTGAAGGCTCGTATTTTGGAAGTTCACAAAGCTGATGTTATAGTTGCCTTGGAAGCTAAAGTTGAGGCACTAGCTCAAAAGATTGAACAAATGGTAACCCCTTCACAGGTAATAAATGGTAAGTGTGAATTTTGTAGAGAATGGCACCCTAATCATAAGTGCTAAAATATGGATTCTTCTCTAAAAACCTTAGAACAAGCTGCTTTTATGGGGAATAGACGACAAGGTAAATTCATATAGTACTACCTATAACCCTGATTAGAGAAATCATCCTAACTTCCCTTGGACCAATCAGAACCAACCAGGCAAACCCCCCCCCCCCCTCCCAAACTTTAATAAAAATCAAAGGACTCAGCGTTTCTTGCCTTACAATTCAGCACCACCAAAGCAATCATTGGAAGAACTAGTTAACAGAATGGTAAGTTCCATAGAAACTCAGTTTCAAGGAGTGAATGGAGTGACTAGAAATTTAGAAGCTTCAATGCACAATCTAGAGAATCACATTGGTCAACTGTCTAAGCTTTTTGGTGATTGACAAACTGGATCTCTGTCTGGGAACACGGAGAATAATCCACACGACCACAATCATGGAAAATGATGAAGTTTAGCTTCTTTCCTACTTTCAATTTGAATAATCTTTTATTCCTGTATTCGTATTTTTTTCCTAGCTTTGTGTTGAAATTCATGTATGCTTTTAAGAGTTAGTATGTTCATTTTATTTTTCTTTTTATTATATATAAAAAAAGCACAAAAAGAATTTTTTCGGGATAGAGCTAACTAGGCGCCAGTCCAGGTGCTCTGACCTAGCACCGGGTTAGGTATGGAAAACTTCAAAACAACATACATAACCCGGCATCGGTCTAAGTTCTCTGACCAAGCACTGGGTCACGTTGGATACAATGGTTAAATGGTCGGTTTCGATTCATTTTTTCAAAACCTATTCACTTCCCTCGTTTTTTCTCTCAACCTACTATCGACTTTTCAACATAACCACTGCCAGGTTGCTTTAAACTTCTCGAAAACACCTTCCAAACATCAAATCATTGATTTTCTCTTGAAAATTTGGATTGGAAGTGAAGAAAACCCCAATTTTTTAAAAGTTGTAAGTTTTTAATCCATCCAATTGGTGCACTAGTTCACTCACTTTACATTAGATGTTTACCCGTATATTAGGGAATATTGTGGTATGTTTTTTCTGAACTTTCCACGGTTCGAATTTGAGTATTCTATTTTTGATATTTTTTGGGTTATTTTTGGCCGAAACTTGGATATATTAATGCTTTGGAATTTTTGAATTCTTTGTAAATAGAATAGCATAGGTTCATGATTGGCAATGTTATTTTATTGATAAAAATTCATGCTTTCACTTTAATATGGCCAATTGAGCAGATCTCTCGTGTTATCTTGTGTTATCATGCAAAGGAGAGTTCTTTATATTAGGGAGGTATTTGTGGAATTATATTAATTATATCATTATACTTGCTATGGGTTTTTATTTTGATCATGATCTTTATTATGTAATAGTCTACATTAATCCATTGAGCAGTTATATTGATACTATGCTTGGATTGGGAAATTGTGTTCTTTTTGCAGGCATTGGAGGAAATTGTGTTGTGATTTGGAGGTGGTGGTTGAGTTGCGAGTTGTGGTTGTTGAGTGCTGAACTTGGTTAAGAGTTGTGACCGTGTGAGTTGTGATCATTTTTTCTTCACTGGTTTATTTTTCTTCTTTTTGTGAGTTTATCATCTCTAGACCAAGGGGTATGGCTCCACGTGCTAAGATGTCTAGGGCCTCATCTTCTTCTACTCCCTCTTTTGAACCCTTTCCTACCCAACCTATCTAGTTCTTTGAGCCAACTTTTAAAATTTGGTACCAAACCTATGTGCACAACAAGACTTTCAAACCATCCTTTAACAATACCCTTCAGTTATCTACCATATTTAGGAGATTAGGATGGGAGCCCATTATTAGACTCCAGGGTGGTTATAGTTCGGTGAGGGTTAAGGGGTTCTATGCTAACATGCAAGACAACAAGAAAAACAACCTGGAGACCATTTCTACTATGGTTGAGGGGTTCCAATTGAGCTTGATAGGGCTAGACTAGCTGCTATCTTAAGTGTACCCAATGATGGTCCATGGATAGCTGTGGACCACCACTACTAGACAATCATTTCTAAGTCGACCAGGAGTGTGACTAATACTCGTACTACATTGGGGATATATAAGAGGGGACCTGTGGGACAGGTGGGCTATTATTCCAATCATGACCTTGAAACCTAACTATGTGCCTTAGTCTATATCTTTTCCTTTAATGTCGTACCTAAGGCTAGTGGTTGCAATAGGTCTAGAGTAATTGATATCTATATCCTTCACAAGATGCTTCATAGTGAGCCTATTCCCCTTACTCCACTTATTATTCAGTCTATAAGAAAGGCAGTTTACTCTCGACTTTCCTCCAAGGCATTTTTTCTTCCTTCGGTGATTATGCGTATTCTTCGGGCCTTCGGAGTGAGTTGTGATGGGGAGCTGAGCAAGATGTTGTGACTAAGAATACACTAGTTCAGTGTAGATATAGGTATCATGAGCGAGAGAGGAGATGGATGAGACCTTTTGAGGTCCAACACCCCATAATGGAGGAGATATCCCTTGGTGATGATGAGGAGGATGAGAAACCCCCACTGCCTTGAACTCGTACCAGTAGTTTGCGATCACAACCTAGTGTTGGGTTCGAGGCTGAGATGCGCACTCAAATGGAGCACTTGAGACTCGAGATGGAGACTCAGATTACTGTTCTTCTCTAGCTTCGAGACTCACTGGTTAACATGCATAGGAGGCAGGATGCTCAGGAGTAGCGCCTGACCACATGGATACAGCAGTTTTCTGGACACGTGAAAGGTGCTTCTACTAGTCACGATACAAGAGGTGATGATGATGATGCGGATGATGAGGATGACGATGATTCTGAGAATGATGCCTCATGACCTTCTACTTTTATTTCTACTTCTAGTTTTCTTCTTTTCGTTATTTTTCTCTTTGAATTTTAATGACTTTCCGTAAATGTTAGTTATCTTTTAGTTATTTTTTCTTTTATTCTACTTTTATGCTTTTTGTTATGTTTCTTGTATTTAGGAATAATCCATCATTGTCAAAGGAAACATGCCCTTGGAATGAATTCAACTTTGTTCTCACAATTCTTGAGTATGAAAAGTATTTTTTTTTCCCTTGATTTCTTCTCCGTTCTTTATTTGTCTCTTTGGATATACTTATTGTGCTCTTTTAGGCCATTGAGGACAATGTCCAATTTAAGTGTGGAGGAGGGATTTAATTCAATACTTTCTAGTCCATGATTTCATATCTTGATCTCTTTTGGAATAAAATTTGGGATTAATTTTTAGATCGATTTCACAATGGAATTGATTTTTGAGCTTACGATTAATTAATTTGTCTATGATGAAGTTATGATTTTCTTTTCACCTTTAGATGTGAATTTTTCATTCATTATGGTTGGATTTTTATTAAACAGTAAACTTATGTAATAAGTTAGATTTTGCTAAGCCTTGAGAATTTAAGTTAACCTTAGTTATATTTTGTATTTGATTTTTTATTTTATTCTTTGAATTTGAATGTGGATGATATGATGAAATATAGAAAAAGTTGTTGATTAATCCTTGTGTTTGGATTTGTAATTTGTTTGACTTTGAGTTGTGAATAAGGAATGTGAGGAAAAAAAAATAGGAAAGCAATGAGTGAAAAAATCATTATTATATGAGCTGTAAAAAAAAAAAAAAAAAACTTGAGTTGTTAAAGGAAAAAAAAAAAAGCTCTCATTTTGAACATCTTTTTCTGAAAAAAGGGTTAATATGGACAGAAGTAACAAGTATTGTCCGGTACACTCTCTTGAAGCTATCCCGAAGGCAAAAATGTAAAAGAAGGCATGAGAGCAAGAAAGAAAAGAATAGAAACAAAAGAAAATTCCTAAAAAGAATGATGATGACTATAAAAGGGCCAATACAGTGTGTGAAAAGAAATCCATGCACCTGAGGCTATCAATTCCCTAAATCATTGAAAAAATAAAGTGAAGTGTATCCTTATTTTACTACTTGAGTTGTGCAAATTTGAGTTCATGATGTTGGAATTAGTTAAATGGCTTAACTTGTATGATTTATGTTGTCTATATTTTTACTTAAGGGGTAGAATAATTTTCTTGTATTGAATATGAGCTTGTTTAACTTAACTTTAAAGGCTTTCGGATTATTTGGTTTAATACATGAGTTTGTGAAGTTTTGAAAGGGTTGAATGAATAACAAGTTTATATTTAAGATTGGAAGAAGGTTATACTTTATTGTAGATGAATTTTCTATAGATGAGTTTGTTGCATTATTTTGTCTTATTCATAATCTATTTGCTTAATGTTTAATTCTTGTTTGCTTGAGGACAAACAAAGCTTAAATATGGGGAAATGTGATAGGGTTTAATTTTATCTATATTTTCCTATTTATTTGATGTTGTTTTGTGATACGTTTGATTCAATAACTAGTCATTTCCCTTCCTATTTGATATTTTGCTTGTGGAAAGTGTTCTTGAAAATTTTGTACAAGAATTGGAAGATTTGGAACAAAACTATAGAGTTCCAAAACTGATCCGGCGCCTGTCCAAAGTGGCTGAACCGACCATGGTTCTAATATGGAGAAACAGAGGAAAACAAAGCAAAACTAGAAGGTTCAGAGTTCTTTCTTAAACCAAATTGGGAATTGCCTAAGAGATTCACTTGTTTCACTACCAAAAAAAAGGGGTTAATATGACGGAGACAAAAACGATGGTAAAAAAACCGTTGTAATAGGTTACTTTATATGACGGTTCTGAAACCGTCGCAATAGATAGACCTAATACGATGGTCTAATGCAAACCATCATATTTGGTGACCAAATATGACAGTTTACACAATCTGTCGTAATAGATAGATCAAATACGACGGTTTATTATAACCGTCGCAATAGAGGAGGCCGAATATGACAGTTTATTTTAATCGTTGCAATAGAGTAGGCTAAATATGACGCTTTAGTTTAACCGTCATAATAGAGTATATCAAATACGACGGTTTATTGTAACAGTCACAATTGATAGACCAAATATGATGATTTATTGTAACTGTTGCAATAGAGTAGACTAAATACAACGGTTTAATATAACTGTCGTTTTTAGTCTAATTATAACAAAGTCTTTCAAAATTATTTTAAATTTTATCTGATTATTTTCAAATTTAGTCACAATACTATTGGTAATGATTACAATAAAATTTAACGGCTGTATCATTAATTTGATATCTTTATATTTGTAAATACTAAGATATCTTTCTATTTTTATAGATATTACTGTATAAATGTGATAAAATAAAATAAATGACAAATGACCTTCACATTTGGTCACTAAACTTATTTTAACTTTATAAATACATGTAATGGTTAGATCATTGATTTTTCAAATCCATTTTTGTTTACATCTTAAGTTTTCATATATTGATATTAAAGAGTTTGAATTTCATTTTAATTATTATTAGTTATTCTAAGATATATATATATATATATATATTGTTTATATACAATATTATAAATTCTTATTAATTAGTGAATATTAGATTAATATATTATATAACTTAAATAATTTTTTTAATTATGAACATACATATGTGTGTGTACATATATACCTAGGTAGAGTATCCTATCTCTTGATTATTACATTTAATTATATATATAGACATTCTATCTATATATTTTGTTACCATTTATGTTAAATTTAAATAATTATTACATAATAAATAAAGTAAAACTTATATTTTTTTTTCATTAATAAATATATCATTATTATTTCGTTACCATACAAATACGTTGTTAAAGAGATATTATGCAAAAAACTATGGTAAAATTATGGTTTATTAAAAAATTAAGTAATAAAGTAATAATATTTTTGCATACATTCTCAATACGTGACACTGATTTTGAAAGTGAAAAATCCATCGCAAAGATTTCCAAAAAATTATGTGACATTTTTAGCACATTTTTTATTTTTTTTCTCATTCTATTTCTCCTCAACTTTCTCCTTTCTCTCTAGCATGAGTTACTGGAAATAGATCGACAAAATATTTGAGAACTAAAATAATATATCAAAAATAATTTGAGGAAAAAACTATAATTACCCTATTGAACTAAATAAATTTATACGAAATCCAAAATTTAGGATATACTATTTTAAGACATATTTGGATTGTAATTATATTGATTATTATAACGTTCTTAATTTTTAAAGTAATTGACAAAACCAGGATGCAATCAATTGACAAATGTAATTATATTTGGATTGTAATTATATTGAGTATTCTTTTCTTAAAATATTTGTGTTCTTTAATTATTTTTATTTTAAATTATCTATTATCCCGAGAAATCAAATATATGTTCATTGTTTTTTTAATTTACTTTTATCGTTTATTATTTTATTAAATTATAACATTCTTAATTTTTAAAGTAATTTTATAATTTCTAATTAAAGTAATTTAATCTTTTTCTTTAAAAATTTCATACAATAACTTGTTGGTTTAAAAATATTCCTTCAATTTACATCACTTGCTTTACTTATTTTCATCCAATTTCAGCTTTGCATAGCATTTGGTTCATTTGTGTTCTTCAATTTATTTTCATCCATTTGTCTTCTTCAATTTGTCTATTGGTGTTTGTTTCCCACTGATTTTCTTTTTCGCTTTTGTTTGTTAGGTTAGTCTTAGCCCATCGATCTTGTGCTTTTATCTTTTCCTTCCTAGACAAATCTCTCACCTCTTTCCTCTCGTCTCTTTCTCAATCTTCAATAATTTGTATAATTATCGATGGCATTATGACTACCTAGTTTTCTGGAGGTCTTCCCATTTTGGTTAAAGCTTTTCCTTTCTATATTTCTTTTTTCTTTTTTCCTTCTTTGTATGTGATTAGAACACATGTATATGATATTTTTTTCTTGTACATGGACGGGCACCCCTAAAATGATATTTTTTCCTTCTTTTTTACTTTCATATTTTTATTTTTATAATTAAAATTTTCTTATATATATATATATATATATATATATATATATTTAAATTGTCACGACTAACTTGACAAGATAAGATTGTATAATTTATTTATCTCTTATGACAAGATAAGATTATTAGCAAGTCACGATTATTTTTATGTAATTGTATAATTTAATCAAAAAAATTTTAGACATTTTCATTTGTGATTTAATTCATTTTTATACTTTTTTTTTTACTTTTACTTTGTGGAAAAAAAAACATATCAAACAGAAAATGTGAATGTAGCTATTTAAAATTAAAACAAAGAGGTCCAAAAATGAATTGAATTTTAATTTTGTGTCTAAAAAGTTAGAAAAATAAATTAAAAATTAGAAAACAAGCCCTTTGGAAAAAGTCACTATGAAAAAGTCACTAATTGAAAAAAAAAAACTTTTGCTCTTTGCTTGTCTTTCGTTTTCCAACTTTACAATGTAGAAATGAAAAAGAAGTAGCTACCTCTATTTGCATTTGACATTTGAACTCCATCTTCTTCTCCATCGACACTGCATCCAAATGGCAGCCTCTGCTTTGACTTACTGTCCATCTTCTCTTCCAAATTCCGTGCTTGTTCTCATGTTCTACGGATAATATTTGTAGGTGAAGAGGTCTTGGTGGATGACTCACCGGAAACCCAATCCGGGGCAGATGCTTCCCAAATGTCAGTTTTTCATTTTTTTTGTTTTTTGAGTATTCTTTTCTGCAACTTAGAGCTTTCTTGTTGCTGGATTTTTTTTGCTTGATTTAGTTTTTGCTGGGATTTTATTATTGTAGTTTAGACAACACCTTTTAGTTGGAACATTTTTTGGTTTGTATTTATATTGCTGTAGGATGGAATTGTCAATTCTTTAGTCAATTGCAAATTTGAAACTCTAAATTTGTTTCTTGCAATGCAAAAAAAAAAAAAAAAAAAAATCTATGGAGGTAAAAGTTCAACTGGAATTGACTTAGGAGTTAAACTATTTTTGAAGTCATCACGTATACTAGAATTTTCTTTTTTTTTTTCCTTTTTAATTTTATGAGCAGAATTTTGCATAATGTTTCTGTGTGATTTTTATTAGGCTTGCTTGGTAGTCAAATTTCTATGCACTTCACATGTTAAGAGCACTGATTCGTTGCTAGAAGTTGTTCACATTTGATTGTAATGAGTGGGAATGCTTATAAATATTGTTTGCCATGCTTCTATGGATAAGGCGGTGGGAAGAGGAGGGGGAGGGGAGGTAAGGCACCAAATACGACTATGGTTTGCCATGCTACTTTTGATGCTATATTTGAATCTCTGAGCCGAAGAGCTACATCTGTGAAAATTTATTTTCTGAATTCCTTATTCTTCAGAACAGCACTATGTTTTTTATGCACTTCTGTATTCCTTATTCTGATTTCTTTGACCACTACACCAACCTCACTTTACTATTATTATATAACCTTAATATATTAGTAAAGTGAGGTTGGTGTAGTGGATATGCTGCTTTTTGGGTATAATAGGAGTTTAATGCTTCTAACTTTAGTGGGAAGTGCATGGATATTGATTTACAAACATACATATTTTTTTTACAACACATACGTGAGTATGTATGAGTGGTTTTCTGTTACTTGGAGCAAATGTAAAGTAAGGGGTTTTCACACTCAGTACTACAAATCAATAACAATTTATTGAGGACAAGTAAGAGCACTTGCTAAAGCCATGAAGTGATTTAACATTTATGCTGTTTTTTCCCTTTTCCTCAGTGTTATAGGATTTGCAATTCTACATCTTTTTTGAAGATTTTTACTCTTTTGCTAATGTTTGATTCTCCTTGTGGAAAGTTGGGAGGAGGGATAGTATATAGCAGGGAAGGCTGAATTCAATGTAAGACAAATTCTTTTAGTATCAGCTTTTGATTATGGAACAACTAACAAAAGCTTTTGGTTATTAAAAACAACTAACAGAATAACATCTGTAAGGGGAGAAAGGGAATACTTGAGGAAGTAATTTTTTCAACCACTTTGATGATATATTTAGTTTTGTTGCAGAAAGAGACAATGAGGAAGGGAAAAAGACGATTGGTTTGCTCATTTTACATAAAATATTTTAATTTTGCTGCCTTATCTTTTATTGGAGCCATATTAGTGCGCAAAATATTTTAATTACATAGCATTGATGTTTTTTTTGTTCTGACTTTAAATATAATTTAGTTTTGTTCCAGAAAGGGACATGGAGGAAGGGTAATAGATGATTGGTTTGCTCATTTTACATAAAATATTTTAATTGCACTACCTTGACATTTTTCTGTTGTTATGACTTTAAATATAATTCGATTTTGTTGCAGAAAGGGACAAGGAGGAAGGGGAAAAGACGATTGGTTTGCTCATTTTATATAAAATATTTTAATTGCACTACCTTGTCTTTTATTGGAGCCACATTAGTGTGCAAAATATTTTAATTAAACCACCTTGACATTTTTCTATTGTTGTGACTTTAAATATAGTTCGGTTTTGTTGCAGGAAGGGACAAGGAGGAAGGGAAAAAGACGATTGGTGTTCTCATTTTACATAAAATATTTTAATTGCGCTGCTTTCTCTTTTATTGGAGCCACATTAGTGTGCAAAATATTTTAATTGCACTGCCTTGACATTTTTCTATTGTTGTGACTTTAAATATAATTGAGTTTTGTTGTAGAATATACACATTAGTTTCATAGTTTAGAAAATTTATGTCGGTATATGTCTACATTTTATTATTCTAAATTTACACTTGTACTTTATTTTTTTTAAAGATGATGCGAAGGTTTTCTATTTATTGGAATCATTTCATTGTTGACATTGTACAGGTAAGAAGATGTTCTAATGCCCAACCCACCAACCTTGAGCTATGTTAGGTAAAAACTAATATTTTGTTGAGACTGAGGAGAGGAAGTGACAAGGAAGAAGGAGAAAAGATAATACCGGGAATAGATAAAAAGGAAGGAAAAAAGATGATACTGGAGAGGACTGTCGTACACAATTTTGTTTCTTGTTTTACATGTACTACTGTTTCTAATAGATCCCTTAACATTTCCTACTTGTTATATATGTAGTATTACTTCTCTTGTGGAGTTTAAGGATTATTTATGATTTCAATATTCAAGAGATTGATTTTGATTTGTTTAGCATTAAGTAAATTGTGTTTTATTGTGATTGGTGTTGAATGAGTTGAACGGATTGTATTTGGTTTGAAATTGCAGGTGGATAGCCCTAAATTCCAATCAGTTATTTTTTTAAAAAAAAATTAATCAAATACGATGGTCACAAAGACGATCGTATTTGCTTATCAAGACCGTCGTATTTGGTAATGGCTTAACAGAACAAATATGACGGTCTGAGCTATCGTTTTTAATAATGGTCGCAGTCACTTCGAGATTTATTGCCACAGTTGTAATTATAGCGGTTGGATACCGTCGCAAATACTCAGCAATTACGACGATTAGGGCCGTCGCAAATAATCGTCGCAATTAATAAGTATTTGCGACGATTTAAAACCATCGTATTTACAGAACAATTGCGACTGTTTTTTCACCAAATACGACGGTTTGCAGAATCTCAATTTGGGTGAGTAATTGCGACGCTTTTTCCTAACCATCATATTTACACTGTCGCATTAGCTAAATACAACAATTTTTCGGCCATTTTTAATAAAAATGACACCATTATATACGACGGTTAAAAAATCATCATTTGACCGTCGTTTATAGCAAAAACGACAATATTTTCTTAAATACAACAGTTTTCTTGTCGCCGTATTTGTTTGAATTTTTAGTAGTGTTTCCAATTTGTACTCGACCCAGGACTTCTGGAGAATGATTTTTAGCAACCAAGGGATTTATTTAACCAAGAACAAGTGAAAATTAATGAACGAATTCAAGGAATCAAAGCAAAAATCATTCATTAAAGAGGAATTTATTACTCGAAGGAGCATTGTTTCAAAGAGGTTCTCAAATGAGGGAGAAAAGGGCTTGTCTTTTAGTTCTTTCTAAGGCCTTTGTTTTTTTTTTTCTTTGAAAAATTATGAGATTAATATTTTAAGTGTAGGTGAATATTATATTTTTGGATTTGTGATAATAAATTAATTTAGTCTTTTGTTCAATTAATTACTCTTCTTAGTATTTGATTACTTGCTTTTTAAGGGTGGAATGATGAGATTGGACCATTCTTCTAATTAACTTGAGAAAGGGATTAGGAGATAGTCGTTGTTGCTCAATTCTTGATTTATTTTCTTAACTAACTTGAAAAAGAGGTTAAGTCGAGATTAAGTAATCAAAAGTTGTTGATTTCACCTAGAGATAGGAGAATTAATGATTTCATGCCATTGTCGCCTAGAATAGGGATAATTATCAAGGATTTGTGTTCTATGCATCCTTTGGTTGTTTTAGGGAGATAGAGATGTCCATTACAATTGACTAAAAGATAGTGAAATCATAACTTGAGAGAGAGTGGATTCTGCATTAACTGCTTTATGATGCCAAGGAAAGTGATTAATTGTGACAATTGCTAATGATTTATTGTTAGGTTTTCAAGAGTAACTATTTAATTACATGTTTTTCTCTCCAAGAGTTGTGTATAATTAAGTTTTGTCTTCATCTTTATTTTTATTTCTACTCGTCATTACTCTAGTTGGTATGTTTAACATTGAATGAAAAGTAATTATTGTGTACTTATTCCTTCAGGATCGATACTCGTTAATTCCTTATACTATGTTTAAAGATAAATGTACTTACTTATATGTGTGATTTGGGAATTAATGTTTTAATTAAACTTGATTGGGAATGGATTCAAAATTGCATGATTTTTATATACCCAATATAAGTATATGAATATGTATGTGTTGTGTATATGTGTGTGTGTGTATATATAATATGTTGTATATATTGAATAATATATTTTTGTAGTAAATTTTATATGATTATTTTATTTTTATAATAATAATGTTGCAAAAAAATTACAAAAAGAATATTGGAAATAGTTTAAATGAAAAAAAAAAAAGAATAAAGTCAACTAGTTGCACTGGGCCTAGCAGCTGAGGTTTAATCTCCAATATGGGAGGTCAATCCGACTCCCATAAGAGTCCAAACTCTCCAATTAATATGAGGGTTACATTTTTACATTGGCAAGGAAAGTTTTTTTGTCATGAAAAATAAATAATTTTTTTCTTAAAATTGTATTTAATTTTTCAAAAATGTATATATTTTTGTGACGAAATTTTAGCAGCGAAACTTTTTTTGTCTCTAAAAATCATCATTAACGACAAAACTATAACTTTTGGCGACAAAATATTTTTAGTTTTAGCGAGAAAATTTTTCCAAACTAAAACCAAAGCTTTTAGAAAGAAAGCTTTGGCGACGGCGATTCAGTGAGGACAGCAATGAAGCAAACTTGGTAACTAAAGGGTTTTAGCTAGAAAATTTTAACTTTTAGTTATGAACTTTTTTGTTATAGAAAACTTTTTTTTTTTCTAGTGTTCACTAAACCCTCACAAACATTTCTAATAAATTATTTGCCTGTTGCTAATTTGACCAATATAATTTCGTTTACTTCTTTTGGGTTTAGCAAATGTCCTCGCATCAGCGATGGCTTTTCTTGCCCTCGCTAAATAAAAATTTAGCGAGGAGGAGCTCAATTACAAATCTTGCCGTCGCTAATCTTGAGTAGAAATACCTTGTCGTCTTGTAGTGCGCGTGGCTTGATTGTTGCCCAAATCCTGATATATATCAACTGTATTCATCTCCAACCCTGCCTAGAAGATATCAACTACATGCAGCATTCCTTTCCAGGCGTGAGAAAGCATTTCGACTCACTTCCCTCTTCCCAAGAGGACTCGCATACTTTTCTTTCAAAACCCACACCCATAGCTGCTCTGGATCCACTAGCACCCTAAATCCCAGCTTAGCCCGGAAGTCATTATCCCGTGGGACAGCTTCTTTACTCCTAATTACACCCCCCCCCCCATTCTGTGTCCGACATAACGTATCCCATGCTACTATGTGCATATTTCTCTGTCCATCCAAAAAAAAAAAAAAAAAACTCTGGTTCAGCTTATATAGTTCCTCCAGTATCCCCTCAGGTAGCTCGGCAGTTTGTATAGAGCAGTATTGGCGTTGTTACATATTGTATCAATATTCTCGAAACCGCCTTGCTAGAATCCTTCTCTACTATCCACTAGCCACTTTCGCACCTTAGATGCCAGAAATCCATAAGTTTTCTTACTAACCCTCCCATGTATTAGTGGCACTTCAAGATAGTTTCCAAAATCAGACGTCAAAGGGATTTCAAAATTTTTGCTCAATAGTCTAGCCAAAGAAGACTGAGGATCACAGATACAAGTTGCTTTGAATTGCTCACGTTCACTTTCTGCCTTGAATTCCCACAGAAACTTCTAAGTATCTCCTCCACAAAGTACTCTTGCGCCTCTGTTGCTGCACTAAATAGGAGTACATGATCAACAAAGAATAGATGCGATAAACCAGTCCAATCCCGGAGGGTTTGATTGCTTTCCGATCCTTGTTCTCCACTACCTTGAGAATCCTTTAGCTTTGGACCTCCGTGCACAGCACAAATAAATACGGAGATAGAGGACACCATGGCAAAGTCCCCGTTGAGGAACAAATTTTGGTTGTATATTCCCATTCCATAATAGTGAGGCCATGAAACTTTGAACAAAATCAGCTCAACTAAAGCCTCCGAAAATCCCACTCTCCTCAGAACTGGTTTACGGAACTGCCAATCTGTTCTATTATAAGCCATCTCCGGTCCACTTTGACTACCATCCAACTGTCATGACTTGTATTTCCACGAATACTATGTACTATTTCTTTTGCAACAATGGTATTGCCTGATCGATGTTTGCCACTTGGGAATGAAGATCTTCAATATAAAGTATCTATATTTCTAAATTTTATGTATTCTTGGTAACTTTTTATTTTAACATATCTAATGGTAATCTTTTAGTAGCTCCTATTTTGTGACACCTTCTAAATACTGTTCTTTATATATATTTTTAAATATTAATAACTTATTTTAGAAGTATGTCGTGAATTGCATGGGTCTTTAAACTAATAATTACTGATATTATGTATTAAGATAGTTAAATGCAGAAGCCATTTTTCATAGAAAAATTATTATCTTTTAATTCTCTATGGATTCTTTAAAAAAATATTTTTGGCAGGTGGATTGGGGCGAGGGAGGCGGAGTGGGTAAATAGGAGGGGTGTGAATGTACAATTGTAATCATAATCACTCAATCTTTCTCTTCATTTAAATTGGGTTTTCCCCCTATTTCTTATTCTGTTTTCAAAATATTTTCTTTCAAAAAGACTTCCGCTTAGTGAAATTATTTGACCTTATTTTTAAGAAATGCTTAATAATTTTTCAGATATGTTAAAACACCACCATGCATAGTGTGTCTTTTGGCCGACCCAGACGGAGGAAGGATGAGGCCGAGCGAGAAGTGAAGTATTTTGCATCTATTCTTTCGCACACAGACAATAGCTCAATACACATTTGCAAACCCATAAATTTTGTCCACAATATCGAGATTAAAACGAGGCTACTTTCTTACTATAGTATATTTTTTTCCTCATGAATTGTTTATTAAAATATAATTTTGTAGCAAGTTGATGAGTTGTCTTTTTTTTTTTTTTTCCCTCAGTGTGATAAGTCAACTTGCAAAGGTGCACCATTTACTAGTTCTAAATCCTATGTGTGTGTCCCATTCTTAATATGTAAACTCTTTTTCTCTCTCTCTTTTTTTTTTCATGGTACTATTTTCTGTCGTTCATTCTCTTGTAGATGACGAAACCAAATTTATTATAGTTTATGTATGAATCTTATCCTAAATTCATGTTCCTCTGTCTCCATGTTTTTTTTTTAAAATATCAATAGTTCATTAGGTGCTTTCAATTCTTAGCAATTAGTATGAGTTTATTTTGATTCAAGTAGACAAAGTTGAATACAAGTTGCTTAAATTTCATTGCGTGAAAAATATCAGAGCCAAAAATTGATCCTTTACCTCCTTTTCTTTCAATTTATTTGCTTTTTATACTTTTTACTCAGATATCAATTGCAAGGACTTGAATGTGGGAAAGTAGATGATTTTGATGATTCTAGTAAAATTTGTTATCATGAAGGTAAGAAAAAGAAGGAATTTTTCTAAAAATATAGTATAGCTACTAGACAAATTGCGAAAGTTTCTCATATGTAATATTTTTTCGGCCGTTGCCCTGTATTTTTTCATATATTTTTCCTGAATTAATAATAGGGTTGGGGTTAATGCCTAATCCCAAACCTTAGGTAGTTTTTGCTGGGGAAAAAAAAAGAATGTATGATACTGTTTAAAGCGGTTTAATATTGTTTGATTGTTATGGGAATATAGTCAAAGAAGTTCAATTTTCTATTAAGTCCTGAAATTTTATGTCGTCAAATTAATTTTTAAGTTAATTAACGGATATGACTAATTATTGACAATTGGTATTTTTTAAAGAGCACAAATACTGATATTTGCGAAATTAGTTCCCCAACAAATAGAGCTGCTCCAATAATCGAACATCATGTTTCTAAATATGCTCGAATAAAAATATCATCCAAATCGTTCTAAGAACTTGGTAAACGTTGGGATATTAATAATTTAGAAGTGGACTAGAATTAGTTCCTCAAATATAAGAATACACTATTAATAAATGGAATTGAAAGAAGAATAAATTTTATAATAGGGGCCATTTTATTGTAGATATCCTTTTTTTTTTTTTTGTGTGTTTATTTTACGTCTAGTGAAAGAAATTATGCCATTAAAAATATTCTTTGTACTATCTTTTTCATTTTAATATAAGAAGGGAAAAAATAACAATAAATTTTTATTTCAACTTCTCATGCTCGTAAACTTTCATTTCATTAGTTCTGCCCCCATCAACATCACAAACAGTGGCTTTTGGCGGGAGTAATCATGAGACTCTCGCATAACAGAATCTTCCTGGACAAAATAGCCAAAATAAAATAAAGAAGAAAGTTTTTTATAAAAAAAAATTCTTCATCTATTTCTTTTCATTTTAATGAATAATACTCAATTCTCAAATTTTTAATGCTGGAAAAAGATTCTTAAAAAGAAAATAAAATAAAGCTACTGACTTTTTGATGAATCTTTTGATCAATTCTCAAATCACAATGGGTGGAAATGGCTTTGTATTTGCAAAGGCAACCCGTGGGATAGGCATTGGAAGAGAAAAGAAGAAGAGATTGGTGGTGGTGGCAGCTTTGTATTTGCCTTCACCTATTTCTTTGTAGAGTGAAGCAAAGGATGTAAAGAGAATGGATCCGGGGCTGCACAAGTTGTCGTACGGCAACTTGTGGGGTTATTTGAGTTTACATGAATATTTGATACAAACGCATGAACATTTCACACGATTACATAAACATTAAAACGACGTCATTCTACTAAAAAAAATTTTTATACGCGACCATCTTTTCGAACGTTGGATTTTCACTATTTTCAATCTGGGCCGTGAAATCACTGCACAAGTTGCTGTACACAATTTGCGCGGCCCCATATGCAAAGAGGATGGGTGGCTATGGAGAGCTAGCATATCTAAAAGAAAAGGACAACAGAGGAGAGATGGGTGGATAGTAGCGATGGATCTAAAAGAGGATGAGAGAAGAAGAGATAGGTGGTGGCGGAGGTCAGCGGCAGCTTTGAGCAGTAGATCTCACAAACACCCCTCTTTGCTTGTGCAAAATATTTTGCCTCCCTCTCGATAGCTAGAACTTTGGGTTTTTTTAACAAGAGTTTTGCTGGATGTAAGTCTCGATTTGTTTATCTTAAAGTTTGTACTGACGAATTTGTTTGAAGGGTGTAAGATATATGAATTTCTCACGTGAAAGCCTCACAATTTCCTATACTAGAAAATAGTACTCTCTCCGTTCATAAATAATTGATCTAATTGTAAAAATTACGCATATTAAGGAATTATAAAATTCTATAGTAAAAAAAAATTAAAATATCCATTATACCATTTGGAGTGTTTTTATTATCTTTCTCACATTATTAATTTGAATCCCACCATTCCTTTAATTACATTACTCTAATAATTACATATGTCTCTCTCTTCTCACATATTATGTCCTTTGTCTCTCTCTTCTCATTCTTTATTTTAGATTCCTTTTTTCACCCATATCACCTCATTAAATTAGACTTTTAACTATTTTTATATGATAATGTGATTTTATTATTGGTTAAAATAACTTCGGTATGGGTAATTGTAATACTAATTAATTGATAGAAAATTATGCTAAGGGTAAAATTGAAAAAAAATAATTAAATACAATCTATATTTAGAAATTGGACAGTTATTTTTTGGATAAATCAAAAAGGAAATTAATTCAATTATTTGTAGATAGAGGGAGTAGTATCATAGAAGGTGGCACAAGAAATAATGAAATGAATATGATTATGGATATAAAGCAATGAAACATGAATTTATGACTACTTTTCAAGAATAGTAAATAGTTACATGATATTATTCATCAATTTTCATATTAATTTCTCCAAAGTTGTGCAAGTTATATATATATATATATATATATATATATATATATATATATAAATATAACATGCTAAGAAAACGAAAAATTTATCACTATGATTGAACGGCTCTCTTTGCACTGGTATAAATATCTGTATAAGAATACTTAAGATTATTGGATCACATCTTTACAAATGTCTACTGTGTCTTATTCACACGAAGCCTTTGATCTTCCGAAATAGTACTCGTAATACAGCTGGTGAAAGTTTGAAGATTGGGTTTTGACGAACTTTCGCCGAAACTTTCTGTCAATGGGTTTTGTTTTCTGTGAAAGAAAAATGAACTTGTTTTCTCTGTGAAAGGAAAATGAACTACGAAGTCCTTCACCCAAAATCATTTTCTTCAATTCATTTTCATTCATTTCAACAGATCCCCTGAGAGAGAATCTATTCGCGTGTAAACAGAAAGCATCCATGCTTTCTGTTATCCTACACGCGAACAACACAGGTTCCATCCCGTGTTGTTTTTTTATATTTAATTAATTAATTAATTAATTATTTTAATTTTATTTTACCCTTGGTCTTATTTATTGGGTCAGATAAAATTATTTATTCTTGGGCTTGAATACTCATAAATAATAAATCTCAATTATTTATTTTCTAGGCTTTATTAAACATCCCAATAAATAATTAACAAGCCCAAATGGACCAATATAAAATTTCATACCTTTTATCTAGTTTATATCCCGATTAATTTTCTAATTATTCAATTTGGGCCTTGGATCCTAAATAATTAATTAACCAATTAAACTAGATAAAATAAATACTCTTTCTCGGATCTTTTATTTTATTCTAATTAATTATAAATTAGAATACTAAAATAAAACCCATAAATATCAAGACCAATTTCTTAACTCAAATCTTTCATGACTTAAGGGTTATTCTAGGGACCAAAAGGCACATTGTCTTGCCTACTAAAACGACCAAAATACCCTTACTATATAAATAGCTATATTTTGTATTTTAAATATTTCTTAATATCACCATAAGAAAATATTGATCCCAAGGATAATGTTACGTTAGCAAAGTCTTTGACCTGTATGTGTAATTACTAAAATACCCCTCTACGCATCACCGTGCAATTAGAGAGGAAGAGTGTATTAATACCTCTCTAATAGATATCTACCATCCTTAGACCTCTAATATAATGATCCACAACTCTTGGAATGTTTCCACTTTCCGAGTGAGCTACTCTAAAGTAAACATCTAAGTTATGTTTCCCAAGACCCTGGAAAATTAGATCATTTGAACAATCACAAATGGGCGATATAGCGCAGAAATTATCTTGTACAAGTCTATCTTAACTAATTAGTCATATATACCCAACATACAAGTATATCGGCTCTATGAAAGAACCTCAACTACAGTATATCAAAGTATATGCTTCTAACTTCCTCAGACCACCAACTCATACTCAAGCGGTAGAGTATTAGTCCACACTGTAGCAGTAATAGTCTAGGTTTCTTTTAAATAGTACTTTTAGATACCACTATTACAGGTCTTGTTTTACGTATTCGAAATACGCTCATGCTATAAAGTGAGTGAACTACTTACTGGCTAAAGGTAAGCCATTCCCTATTTGGAATTCATAACACAATAACCTATACATGACGAGATTCTCATTCTCATCAATCGGTTAAGAACAAATATTTATGTGTTAAGTAACCTGTGATCCATACCTTACTGTAAAAGACTACTATTCACATGGATCACTTACTTAAACACAATGGGTCCTTTCCAAATCGTGTACAAATAAAATGTAAATTTACAAATAAATTTTGAGAATAAATTTTTTTATTAATAAATTTGATAATTATATCAAATAAACTAGTCTAGAGGGCATATATTCTAACAATCTCTCACTTGCACTCTAAGACTAAGAGAGTCCGTAGGTACTTACGCCTATGGCATCTAAGTGTCTCTTGAAAACTCTCTCAGCCAAAGGCTTTGCGAAGAGATCTGCTAGGTTGTTCTCCGAGGCTAACTGCTCCATCACGATTTCCCGTCTCGGAATGAAATCCCAAATCAGGTGTTACTTCCTCTGGATGTGCTTCCCATTCTTGTGGTTCCTGAGTTCTTTGGATTGCGAGACTACTCCAGAGTGATCGCAATACACCACTCGGTCTATCTATGTGTGGCACAACTCCAAGTTCTGAAAGAAATTTCCAGAGCCAAACTGCTTTTTTAGATGCCCCCGAAGCTGCCACATACTTAGCTTCAATGGTTGAGTCAACAATACAAGATTGCTTGATACTCCTCCATGAAACAGCTCCTCCAGACAAAGTGAAGACATATTTACTAGTGGATTTTCTCTCATCCTTATTTGCCTAAAAATCTGACTCTGTGTATCCAGTAGGAATCAAGTCGTCAGTCCTGTAAGCCAGTATATAATCTTTCGTACCATTAAGGTATTTAAAAATATGCTTTACATCTTGCCAATGAGTCTCCCCAGAGTTTGACTGAAGTCTATTAACTAAGCCCACGACAAAGAAGATATCTGGCCTAGTATACAATGTGAAACCCCACCTAAAGCCAACCCTAGAGTAAGGGAGTTGAGATGCATATCATATTATTTTGCATGAATATATATATTTTTGGATGATTTTATGTGCTTTAGAATTGTGGTTTATAGGGTAAAAGGCTTAAATATACTTATTGAGTAGGAAGGGTAAAATGGTAATTTTGCTTGAGGTCAAAATAGGAAGTTAGCTTGAGGATTAAATAAGAGGAATATGTGGGTGAGAAAATAAGAACAAGAGTTAGTGTGGTTTAGTGGTTAGAGCTTTGGAATTAGTCTCTAAGGTCATGAGTTCAAATCCCATCATCTAAGTTTTTATCATGATTATCTTAATTAAGTTTGAATTTTTGTTTTCTTGCATTCCATAGAAATAGGAATGTTGTCTTGGGGGAGACATGAAGAGAATTTCATAATCTTATCATTGTGTCCTAAAAAGAATTCTAGAGGAATTCTTGTCCTTTCTATTACCTCTAGCTTTGTCCTAACATCTTCATAATTTAAATGAACCAAAATCCATTAAATCTCTTCTTTTAATTCCAAAAATTCTGTGATAATTCTTCAACCTTGAATTTTGAAAATCAGTCTTAAAGGATAGAGGATTGGCTGAAAATAGGAGAGAAATTAGGATGAGTTTCCAAAAGAAATAAATCACCGTGATTATACCTTCAATCCTACCTTTATGTTGTTCATATTTTTAGTGAAGGAAATCTGGAAATTTTTCAGAATTTTTGCAGACCAGCTTTTCGAAAAAATTCAGCCAGTAAACCTACTCATTTGCTACTAGGAAAATGGTCATTTCATGTGGCTTGAAGGCTGAAAATTCTGTGCAATTTTCGGACTGTACAAACTGCACAAAACCAGGAAAAAATTCTGGGCAGTTTCGCCACTTTCAACCAAGAAAATGAAGCTGTTTTAATCCACCTTCAAGCTAGTAAAACTCCTCTATTTTTTCTTCAGAAAGAAGGCTGGAAAATCACCTTTGAAGGACCTTCAAATCCCCTAAAAAACCAGCTGCAAATCGGGCTGAAGAAATGCAGAAAATTCTGCACTAAAAGCCACCAACCTTCGAAACTTTGAACAAGTTGAAACCAGAAAATTTTCCAACTTTGTCTCTCCAAGCTAAGGCCGAAGAACACCCTTTAAATTTCTGGAAATTGAGCCTTGTTCAGCCATGGAATGAACACCATTGACCCCCCACACTTACCTTGAGTACATGGACTCCATAACCACACCTCAAAACCCTCCTAAGATTACTCTATCCAAAACCCTTTTTGAACTTCAAAATAATTCCAGAATTTTACTTCATTAAACCACTCTTGTATCAAGCTAATCAACTAGAATTTTCTCTGCCATTAAGGACTGCATTTCGGCCAGCTTTATAACCTGAACAAGCTTCATTCATTTCAACAAAGATAGCTAGTTTAGCCGGCACCATTGAAGAGCAAAGGAACCTTCCTTGATCAAACACCATTAGCTAATCTCCTACCTTAAACAACTCCACAATTTCCTCCATTTGAATTTCAAAAAAATCTGATCACTCTCTCTCCCCCTAGCTGAAAACCGAAACTCCTACCAACCCCAAACCATTCGGCCAGCAACACTCCAGAAAATTGTGAGCCTTTTCTCTCATTCTCTCCATTTTCACCAAGAACACACACTACCTTTCTTCAAACCTAAACCTACTCTAAACACCTCCAACCACTCTCAAATACTCCAGATCACTTCTACTTAACCCCTAGACTTCATTTCTAATATTTATAACATAAAAAACAATCAAAATCAGCTTTTTCTTGAAGGTCTCAAGAACACCAATAAGGTAAATCAAGAACAATCTTCTTGTTCATCCTCTTCCATTCAATTCTCAATATACCTTTCTAATGCTTTCTCTCTCTCTACCGAAATGGTTGATCAACCATCAACCATGGCTGTTTTTTCGTTAGACCGCTCAAGGCTCTCCATCGCGCGTGGACCTTCTTTAGTCTTCACCATAGTAATCGACAATCAAGTAATTATTCTTAAAACCTTCTTTAAAAATTCTGAATTCATGTCTCTTAGATGTTGATAGGAAGGATGGATATGAATAGGAGATTGGGGATATGTATATGAATGAAGGGGATGGAGTTAAGACATGATGATTGATGTATATGGCTAAGTTGTATGTATTTTCCTTTTGAATCAATGTATGTTCTTCGTGCTTAATGAATTTTGTGGATGTTTGAAGCATGTTAGATATTATGACATCAAAGGTGATTAGGCTCTTATGTTTCTATTTTCCATTGAAGCCATTAATGATGATTATGCCTAGAAAGAAATTAGCCTTGTGATAGTAGGTGATAATTCAAGCATATGTTCGTGAATGGTTTATTATTTGATGTTGGGGAATGTGTTTATAAATCTTTTCTAGCAGCAGGAAAATCATAGTGAAAGATTATTTTCTTGTTAAGTCTACGTTATTTTTATTAACAAATTTTATTACTTTAATTAGAATTACTACTATATTTTTCTCTTTAAAATTCGAAACTCTAGGAAGATTTGAATTGGATTATTAATTAAAATATTAATATTTTAATTATCAAATAAATAAAATATTTTATTAAAAATAATATATACATATAAATAATAAATAAATCTTTTATATAAATAATAATAAATCAAATATTAGAATTAATTATTGACCTTGTAGACTTTAGTTCAAACTTTTACCTATAATCCTAAATATTATTTATATTAAAATCTATTTGTTATTTATTAATTGAAAAAAATTATTATAATTCATTTATTATTAATTTTATTTATTATTAATTATTTATTATCTATTAAAAATTAATTAAAAATATTTGTAATTTATTATTTATTTACAATAAAGCTATACTTAAATTACCATTTATTAATATTATTCAAAATTCAAACCTTAGTTTATTTATTAATAATAATACTCAAGATTTATTACTTGAGCCTATAACTTATCAGCAATTATTTTTACAACCCCTAGTTAATTTACCTTATCAAGCTAGACTTATTTTATAAAATCATTTATCATCTAGCCTTAAAGCTTAGGACATTAGGGGCATGATTGAAATAAGTTGAACTAGGAATAATTGTGTAAGTGAATATAGCTTGAGTATAATCTTATGTCTTGTGTTTACCCCAGGCGGGGTTAGGTCAGCCTTGGATGACTTTTGAATTTGAGCAAGGAAAGGATCAGGTAAGTTCCTGCATGGAATTATTTGAAGACCAAAACTTACTGTGGCAAGCCAAATGTGATGTGTATGGACATTCCTTATGTAAAGGCAATTAAGGACTGTTTTTTTCTTTTTTTTTATTCCAGTCAACCAAATCATTTGAAAATCAAACAAGCAGTTTTACACAAAATGCTAAATTCTTTCTAAAACCCAACTTTGACAAGAATTTTAGAAATCCTTAATTGCTATTTCCAAATAAAACAATGTTTGATCAATTTTCTCCCAAGTGGGACAATCAATGTTGAGTACTCAATAAGGGTAGACTACCGGGACTAGTCTTTGAAGGATTAGGGTAAGTCTCTCAGTAGGTGGCCACCTCTGAGGGGTGAGTCCTTCCTGGATAGGATTCCAGTCCGGTAGGTCATGCCGGTCCGAGTTAGCAAGTTTCAGTCATGTGGACTGTGTGTTTCCGGAATGGACAACCGGTAAGTTTGGGTGTAGAGATGAAGGAGTATTTTACCCGGTAGGCCGTACACCTACCTTTTGTCAGTTTGCACAAACTATGGCATTCTGACCGTTGCTTAGTCATGGGGCCCAACGTGTGGTAACCTATGGCTACCCATTTGAGTGGTTGTATTTATGGTGCACATGTATGGTTTGAAAAGTGAAACACCACTCTTTATTTTCAACACTTGTTTAATGCTTACCAGTACTTTCTCTTATGAAACTTTTCAAACTTGCATACATGAATTATTTTACCTGAAACACTCAAAGCACACACGGGCTTACTGAGATTTTCATCTCATCACTTTTTATACCATGTTTTCAGGTTGATCCGGCTGTGGAGGTCAATAGCTAGACTTGTTGCCTATGTTATGAAGACTTGATGTTGTTTTCTTTATGGATGTTTTGAGAGAGTGTAGCAAACAATTTATTTTGGATTTATTCCTGTATTTATCTTTTGGGTTGTAATAAGTTTAATTTTAAAGTATTTATTATATTTTATTATATGTGACCTAGTTATAAAAACCCCTTGTCCATTGGACGGGACGACATCCCCGGTCCTGTTGGGCCTAGGTAGTGGGCTGTTACACATAGCATGGTGTACATGAGACTTCCCACAGCCGAAGCATAAAGAATCCTACTCATCCTGTCTTTTTCCTCTTGAGACTTAGGATAGTCCTTTGAACAAAAAGACAACCCATGTCTGCAAGGGATTAAAGCTCCCTTGCATGAGTCAATGATAAACTTGGCCAACATCTTGTCAATGTATATCGTTTGGGATAATCCTAATATTCTCTGCTTCCTACTTCTAAGAAGCTTAATCCCAAAAATGTAATTGGCTTCTTCTAAGTCCTTCATACTAAATTGACTAGACAGCTAAACCTTAGTAGATGACAATGTCCTTATATCATTCCCAATGAATAGAATGTCATCCACATATATGACAAGAAAAACCACCTTCCAATTTCATGTACATACTTGGTTCATCCTCGTTTTGAATGAAACTGTAAAATTTTACAGTTTCGTCAAAAGGAATGTTCCATGTTCTAGATGCCTGCTTAAGTCCATAAATGGACTTTTTAAGCTTGCAAACCATATGCTCCTGACCTTTAGCAATAAAACCTTTCGATTGGGACATATAAATGTCTTCGTTAAGATGGCCATTAAGAAATGTCATCTTGACATCCATTTGCCATATCTCATAGTCGTAATGACATGTAATGGTAAGGAGGATACGAATGGACTTAAGCATGGCTACTGGGGAAAAGGTTTCATCATAATTAATTTCCCATTTCTAAGTATATCCTTTCGCCACAAGCCTAACTTTGAAGGTTTTTACCTTCCCATCCGCTTCCCTCTTCCTTTTGTATAACCACTTACACCCAATAGGTTTTATCCCTTCAGGTGAAGCTACAAGATCCCAAACCTGATTAAAGTATACAAACTCAATCTCGGCTTTCATTACTTTATGCCATAGATCTGCATCGGTATCAGTAATAACTTCCTCGTATCTAGTGGAAACTTGTTCCTGATGGTTAGAGACCAGCTCGAAAGTCTCTCTTGTCCATCTTTCTAGAACTCTAGATATCCTCATACTACGATGAAGCTCTGTTTGTACAGGTTCTTGAGGCAGTGCCTCTTCTTATTCCATAATCGGGTTTGAAGAAATTGATTTCGAAGATAACTTTTCCTCAAGTTCTAACCTTATTTAACCTTTAGTGGAAGTACTTTGATCATCTTCCAAGTATCTGGCATTAGTACTTACCAGTACTTTCTTCTCCTTAGGATGATAAAAGTAACCTCCTTTTGTCCCTTTTGGATATCTAATAAAGTAACATAATTCTGATCTTGGTTCTAGCTTGTCTCCCTTGATCAGTACATAAGTTAGACAGCCCCATATCTTGAGATGATTTAGACTTGGCTTATGCCCAGTCTACATCTCATAAGGTATCTTAGGTACTGACTTGGAAGGCACCAAGTTCAGAATGTATGCCGCTGTTTCCAAGGCATATCCCCCAAAAGAGACCGGAAGAGTAGCATGAGACATCATGTTTTGGACCATTTTCATTAATATCCTATTCCTTCTCTTAGCTACTCCATTCTGCTGGGGTGTACCCGGCGCAAAGGGTTGGGATACTATTTCATGACGTACCATATAATCCTTGAACTTACCGAGAAGGTATTCTCCACCACGATCCGATCGTAAAGTTTTGATTAGTTTACCTGTCCAACACTCCACTTCAACCTTAAACTCTTTGAACTTGTCAAAAGAGTCGGACTTGAGCCTTATTAGGTAAATATAACCAAACCTTGTACAATCATCTGCGAAAGTGACGAAGTACTCAAAACCCCCTCTAGCTTGAGTAGACAAAGGACCACACACATCAGTATAAACAGGACTCAATATCTCCTTGACTCTATCAGCCTTTTGGGTGAACGACCTTTTGGTTATTTTTCCCATAAAGCAGGATTCACGCTAAGCCCAACTTTCCAATCTTAATGAGCTCAAAGGTCCATCATGGATTAACCTCTGAATCCTGATTGTGTTAATATGACCCAGCCTTAGATAGCAAAGATATGACTCATTGACATTGGTCTTTCTCTTCTTACTTAAAGGTTTAGATTGAACGTTATTTATTTGATTGTTTGTAGGATTTAAAAAGAATAAGTTTTTATACATGTGTCCTGTATATAAAACTTCTCCATTTCTACTACTAATAATACCATAATGGAAAGAAATAGAATATCCATGATTTATTAACTTTGCAACTGAAATAAAATTTTGTCTAAAACCGAGTGATAGGGGCTAATTAGTCATACTTTTCCTAGTTATTTGAGATTCTTTTGTAATACATTTTGTTCAATAACTAGTCATATTCTTTTATATTTGAGATTTTACCATTGCAAAGGTATTTTGTTTATTATTTCAGATTTTTAGGGTAAAACGAAACAAAAATGTCGCAAAACAGAGGAGAGGCGGCGCCGGCTAGGGCTCTAGAACCAGCGCCAGCCGTGCACTATTGAAATGAACTTCAAATTGACGGAAAAATTGTTGAAACAGAGCAGAACAGAACTAAGGCGGTGCCGACAGTGAAGCTGGAACCGGCACCGGCTTCATTCTGGAACACTTTGTGCAAAATTCGAAGAAAAATTGGCAAACGAGTGGAGGAACAGAACACAACCGGCGTTGGCTCCAAGAGTTAAGACGGTACCGGCTGTGCCCTGAAGCTAAGGCGGTGCTGTAATTTTTCTACGCGGTTTTTGGTAAGCTGAAGAGTTTTAGTATCTTCCAACTTGTACTCGACCAAGAACACTTTACTTACGAGTTTAGGCACTTCTTAAGCCTATAAATAAAGGGGAAACACAAGGAAAAAGTAGAGAATTCATTGATTATCATAGAAAATTACTCAATCAAATGAGAAATTCTTCAAGTTCAAGGAGGGTTGTACAAGAAGGTCTTCAAAGAAAGAAGAAAGAGGCTTGTCTATGAGTGCTTTCTTTTACTTTGTTTTCTTTTTCTTGACAATGATGTATTAATTATTTTATTGTAATTTGACATTGTTTTAGATATTCATGATTTTTAGAGTTCTTTGATCTTTTGATTAATTGATTGTTATTCTTGGCATTGATTACTTGTGCTTATTACGAGATTGATTGGTTGCGTCTTTCCATTAACTTGCTTAGACAAAGGGGTTGATGGTGGTTTCAATTCATTAGATTCATATTTGTTAGCTTTTAACTTGCTTGGACAAAGGGGTCAAGAGTAGAGACAAAGTAATTCAAGATTAATTCATGTCTGCTAGGATATGAATTCATTGGTTAATTTCATGTGTAATTTACCATGAATGGGAATTAAATCAAGGACTATGGTTAATGCATCTTTTGGGTAAGACTGGTTGAGACAAGATATGTGATATTAAGTTACCTAGAAGATAGAGATTCATGGATTGGACAAACAAGTGAATCTATATTATTCTTCATGATGCCAAGAGTATAATTAGTTATGATAATGATTGAGTTCTTTAAAATCATGTTTGTCTAAACAATGGCTTGAGTTACATAAGTCTACATCCTTAACAAGTATATATTTTTATTTTGATTTTCTTTTTCTTTGTTTTTCACTTTATCGAGTCGGTTAAACAATGAAAGAAAAGTGATTAATGTCTACTTGTTCCTGGAGGATCGACACTTGTTTGAACCCTATGCTCAGTTAATGATGAGTACACTTGCTCATATGTGTGATTTGGATTGAACGTTTTAATTTAAACTTGGTTGGGAATGTGCTTATTTTTTATATGATTTTTACACCCAAGTTCGAACACATCACCGAGTATATATAAAATATCCTTTAATACAACTACTTTATTACAATAAAAAAAAAAGATTCAGCTCTCCCACTGCAAGGGCCCATACTCGTGCTCCATTTCCTACTCGTAGTCCATGCTCGCCTTTTTGGAGTCTTCTTATCTTCCTAAACCCGTGCAAGGAGTTACAGATATGATCAGTGGCATCAGAATCAACAATTCAAGTGGAAATTGACCCAACTATTGAAATAGACTCTAGATAGAGAACAATACCTGTAGGGTTTTTCTTGGCCTGAAGTTCTAGATACTCTTTTTTTCCAGTGTCCCTTATGCCCGCATTTGAAGCATTTATCTTTGGGCTTGTTAGGCTGGGCCTGTGCATTTTCTTTCTTTTTCTTGAACTTCCTGGGCTTGGGCCCAGCTCTGGAAGAAAAGATCTTAGCAATCATAGCCTTAGACTGTGGCTTCATGACCTTCTCTGCCACTTGGAGCTTTTTTATTAACTTAGTTAAAGTCATGTTTAACTTGTTCATGTTGTAGTTCAACTTAAACTAAGTAAAAGAGCCCAGCAAAGATTCGAGAACTATGTCCACTTGGCTCTCGGGGTCAATAACAGCTCCTAAAACTTCCACTTCCTCGAAAGTAGCAATCATTTTGAGCATATGCTCCCTGATTGATGCTCCTCAGCCATCTTAGTGTTTATGATCGTCTTAAGAGCTTCCTGCCTTGCGGGCCAGCTCTTATCGGTGAACATCGTGACTAATGATTGGCTAATGTCATATATAGTGGCCATGTATTCGTGTTTTGACTGGAGCACATTAGACATAGAGGCCAACATGTAGTATCGAGCCATCTCGTTGACCTTTTTCCATACTTTCTCAGCCTCACACTTCTCAGCGGTGGAACCCTTCCCGATAATAGGACAGGTTTCAAAAAAGACATACTTACACTCCTCAGTAGTGAGTATTTTCTTTTCCAATCCACATAATTCGGACTCGTTAGCTTATTCTCACGGAGAATAACGGCCAAAGGACTGAAAGAACCTCCACCAACCATTTCTAAATATTTAAAAATAAAAGAAAATTCAATTTGAGAAAAATAAAATAATTTGTGACTTTATTCTCATATTAAATCCAATAATAGTTAATCCTATCACTATTATCTTTAATATGATTGATTTGGCTATTAGAAAAACTGACATACCTTCTTGAGAAGATTAACAGTTTTCTAAGCTAAGTATATTAACTACCACAAATTAATTTTCCTTCTAGGTAATGATCTAGAAGATAACTCCATCGTGAGATGACCGTTTCTTATCATTTCCTATGGACATTCCTCATATTATAACCTCTAACGTGGGCTGGCCGATCATAGGACGTGTCTCAGGTTATTAATTACATCCATCCATTAGTTCTAGATCCTTGTAGTATCCCTATCCTATACGGGTTCACTACCAGGGAGATATGGGGGGACCCACATCTCTAATGAGGATCGTGATGAAAGTCGTGAGGCCGTTGGAACCCCTTCCCTACTTAGTATTTTAAAATAAGGGTTTTTCTTAGAAAATATATTTTCAAAATTTCAATTAAGTTTTCTTTGAACTTAAAATAAAATATCTAAACCCATAAAAGTTTCTATGTCAAGGTTCTTTTAAGAAAATTTTTCATGGATTAATTTTATTTAAGTTAATAAACTTAATAATTTCAAAAAAATTTAATAAAACTTTCGAGAGGTTTTGATCTCAAGTTTGATTTGACAAAAACAAATTTTCTTGTTAAAATTCAATCAAAATGGTTTTCTATTTTAATTCATAAAAATATCCAAATCTAGTATATTTTCTATGTCAAGGATAAAATCCTTAGAGAAAATATCCAAGAATTAATTTTTGTTCGAATTAAAATTAACTATTTGATTTAAGAAAAATATTTTTCTTTGCCAAAATTTTCAAAGACTTTGGTTTTTGAAAAAATATGCACATTGGGTACAAAAAGAAATAAGCATGTTAGAAAATTGTAAACGTTTTCATACTTTTCTATTCTTTTAACCTAAGTGTCCAAATAATATGATTAAATACATTAATTAATGGTCTTGTTTAATTCTAAAATTTTCTTTACTATTATTTTTCATCCAAAATATTCAAAGAATATTAACTATTGCAATAAAAAAAAAACTTTGCCTGGTATGGAACTAAAAAAAAAAAAAAATGGGTCGGGTCGAATGCACCAGCCACACTGGATCACGGCCCATGGGAAAACCCATGGGCTGGATCTGAGTGGGTGGACTCAGCCCGCGCCCACCCCAGTTGCGCGGTCAAAATTGTTGACCGCACATGGAACTGCAATTGCAAATTCTCGTTGATGCCTTTAGCGAGGAAAGATTCCTCGCGGGAGAGGAGCTACATCGGCTTGGAGCTGCGGCTCAGTGGCTCCTCCCACATCCAATGGTGGCTTGGCTCGGCTTCTTTTGGCTTCAATAGTGCCTTCTTCACCAAAATGCATCTTTGTGTACTGGTTTCAATTTTTCTTCCATTTTCAATAAAAATTCATCCAAACAACCGCCTATGCCCTTAAAAAACACTGGGCTTACACGATATCTATAAAAGTAATCAAAATACATTGTTTCTATAATTTCACTCGTGAAGTTTATAGTGAAACTACCCATACCAGTAAACACAATGGATCACAGATTTCAACTAAAACAAATATTTTCTTATTTTAGTTAAGCCTATCATGCTTCCTACATTTGCCAAATCATGGCTCTGATACCAATTGAAGGATTAAAATGGCAAAAATCATCAAAATGAAAGCATGCTAGGAAAATGAAAAATTTACCTCTGTGATTGAACAGCCCTCTTCGCACTGGTGTAGATGTCTGTACAAAGATACTTGAGGCTATTGGATCACTTCCTTGCAAACATTTACTGCGTCTCATTCACACGAAGTCTTTGATCTTCTGAAATAGTGCCCGTAGTACAACCGGTGAAAGCTTAAAGATTGAGTTTTGACAAGCTTTCCTAAAGCTTTCTGTCAATAGGTTTTGTTTTCTGTGAAAGAAAAATGAGACTGTTTTCTCTGTGAAAGGAAAATGAACTACGAAGTCCTTCACCCAAAATCATTTCCTTCAATTCATTTTTATTCATTTCAACAGATCCTCTGAGAGAGAATCCATTCGCATGCAAACAGAAAGTATCCATGCTTTCTGTTATCCTGCATGCGAAACAACACGAGTTCCATCCCGTGTTGTTATTTTTTATTTTATTTAATTAATTTCATTAATAATTAATTAATTTAAATATTTTTTAAATTTTATTTTATCCTTGGTCTTATTCATTGGGTCAGATAAAATTATTTATTCTTGGGCTTGAACACCAATAAATAATAAATCTCAATTATTTATTTTTTGGGCTTTATTAAACATCCCAATAAATAATTAAGAAGCCCAACAAGACCAATATAAAATTTCATACATTTTATTTAGTTTATATCCAGATGAATTTTCTAATTATTCAATCTGGATATTGGATCCTAAATAATTAATTAAACAATTAAACTAGATAAAATAAATATTCTCTCTTGGACCTTTTATTTTATTCTAGTCTAATAATAAATTAGACTAATAAAATAAAACCCATAAATATCAAGACCAATTCCTTAACCCAAACCTTTCATGACTTAAGGGTCATTTTGGGGACAAAAGACACATCGCCTTGGCTACTAAAATGACCAAAATACCATTACTATATAAATAGCTATATTTTGCATTTTAAATATTTTCTAATATCACCATAAGAAAATAATGACCCTAAGGACAATGCTGCGTTAGCAAAGTCTTCAACCTATTAGGTGTAATGACTAAAATACCACTCTACGCATCGTCGTACAATTAGATAGGAAAAGTGTATGAATATCTCTCTAATAGACATCTACCATCCTTAGATCTCTAGTCCAATTATCCATGACTCCAAGGATGTTTTCACTTTCCAAGAGAGCTATCCTAAAGTACACATCCAAGTAATGTACCTCAGGGCCTTGGATAATTATATCATTTGAACAGTCACAAGGGGTGACAAAGTGTAGAAGCTATATTGTACAAGTTTGTCTTAACTAATTAGTCACATATACTCAATATACAAGTGTATTGGTTCTATGAAAGAACCTCAACTACAATATATCAAAGTATATGCTTCTAGCTTTGTCAGACCACCATCTCAGACTCAAGTGGTAGAGTATTAGTTCACGCTATAGCCAGTAATAGTTTGGGTTTCTTTTAAATGGTACTTTTAGAAACAACTATTACAGGTCATGTTCAACGAATTCGAAATACACTCATTCTATTAAGTGAGTGGACTACTCACTGGCTAAAGGTATGACATTTCCCATTTGAAATTCATAACACAATAACCTATACATGATGAGATTCTCATTCTCATCTAATTGGTTAAGAACAAACATTTATGTGTTATGTAACCCTGATCTATACCTTACTGTGAAAGACCACCATTCACGTGGATCACTTACTTAAACATAATGAGTCTTTTCCAATCAAAAATCAAGCATAAATAAAATGTAAATTTAAAAATAAAATTTGAGAATAAAATTGTTTATTAATAAATTCGATAATTACATTAGATAAACTATTCTAGAGGGCATATATTCTAACAACTGCATGACAGGGATTAAGTTGGTAGGGTGGGGATGGTTGTAGAGTTGGGGATCAGAGAAAGGGGTCCACCGATAGGCTCAAAAGAATAATTCTTATATGAACCATGATTCGGTGGACCAAGTGTATAAGTAAGTTATACCATATAATTTGTATTACATGCGGTGTAAGTCACAATGCACTTAGTCCATAGACCAGTGGTCCATGTTAGAAATTTTCTAAATAATAGGCCAAGTAACCTGATGGCGATTGGCTTATAGAAACAAACGGGGTATATATAAAACAAGCTTTAGGACCTTTTGGGAAGATATGTTCGCACATGAAATCCCTATCTTTGGAAACTAATGCATGGTGGATCGACTCAGGACATGGGGGTTGGATGATGGATTGGCCAAAGAAAAACTAATGGTTGGGCCACCATGATGGATTGCAGGGATGGATACAGGCTTTAGGTAACTCCTATTTTTTTAAAATCTTAATTAATTATAGTTGAAAAACCTTAGAGGGGTGAATAAGGTTTTTGCAAGCTAAAATTTTTTTACTCGTCTGATATACAGAATAATAACGATCATCAAGTTTTTTGGACCGACATTATGAGGACAAAGAAAGTTCTCTAAGAACTCTTTGAGATATATCTAGATTCAGACAAAGAAAGAAACATGATTTAGTTAATGACTTAAAAAGGAAATGAGACACAAAATGTATAGTGGTTTGATCTACCAAGATCTACGTCCACTACCTTAAGCTCACACTTAAGGATTTTCAACCAGATTTGATTTACTCTACTTAATGAAATCAAACTGTACCGTATACAAGAGAGGATTACCATACTAGGTTTTCCAAAACCTCTCAATCAAATAATTACAACAAGGTTCACCCCAAATGGGTTTTACACCACAACCTTGTACTACAAATGAGATTGAATATCAATAGAACCATAAAAACTTACTTATTTAAGTAGATGTTTACTAAGGTACAAAGTACAAACACTTTTACTTTTGACACAATATGAATTCACTTTGAAGCACTTGATAAAATGAGATTTTTGTAAACTGTTGAGCAATAGTGTTTTTTAGAAGAATGTCACAAAAATTCTATGTCTAATCTTGTTTAAAGGCTATTTATAGAGCCAAAAAGTGAAGTACCAATGGCTATAATTTTTCTGTTAAATCCACCTGTGTTTTGGACTCAAGTTTCGAATGATAATGCATCCAAAAGGTAAGTCCAAAATGACATTTTTTCAGGTAGAAATATTTCAACACTGTTTACAGGATTTTGGACGAATCTTTTGGATGTAGAAACGTTTAAACTACTCAATCCAAAATTCTGAGATTTTCAAAACTTTGAAATCTTTTTCTTTGTGTGCTTCAAGGTAAAAATTAATTGAATCAAAAGATAAAGAGACATAGGAATTAATAAGAAATACCTTAATAACACTTTCTAGTCTAAAGTTCTTCTATAAGGACTTCTTGGTATGCAACCCCATATACTTTGATCTTCTTTTTTATCTTCCATACTTGAATTCCAATACTGAAGAGTTGCTTAACAATCATATCTGAATGCCTTAGAAGAACAGAGGTCAAACATGTCCTATTACATATAAATTATACAAGTTAGTTCACATCAATGTTTGTCATAAGTCAAAACATAGGAGAAAGCCCCTAGGGCTAACAATCTCCCCCTTTTTGAGTGATGACAAACTTGATAAAAAAGGATATATAAAGAAAAATAATGTGTATAAAGTGAACATGTTGATCGAGAGAGATACGAATATTTTTTTTTTATTGAAATGCAATCTCTCATTATTGGTCTCAAAGAGAGTTTGTGAGATTAAAATAGATAATTTTAAAGCATATACTCACAAGCATGACTCAATGAATCCTATGGCCTATCCTATCTCCATATCCTTATGAATATTCAATAGGAGATAATGATTCAATAAATAAAGGAGATATAGTAGGCAAGTTATATGATGAGATGCTCCCCTTTAATATTTGCCTATATGAATATTTCAAAATGAGAAGGAAAAACTGAATTCAATTTTGTACGTCCAAAACGTATGTCCAAAATATTTGTGAAAGTATGTATGAAACCTTTATGGGTACGGGCTTTGGATGTCCAAAACAAATATGTGTCAAAACAGTATGACTCTTAGAAAAATATTTTTGGATTAAGAAAATATAAGTCCAAAATCTCCCCCTTACATAATGCATGGGATAATGGATTTTCCAGATTTTCAAAGAATTTTAAATATAAGGAAAACAATCCATCTGACTGAATTTTTGATTTTGTCACAGAATCATATCCACATCTTCTCAGATTATTCTTAAAGATACCTTCACTATGAAGAGAATACTTTTGGATAAAAAGATTTGAGTGACCATAAACTGAAATCAGAGATGAACAATTTTTATATCAAGCAGTTCATCAAATCAACCACAAGGTATTATAAGTAGAAGTTTAGCCAAAAATTATCCCAACATTCCAAGCAGAAACTTCCAATCATTTTTCAATAATCATATCCAGTAAAGCAAATATTTTTCCAAACAGTTTCATATCAGATTATATTCATATTAGTTTAATGTCTTCCTAGTCTTTGCAGCAACATCAACAATTTTCAAAATAATATCATATCAGTTCATATCTTCCTAGTCATTTAGATCAATCTAATATCTTCTCCCCCTTCATATCTTAACTAATATCCTAGTCATTCATATAGTTTAGATTAGTTTAATATGCAACATAACTGATTAATCAGATCAATTCATATTAGATCAGTTCATATGCATCAGTTCAACAGATCATATCAGATCGATTCAATATGCATTATAACAGATCAATCAGATCAGTTCATATCTGATTAGTTCATATGCATCATAACAGATCATATCAGATCAGTTCAATCTTCTTCCCCTTTGTCACTAATCAAAAAGAGTAATAGCAGAAAGAAAGTGGAAAAAATAGAATCTAGATAGATCAAAATTTAAGCAATATGCAGAATTTTAGCAGTTATCCTAGTGTAAAATTTAAAGATAGGAAAGTAAATTGTTCAATTTGTAGAAAGTAAATCGGTTATGATGTCAACTAAAGATCATTCTGCCCATACTGGTCTTCTTAGGAGATGTTAATGGTTTTAGCTTTTGATCCGACACCCTTCTTAGAGTGTTGACCAACAATCCGGTTGGATTTTCTCTTCACCACAACATGCTTTTGTCTCTTTCCAGATGAGACATGTGGTTTAGAAGATGCAGAAGGAGCTACAGATTCCTTAATCGGAGATTTTTTCTGAGTTTTCTCAGTAGCATGTTCTTCCTTCGTAGCAGGTAGTTCAATTTCTTTTTCAATGACGGATTCATTTCTTGTTTCCTTTTCTTGAGCAGACATTGTAAGGGTAGGCACTGGTGCATCTATTTTTACAGTCTTTTCTACTGCAGTCAATCTATTTTCAAGACTTTGAAGTTCAGAATTGAGATTATCTAATTTCACAGCTAGTGAGTTGAGAGCATCTAATATACTCATAGATAATCCCTCATCCTTTTCTTTCCTCTTAGTAGAGGATTCTACCCGAGGATCATCTTCAAACTTTCTTTTTGTTCCAGCAACAGGAACAGACTTTCCCTCAGCTTTAATATTCATCAAATTTTCTCTTTCTTTACCCTCAGTGTCTCTCAGTAGCTTCTATTCATTACGCATTCTCTCAAAGGAGTCAAAGCTATAAACATTCATCTTTGTCAGATTACTAGGAACTGAATTTAAATTAATATGAAAATAACTGAACACTCTAGATAACAGATTTTCATAAGGCAAAGCTTTGCTTGATGTATTCCTTGATTGCAGCATTAATTTCGCAGCTAAAAACCCAAATTTTATTTGCCTACCTTCTGCCAGGGCTAACATGATTACCATTTGCAGAATGCTGATGGTGGTCTTATGTCCGTAGCTTGGAATCACCATAGTGGAAACCATATGGTGCAAAATTCTTCCAACTCTATTAAGTCATTTGGTATTTCTGTTACCAGAGTTTCCAAAACTCTTCCCTCGAGTAAAGATTTCCTCAAATTTCTTCAAATCAAAGATATCATTTCCCTTTGGAAATTTGTTCAACTAAAAATATTGAATTCCAACATCCCTCACATCACAGATCCTATTTAAAAAATAGTGATCAAACTCAATATCTTTTGCCTTAACTCTTGACACATACCATATAATCATGAAACCTCCGCCAGTTTCCTCAAGACGACCATTTCTTAAATTAGCATAAAATTCCCAGACAAGTAGAGTAAATAATTTCTCATCGATAGAAAGCAAACTACCCCATCCAATGTGTTCAAACATATCTAATACATTTGCAAGATTTAGAAATACCGAAGGATTTGCATAGTATCCAGAAATAACTGTTTTGTTCCTTGAAACCTAGTCATTATAATTAGTTTCACATTTAGAGTCTATGAAACGAAGTACTTGATTTCCAAAACTCACTTGTTCCGAAGAAGACTTTGATGAGTCGTAGTGTGATGCTGAGAAGTTCGGTTGAGGGGAGACTTCTTTCCTTTTCACTTTGTTTGAAGTTGAACTCTTTTTCTTCATCTTTGGAGACATTTTGTGCCCTTTCTTTGGTTTTGGTGTAGAAGATTTCATTTTTGCCATTCGTAAGATAAGGGCTTTTTTTTTTTTTTTTGACTGGCGATTTTCTTTGAAGAATAAGAACATAGAGACTTTTGGAGGAATCAGTTACAAGGGTTTTGAGAGAAATCAAAGTGCTTTGAATGTCTAGAGAAATATGATATAAAGTGCATTGAAAAGATAAATTTTTCATAGAAGTTTAGAGAAACGCGCAAACTAACTTTTTGAAATTCAAAAATTGGAATAAGAAAAAATATAAAAGAATGTTTTGGATTTTGACCCAACCCGAAATAATCATCCAAATGAGACTTTTTCAGAAATGCATTTTGGATGAGGGATTTGGACTTAAATATTGTGTCCAAACAATTGTTGGTGTGTTTTAGATACAAATACTGTTTAAAAAGAAAAACTTTTTCTTCACTAATCCTGCAAAATAAGGAAGACTTATGCAAAAATGTTAGTTATCAGATTTTTGTAATCCCCAAACCTCTTCTCAGATTGTTGAATCTTTCTTCAACTAGAGGTTTAGTGAAAATATCTTCAAGTTGTTCATCAGTTGAAATATATTCAACACACATATTGCCTTTGAGCACATGGTCTCGAATGAAATGATGTTTAACTTCTCTATGCTTTGTCCTAGAATGTTGAACAAGATTTTTTGTTAGATTAATAGTACTTGTATTATCACATAATATAGGTACGCAATTAAAGTTAAGACTAAAATCTAGCAATGTATTCTTCATCGACAAATTTGAGCACAACAACTGCCAGCTACAATGTATTCAGCCTCAGTAGTGGATAAGGATACACACGCCTGCTTTTTGCTGTGCCATGACACAAAAGAGTGTCCAAGAAATTGATAATGGCCACTAGTACTTTTTCTTTCAATTTTATAGCCTGCATAATCTGCATCAGTGTATCCTATAAGATTAAATGTGTTAGTGTGAGGATACCATAAGTTATAATCATATGTGCCAAATAGATATCGGAGTATGCATTTTACTGCACATAAATGTGATTCCTTTGGACAAGATTGAAAACGAGCAAAAAGACATACTAAAAACATAATGTTTGGTTGGCTAGCAGTAAGATAGAGTAGGCTTCCAATCATACCTCTATACTTATATTCATCTACTTTTTAACCCTTTTCATCTTGATCAAGTTTTATAGAAATACTCATAGGTGTGCAGATTTCTTTTGCTTTATTCATTCCAAACCTTTTGAGCAACTCCTTGGCATACTTAGCTTGATTTATGAAGATCTCATCCTTGGTTTACTTAATTTGCAGTCCGAGGAAGAAGCTTAGTTCTCCCATCATACTCATTTCGAATTCTTACTGCATAGTCTTAACAAACATCTTGCACAAAGAGTCGTTAGTTGCACCAAAAATCATATCATCAATATAGATTTGAACAATTAGTAGATCGATAGAATTATCATATTTGATGAACTAGGTGGTATCAATCAAGCCTCTTGAAAAACCTTTTGAAATCAAGAAACCACTAAGTCTCTTATACCAAGCTCTTGGAGCTTAGTTTAATCCATAAAAAGCTTTAGAAAGTATGAAAATGTAATTTGGAAAGTGCTCATGAATAAAACCAGGAGGTTGTTCAACATATACTTCCTCCTCAATAAAACCATTTAGGAATGCACTCTTAACATCCATTTGATAGAGTATGAAATTTTTTAAGGATGCAAAAGCAAGAAGCATTCTTATTGACTCAAGTCTAGCAACATGAGCGAATGTCTCATCATAATCAATACATTCTTCTTGATTAAATTCTTGGGCAACTAATCTAGCTTTATTTCTAATCACAACTCCATTTTCATCAAGTTTTGTGAAACCCCACCTAAAGCCAACCTTAGAGTAAAGGGGTCGGGATGCATATCATATTTTCTTGCATGCATAAATATATTTTTGAATGATTTCATGTGCTTTAGAATTATAATTTATAGTCTAGAAGACTTAGTTGTGCTTATTGAGTAGGAATGATAAAATGGTAATTTTGCTTTAGGTCAAATAGGGAGATAGCTTGAGGATTAAATAGGAAGAATTTTTAGGAGAGAAAATAAGAATAAGAGTTCTTGTGGTTTAGTGGTTAAAGCTTTGGAATTAATCTCTAAGATATTGAGTTCAAATCCCACCAATTAAGTTTTGTCATGATTAAATTTTATTTTTATATAAGGTAGAATATTTTCGGCCCTTGCATGCCATAAGAAGAAGTAGGAGTGTTGTCCTAGGGGAGACATGAAGGGAATGTCTTAATCCTATTCTTATGTCCTACAAGAATTCTTAAGGGATTCATGTCTTTTTGTTCCTTAGCTTACCTTAAATTCTTTACTAATTAAGCTTGTTCAATTTATTCAAATCCATATCTTAATTCCAGAAAATTCAGCAAGGTTTATTGACCTTGGAATTTCGAAAATGGCTCTTAGAAGATAGAGTTTTGGCTGAAAATAGGGAAGGAGTTAAGGAAGGTTCCCAAGAGAATTAATCTCCATGGTTGAACCTTCAAACTCCATTTTATAAGTATTCATCTTCTTCATGGTAGCAAACTGAAAATTTTCCAGATTCTTAGACAGTCCAGCTTTCAAAAACTTTAGCCATTTTTCTTACTCAAATGCTACCAGAAAAATGACCAACTTACTTAGCTTGAAGACTGGAATTTCTTTGCCAAAACCGGACTGTACAAAGCTGTGCAAAACCAGGAAAAATTTATGGACAGTTTAGCAGCATGGCAGGCCAACAATCAAAGTTGTTTCTTCAGCCTTCAAACCAGTAATTCAACTCTGGCTTTCCTCCATAAAGAAGGTTGGAAACCAACCTTAAAGGACCCTCCAATACCTCTCCAAACTTTTTGCAAATCGGTTAGATCATTGCAGAAAAAACTGTACAAAAATTCCAGCAAACCATTCGAATGACCAACCAGAAAAATTTCAACCTTGCTCTCCCTTCAAACCTTGTCCAAAAATCACTTCAAATTTCTGTGAAATTAACCTTAGTCAACCATGAATTGAACTCCATCACCCTCCTCCACTGACCTACACGATTGGACTCCATAGCCACCCCTTGAATTCCTCCTTCAATTACTCCAATCAAGCTTCCAATTAAAGTTCAAAAATTCCATCAATTGCTCCATGAAAACTCCTTTAGATTAAGCTTCAAACAACCAGAAATTCTCCCACCATTGCACTCTTAATTTTCGCCAACCTATAGCTCCTTCAACCCTCATACATTTCAGCAAAATCACAGCAAAACTAGTCAGCCATTGTAGCTTCCAAGAGCTTCCATCAATCAAACAACATTACCATATCTTCTACCTTGAAACACTCCATGAATTACTCCATTTGAATTTCAAACAACCAGCTTTCCCTCTTCTCCATAATCTAAAAATCAAATCACAAGAATTCCTAAATCATTCGGCCAACACTTTCAGCTTTTCGTCCAGCTCTCTCTCCAATTCTCTCCATTTCTCCAAGAACACAAAGAACACACACTACCTTCCTTCAAGTCTAAGACCACTCAAAACACCTCCAAACCCTTCCATTAACTCCAGATCATGCCTACTCACTCCCTAAAGTCCATTTCTGCTAATGGATAAAAAACCAGAATTTTCTTAAAGTCTCAAGAACACTATCAAGGTAATCAAGAACGATTTTGTTCATCTTCTTTCCCTTCAATCTTTAACATAATATACTAATACTTTCTCTCTCTCTCTCTCTCTCTCTCGTCTCTCTCTCTGTCTCTCTCTCTCTCTCTCTCTCTCTCTCTCTCTCTCTCGGCCGAAATGGTTGCTACAACCATGGCTGTTTTTCTTCTTCCTTCTTGGACGATTCAAGCCCTCTAAGCATGTGGATCTCCTTGAATCTTCATCGAGACAGTCATCAACTAAGTATTTCTCTTTAACCTTCTCTTTAATTCTAAAATTATGTCTATTAGATGTTGTTAGAAAAGGATGAAATATGATTGGGGTTGGAGTATGTGTTTGTATGAAGGAGTTGAGATTGGAGCATGAGGATGTTTTGCCATGGTTAAGTTTTATGATATTTCTTGTAGATTGATGCATCCTCTTCATGTCTTGAGTGAGTATGGATAGTTAAGCATGCTAGATAGTATGTCACCTTTGGTGAATAGGGTATTATGCTCTTGTTTTCATTGAAGCCATGAATATGATTATGCTTAGTAGAGATTTGACCATGTGATAGTAGGTATGGATTTAAGCCTTTATTCATGAATAGAATAGTTTGTTGATTGATGTTGGATTTTATGTTCATGATTCTTGTTAGCAATAGGAAAATAATGATCATGACCTTGTTGATCCTAAGCCATTTTAATTGACCAATTTTATTACGTTAATTAAAATTAATATTATGATTTCTTCAAAAAATTTCGAAAACCCTAAGAAGTTGGATTTGGAATATTAAATGGGATAGTAATATTTTAGCCAAATAAATGATACATTTTATTAAAGGATATATATATATATATATATATATATATATATAATAGTAGGTAAAATATTACTCTTGTAGGCTATATATTCATAAATACTATTAAAATTTATTTATTATCTATTGATCAAAATTTAATAAAATTTATTTATTAATTATTTTCTAACTATTAATTATTAATTAAGATATTAGTAATAAGTTATTATTTATTTTAATATTATTATCTAGGACTTAGGATTCTTCATCAATTAAACCCTAGTTTATTTATAACAACACTAAAGATTTGTATTTGAACCCATAACTTATTAGTAATTATTTTACAACCCCTAATTATTTTCATTTATCAAGCTAGACTTATTTTATAAAAACCTTTATCATCTAGCCTTAAAGCTTAGGACATTAGGGTCATGATTGTAATAAGTTGAATTAGGATTATTTAAGGAAGCAAATATAGCTTGAGTATAACCATATGCCTTGTGTTTACCCCAGGCGGGGTTAGGTCAGCTTTGGAAGACTTGTGAATTTGCAAGCAAAGGATCAGGTAAGCTCTTGCATAAAACTTATTTGATGACAAAAGGTTACTTTGGCAAGTCAAACGCGAAATGTATGGACACTCATTTTGTAAAGGCAATTAAGGACAGTTTCCTTTATTGTTTCAGTCAAACAAATCATTTGAAAATCAACAAGCAGTTTTGTTCAAACACTAAACTCTTTCTAAAACCAACTTTGACACGAACTTTAGAAACCCTTAATTGCTATTTCCAAATAAAGAAATGTTTTATCAGTTTTCTCCCGAGTAGGATAATCAACGTTGAGTACTCAATAAGGGTAGGCTAGTAGTACTAGTTTTGAAGAGCAAGAGCAAGTTTTCTGGCAGGAGGCTACCTCCAGAAGATGAACTCAACTTGGAAAAGCAACAGTACTACTTAGTCATGTCAGTCTGAGCTAGCAAGTTTCAATTATGTAGACTGTGTGTTTTCGGAGTGGACAACCGATATGTCTGGGTGTAGAGAAGAAGGAGTATCTTACCCGGTAGGCCATACACCTACCTTTTGTCAATCTACACAAAGTGTGGTATTCTGACCGTTATATGGTCAAGGGGCCCAACGTGTGGTAACCCATGGCCGCCCATTTGAGTGGTTATTTTTATTGTGCACATGTATGGTTGGAAAAGCAAAATGCCACTCTTTATTTTTAACATTATTTAATGCTTGCCAGTACCTTCTCTTATGCAACTTTTACAACTTGCATACATGAACTGTTTTACCTGAAACACTCAAAGCACACACGGGCTTACTGAGATTTTTATCTCATCACCTTTTATGCCATGTTTTCAGGTTGATCCTGTTGTGGGGATGAGTAGCTAGATTGTTGCCTGCTTGAAGACTCTATGCCATTTATTTTATATGTTGCTTTGAGAGATGATAGTGAACAATTTATTTTGGATTTGTTCTTGAATTTTTGGGTTGTAAAATGTTTAAATTTTAAAGTATTGTTTATTTTCATTTGTGTGACCTAGTTATAAAGACCCCTTATCCTTTAGACGGGGCGACATCCCCAACCCTGATGGGCCTAGGAAGGGGTGTTACAAGTTTATTTCTAAATACCCATTTGGAACCAATAACAGGACGATCAAGAGGTCTAGGGACAAGTTTCCAAATTTGATTTCTTTCAAATTGATTTAATTCTTTTTGCATAGCAATAATCCAAAATTCATCATGTAATGCTATATCAATACAGTTAGGTTCAATATTTGAAAAAAGAGCAAGGTTGTCAATGAAATACCGTCTAATTTTAACTCCATAGTTTGGATCACCAATGATTTGTTCTTTGGAATGACCTATTTTGTATTTCTAATCTTTTGGCAATTGTTGATTCGTAGAATCTTCAATTTGTTCTTTTCCTTATTCAGCTTGTAGCTCTTCAATTTCTTCTTCTTTTACATGAGTATATAGCGGTGGAGCTTTGAGTTGATCTAATTTGGCTTCCTTTGAACTTCCTACATCATCATCATCTCTTTTTGAAGCATAAATATTAGATTCATCAAATACAAAATACACGAATTCTTCCACACAAAGAGTTCTTTTGGTATACACTTTATATGCCTTTTTGTTGGAAGAGTATCCAAGAAATATGGCCTTATCGGACTTGCCGTCAAATTTTTCAAGATTATCTCGAGTATTAAGGATAAAACATTTACAGCCAAACACTTTGAAATAATAGATTGATGGAGTTTTGTCAAATATAAGTTCAAAAGGTGTTTTTCTCAAAAACAATCTCAGCATAACTCGGCTTACTATATAGCAAGCAGTATTAATAGCTTCAGCCCAAAAATATTTTAGAATGGCATTTTCACAAAGTATTGATCTAGCCATTTCTTACAAAATGCAATTTTTCCTCTCAACAACACCATTTTGTTAAGGATTTTTTGCTGCTGAAAAATTATGAAAGACTCCATTTTCGTCACAGAAGTGAGTAAATTTATTGTTGCAAAATTCTTTACCATTATCATTTCTTAGAGAAATCAGTTTGCATCCAATCGAGTTTTGGATGCGTTTAATCAGTTTCAAAAATTCAGAAAAGGCTTCATTCTTTTGTCCAAGTGACTCTAGAAAAATCATCAACTAGAACATATGCATACTTCTTACCTCAAAAACTAACAGTCCTCATTGGTTTAAATAAATCCATATGAATTAATTCGAGAGATTTTGAGGTTGAAATCATTTTCTTGGGTTTAAAAGAGGTTTTGATTTGTTTTCCAAATTGGCATGCATCACAAATTTTGTTTTTATCAAACTTTATTTTGGGCAGTCTCCTAATAAGCTCTTTTGAAGACAGTTTATTTAGCAAATCAAACGATACATGACCTCATCTTTTATGTCAAAGATAACCATCATTTGATAGAAAACGAAAAACAGGGGAGCATGCTATACGTTAAAAAATTTCACGAAGAAAAATAAACCGAGCCATAAAGGCTATGCGGAAGCGTGAAGATCATACCTTTGCGTTTCTTGACCCTCCTAGGTTGCGTAGGAACTGATTGAACGGCTGGAATCGCCTCGCTTTGTCCACTTGAAGAAGCTTCTGGTTGAACACCCGCTAGCCTTCTACTCCGCCTTGTTTGCATGAACGCCTAGCTTTCCAGCTCTCGGGATATTCCTCTGCCTAACCTCTAGCCGGTGAACACAACAGAGAAGAAGAATGGTCTCAAATCTCCTTGGTTCTCTTGCTATTGGTTAGCAAAGCTCCAAGGAGAACAAACAAGAAGAAGAGCAACGTGAGACAGCAGAGAGAGAGAGAGAAACGTGAGAACCAGATAGCAACGTGAGTCTCTGTGAGGCTAGGGAAAAAATTAGGGTTTTTTCTTTTCCAAAGAGTTGTTTATAAGTTAGCCTAAACTAGGTCTCTCAATCTCTGATAAACATATCTCCAGAATTTCAAAACACCCGGATGTTATCCTGAGAATCAGTTTGGCCTAACCCTAAACCCCTCTTAACCGTATCTGAAAAAACCCTAAGGTCCAAGCTATTGGGCCAGAAAAATATTTATTATTTTTCTTGGACCCAAAATGCCCAAAATAATAAATATTAATTATTTATTTCCTGGGCTTACATATGTAACCCAATAAATAATTAATGAGCCCAAATGAACTATAATAATTAATCTTTAATTATTTATTTCTTGGGCCTATATAAATAACCCAATAAATAATTAAACATTATTTATTTTCCCTAGTTTAAACCCAGGTTAATTTCTTAATTATTCATACAGGACCTAGGCCCTGAATAATTAATTAACCAATTAAACTAGATAATTAATTTCTCTCAACTCCTATTTTATTTATTTATTTATTTTATTCCAGTCCAATAATAAATTAGACTTCCTGAATAAAATAAAATAAAATAAAATCCTCTTCAACTGAGACCAATTCCTCAACCCAAAAGTAGTTAGGACTTACGGGCTATCCCGAGGACCAAAAAGACACATCGTCTTGGCTGCTAAAATGACCAAAATACCCCTGCTATATAAATAGCTGTATTTTGTATTTTAAATATTTTCTAATATCACCATAAGGAAATATTAACCCCAAGGACAATGCTGCATTCGCAAAGTCTCCGACCTACAAGTGAAATGACTAAAATACCCCTCTACACATCGCCGTACATTTAGAGAGGAAGAAGTGTACTAACACCACTCTAAATGACATCTACCATCCTTAGGCTTCTAGTCCAATGGTCCACGACTTCCTGGAGTGTTTCCGCTTTCTAAGGGAGCTACCCTAAAGCAAACATCCAAGTCATGTTTCCCAGGGCCCTGGATAATTTAGACCATTCGGACAACCACAAAGGGCGATATAGTGCAGAAACTATCTTGTATAAGTCTGTCTTAACTAATTAGTCACACATACCCAACATGCAAGTATATTGGCCCTACGATAGAACCTCAACTACAGCAAATCAAAGTATATGCTTCCAACTTCGCTAGACCACCAACTCATACTCAAGTCGTAGAGTACTAGTCCACGCTGTAGCAGTAGTAGTCTAGATTTCTACCATATAGTACTTTGAGAAACCACTACTACAAGCCCTGTTCTACGTATTAAAAATACGCTTATGTCATGAAGTGAGTGGACTACCCACTGGCTAACGATAAGCCATTCCCCATTTGGAATTCATAACATAATAACCTAAACATGATGAGGTTCCCAGTCTCATCAATAGGTTAAGAACAAATGTTTATGTGTTAAATAACCCGTGATCCATACCTTACTGTGAAAGACTACCATTCACATGGATCACTTATTTAAATACAATAGGTCTGTTCCAAACAAAAATCGTGCACAAACAAAAAGTAAATTCACAAACAATTTCTGAAAATAAATTTTTTCATTAAAATATTCGATTTTACATCAGAAACCTAGTCTAAGAGGGCATACAATCCAACATCATTGTCATGTATGGATAGGCATCTAATACCATTAGCTATAAGGTCATTTAGATAGAACACATATACATTTCCAATACGTTTGGCAGTAAAGATTGTTTCAAAATTTGAGCTGTCCATTATTGAACAAGAATCCTTTTTAAAGATGACTTTGCAGCCATTACACACAGTTAGCTAATGCTAAGCAAGTTATATTTCAAATTATCAATAATTAATACTTGTTTTATAATAGTTAAGGAACATTTACCAATATTACCAATGCCAAGAATCTTTCATTTCTTCTTGTCTCCAAATGTAATGAATCCTCCAAATTCAAAGCCGTGTTTCTAGAAGGACGAATGATTTTTGGTACCCACATTTTCTTAGGTCCATGAAGGTTAGTAACATTTCCTTTGATTTTCCAGAATGTTATTCCACCGAATTCCACTTTTCTTTTAATACGATATCTTAAAACTATATGTCTCGATTTTTCACAGTATGTGCAAGCTTTGTGTGTTTTGTAACTAAGGCATATTTAACAAATTGAGACTTGTTATTTTTATCCTTATTCTCATGTCCATATCCTAAGCCATTTCGATTTCCAGCATTAACAAATCTAAGCTTGTAAATTTTGTCCTTATCCTCATGTCTATATCCTAAGCCATTTTAGTCCAACTTGATGTTGAGTTCCGAGTAATTTTTCCAAAATACTTTTACCATTTGTAAATTTTTCAATACAAGTGGTAAGATCATTGACTCTATTTTTCATGTCATTAAAAGTGCTAACCATAGTTTCAAGAGTTTGAATTCTATCACATAAATTCCTATTTTCCTGAGATGCATATTGCAAAGTAGTCATGATCACATCTTTTTCAATAATAGCACTCACATATGACTCAAGAGACATTTTGTTATCATTTAACAACATTTCGTTCTCTTCCATCAAACAGTTAATCTTCAACTTCATTTCTTTATTTTTTCTGAAGAGTTTTTTTAGTTCATGAAATATATAAATTAACAGCTCATTCTAATCATCATGCTTTTTAGTCATAGATATAAGTGAATTAGACATGAAATTAGATGTAGAAGATTTTATCTCATTTTCCAAGGCCATGAAGCATATGTTGGCGGTTTTATTTTCAGAATCTTCATCTTCAGATTTAGTCCTATTTAAATCCCAAGTTCCCATCAATCCCTTACCTTTCTTTGCCTTCAGGTCTTTCTTTTTTCTAAGCGTTCTTCCTTCCTTACTTTTTGCAACTAAACAATCGACAATGAAGTGATAAGTGCTTTTACATTTATAACATTAAGGTTTGAATGCTGTGGTTTGTCCTTTCTTTCTTACGAACTTTTTTCCTCTTTTGTAGTCCCCTTTCTTGAACACTCTTTTTAATTTTTTTGCTATCATAGCCAAATCTTCATTGTCCATTTCCATACCCTCACTGCTATCCGATAGACTTGTTTCTTCATCTTCATTTTCAACTTTTAATGCTATTCCCTTTTTACCTCTATCACGATCATCAGATTCTTGAAACCTTTTGAGTTTCATCTCATGTGTTAGAAGAGATCTGATCAGCTCTTCGGTTGGTAAGGATTTTAAATCCTTGGATTCTTTCATTGCAAGAGCTTTTGGCTGCTAGCTTTTAGGTAAAGCATCTAGAATTTTTTAGTTGTGTTCCCCAAAGGAATAAACCTTCCCGTAGGCTTTAAGACTATTTGTGATATTAGTGAATCTCGTGAATATATCAGTGATGCTTTCATTCGGCTTCATAGTGAATAATTCATAATCATGAATTAGAATCCCCAGTTTTGATTCTTTAACTTGATTTGTCCCCTTATGGGTGACTTCAAGTAATTTTCACGTATCATGTGCTGAATCACAACCACTAATTCGATTGTATTCAGTCATATCTAGTGTACAATATAAAATGTTCATAGCTTGAAAATTTAAAGTCATCTTAGCATTGTCTTACACACCAAACTCATCATTCAATTTAGGTAATTTTATTCCATTAACAATTTTTGACGGAATAAAAGGACCATTTTCTATTAAACACCATAACTCAAAGATGATAGAACACACAGAAATTTTCATTCTATTTTTTCAGAATGTATAGTTGTTTCCATTGAATAAAGGAGGACGATTTGTTGAAGATCCTTCAATATATGGAAGAGAGGATGAGCTTGCCATGAAGATCTTTTCTACAAGGTTGTTAAATGAAGAATATGAAAACCAATCTCTGATATCAAATGAAAAACCTTAGAGGGGGGGTGAATAAGGTTTTTGGTAAGTTAAATATTTTGTACTCGCCAGATATACAAAATAATAACAATCATCAAGTTTCTTCGACCAACTTTATAATGACAAAGAAAGTTATCCAAGAACTCTTTGAGATATATCCAGATTCAGACAAAGAAAGAAATATGAAGCAGTTAATGACTTATGAAAAGAAATGAGACACAGAATGTATAGTTCTTTGATCTACCAAGATCTACGTCCACTACCTTAAGCTCACACTTAAGGATTTTCAACTAGATTTGATTTACTCCACTTAATGAAATCAAATTGTACCACATACTAGAGAGGATCACCACACTAGGTTTTCCAAAACCTCTCAATCAAATAATCATAACAAGGTTCACCCCAAATGGATTTTACACCACAACCTTGTACTATAAAGGAGATTGAATATCAATAGAACAGTAAAAGCTCACTTATTTGAGTAGATGTTCACTAAGGTACAAAGTACAAATACTTTGACCTTTGACACAATATGAATTCACTTTGAAGCACTTGATAAAAGGAGATTTTTGTAAACTGTTGAGCAATAGTGTTTCTTAGAAGAATGTCACAAAATCCTATCTCTAATCTTGTTTAGAGGCTATTTATAGAGTCAAAAAGTAAAGTACCAACGGTTATAAATTGACTATAATTTTTCTATTAAATTCACCCGTGTTTTGAACTCAAGTTTTGGATGACGATGTTTACAAGGTTAGTCCAAAATGGCACTTATTAAGGTAGAAACATTTCAACACTGTTTACAGGATTTTGGATGAATCTTTTGGATGCAGAAACATCCATACTACTTAATCCAAAATTCTGAGATTTTCAAAACTTTGAAATCTTTTTCTTTATGTGCTTCAAGGTAGAAATCAATTGAATCAAAAGATAAAGAGACATAGGAATTAATAAGAAATACCTTAATAACACTTCCTAGTCTAAAGTTCTTCTATAAGGACTTCTTAGTATTCAACCCCATATACTTTGATCTTCTTTTTGATCTTCCATACTTGAATTCTATTACTGAAGAGTTGCTTAACAATTATATCTAAATACTTTAGAAGAACAGAGGTCAAACATGTCCTATCACATATAGATTACACAAGTTAGTTCACATCAATGTTTGACATAAGTTAAAACATAGGAGAAAGCCCTTAGGGCTAACAATAGTATATTATATTATAGATACAATATATATATATATATATATATAATACTATTCAATCTTTTTAAAATTCAGTAGTCATTGTTATTTGATCTTTACTAAAATTTAGCCTCTAGATATGTAACTCTGCGTCCCCTGATAGATCTGGTTGGTTTAATTCTAAAAATTAAAAAGGCTTCATGATAGTTTGTGACAAAGATATTTTCCACCTAAAATCCTTTCATTTGGAAGCAGATGGAGGTCTACTGAAGTAGGTCGACCTAAAATCCTTTCCTTTCAAAACTAATGGAGTGTTATGAAGATTTGTCGAGCTGATTTAGTTATTAAATAAGCTGCATGACTTTTTTTTTTAAGGGGTCGATATTTTATACGTAAAATCCTTATCTTTTGTGACAAAATATTCATTACCAAAAATACCCTTTTGTCTTGCCAATTGACAAACATTTTGAGGCGAAATTGATATTTTAGTATAACATTTATTGGGTTTTGTCTTGCATTCCTAATCATATTAGGACAAAGTGGTTTGCTGAAAAGGCATTCCTAATATATTTAGAATTAAGAAGTTACTATTGTTCTATATAAATTAGAATTAGGAAGTCAATCTTACTATATCCCATATTAATTATGAACCTTATAACTTGGTACTCATATATAGATGTAGTCATAAGTTTTTTAGGTGTTCTAATTTATTCTGATGTATTGAGCTTATGTGTGTAGATTAGGTGATTGTACATTGATATGAGATAAGTTTTGGGAAAATACTAACAATACATTGTGTAGATCTCACAATGTTTGTTAATAAAGTGTTTCATGATCTTCGTTATAGATGTCGTAGACTTGATTAGATAAGTCAAACCACATAAATCTTTTATACCTTATTTTATTCTTCATGTTCGTTTTTCTATACTCGTTGAGTATCACGATTAATTTAGATTCCCTAACAAGTGGTATCAGAACCTAAGTTTTAGGGTTTTGGGATTTTGAGATGGAGAAAATTGATGAGAAGAATAGTTTAGGTAGTAAAAGATAGAGAAACATAAATTTCTTAGGTAGGGCATATTGGTCATTTTGTGTTTTATTAATCGGATTATATATGGAGAGAAGTTGTTAGATACTGATAAAATTACTCACACAGTTATACACCTTACGTGAACTGGATAGGTTATGGACCAAAAGTATATGATGGTGGATCTAAGGCAGATAAATCCAGTTACATAATTAGAGAAAAGAATAAATAGTTATTGTTATCATGAATGGCCATATACTCACTAGAAAATGAAAGATGAGGGCTAGCCATGGTGGTATGATGACACTGGCATATGCAAAGATATTCTCACATTTTCAAGCATATAGATACTTTTTCTCAGGTGAATTTTAGATTTAGATGTTAAATCCAAGCGATTAATTGGTTTCAATTTGAAAGTAAGTATTTTTATCATTTGTGATGGTTGTACTTATTGTGCATTGGAGCGTTAGAGAAAAAATGAGTTCTTGGAGAATGACACATTTTGGCTGCTGTGACATATGTTCTAAAGATGTGCGAAATTTAATTTTCTTAAGCCAATAGTATTCCAATGGTTGTAGGTTTTAATTGGGGTGGAGTTCTAAAATCACATATGGCTAGAATATTTCAGTAATAAAAAAAGTACGAGCAATAGTATTCATCTACAAGTAAGAAAATGCCTTGACAACCTAAAAGGGGAGTGCACACATGATTTTTAGGGGGCAAATGATAGTGTGAGAAGAAAATTTACAAAGATGAGAAGAGATTAAGGTTTTCTCGTACGAGTTAATAGATCATGTTGGACTTGTGAACAACTACATGTTTATTGACCAAGTCGAACTATGAATAATTGAGATTACTCGGATCATGCTAATTCAGATATGTAGTTAGGTACTAATAAAATTTTGGTGATTGTGTAGGTTAATGGAGTAATGAGAACTGCGACATTGATTTTGTTGTGCATCTTGGAGGCTAGCAAATGTGGAATATAATCCAATGTGAAAATTGTTAGGTTTTGTCTTACATTCCTAATCATATTAGGACAAAGTGGTTTGCTGAAAAGGTATTCCTAATGTATTTAAAATTAGAAAATTATATTATCCTATGTATATTTGAATTAGAAATTTACTCTTACTACATCCTATATTGGAGTCTTATGACTTGGTACCTATATATAGGTGGCGTTATATATTTTCTAAGGTGTCGTGGTTTGTTCTGGTGTATCCAATACAATAGGGCATATAGATATATGTTAGGTGAGTGTTTGAGTGGTATGAGATAGGATTTAAAAAATACCAAGAATAACTTGTGTAAATCTCTTCGTAGCTGTTAATAAAATATTTCATAATCTTCATCATGAACATAGGCTTAGTTAGAAAAATTGAACTACATAAATTTTTTGTACCTTATTTTATTCTTCAGGTTCATTTTTGCTATGCTCGTTGAGTATTTCGATTTAGATTTCCCAACAAACATTTTTTGGGATTTCACTACAAACAGTTTCTTCATCAATAGCTAAGGTTTCTTCGCAAAGCATATGAACAATTTGCCTTATATTCTAATCCTTTTTATGTGGTAGAAATAGTAGTTGATAAGTTGTTTAAATGGCTTTAAAGTATTTCTTTAAAATTATCCTTTTAATTAATAATTCTAATCATATCAATTTTTTTTTACCAATACTTATTAGTTTTAAAATTCTGTATAGAATATTAATTTGTAGTTTCAAAAAGTTGAATAGAGATGCAAACTACTTGTTAGATTTTTGTTATTTTGTGAGTTTGGATTTGATAGTATTTTGAGAGCCCTCATTGTGTATACTCCTGAATTATGTTTAACTAGTAAGATTGTTTCTTTTTTTACTTGTAGATGTAGGTTGCCGTAACTAAGCAATAGCAAATTCTTATATATTATTTATTTTTTACTTTTCATATTTTATTGTTAGATAATATATTTATTATATCAAACTTCTTGTTACTTGTAGACAAGAAATATTAAAGTCTACAAGTAGTATTATAGTTATGTAGATTATAGTTTGATTGTCGAAGTCGATCAAAGCTAGGTCAGATTTGTCAAAGTTAAGCCTTTTAGATTGATTCTTTGTTAATTATAATAAAGCTAAAATATATGAAATGTTTATGTTGACTGAAGTTGGATCTTAAAAGGCTAACAAGCCTACAACTATTATAGATGCATAGTTTGATGGCATATATTAGAAAAAATATTCAATAACCCATTACGAAATGAGGTTTTGTAGAAGTAATTGGAAAAATTTAGAGGTATTTTGTATTAAAAAAAATGATGAGAATCAATTCAATTTGGAAATTGCCGCTTTTCGCTTCATATGACTAAAGATACGTTTGTTAGTTTACCTTACTTTCTTTTATTATGTTCTTGTGGATTTAGAAAAATTATGTATCATTAGTGATGATGAACTATTACTGTCATATTCTCTTCCTTTTTGTGTTAACACTTTGAAGGTATCTTTTGTGCTTTAGTTTAAAACACACACACACATGTTGGGAAGAACAGTACAAATTTTGGTAGTTTGAAACTTAAAAGAATATGAAGTTGTATTGTTTTGGGCATTTTTTAATCTTTTGTGTGTATGTTTTTAACTGTAGGTGGACTTTAAAAAAAAAAAGACATTATCCTTGTTGTTTTGGGAGCTTCTAGACATGAAAAATAAAATATATTGCAAGAATCTATTATAAGAAATTTTGTTTCATCATATTCGTGTAATTTAGACATTAAATCAATACGTGGGCATCAACTGTCTGACCTTGTTGATGAGGTTAGTTTTGTTTTGAAGAAAAACCCCTTCAATTATTTGTTCAGACCTCCTCTTGAAGGTAAATCTAAATCCTGCTTAGTTTTTTTTTTTTTAATTAAACCACCAGAGAAGTGGTTTAGTTTTATTTATGTAGTAAAAAATAAGAAATTACACGAAGGGGGCACCCATCCTCAAAAAAATTATGTCAACTTGCCAACTAAAAAATTATGTCATTGAAGAGTCATTGCTTTGGTGAAGATGTCTACAAGCTGTAAAGTGGTTGAAATATAGGGCAGGGAAATAACTTGATAATTATAGGCATCGCGGATGGAGTGGTAGTCAACTTCGATGTGTTTTGTGTGCTCATGAAAGATAGGGTTTGTGGCAATTTGGATAGCACTAGTGTTATCAGCATCTAATGGAGTTGGTTTAATGGGCAGGAAACCAACTTCAGTGAGTAGACTACGTAGTCAAATGATTTTAGAGCATGCAATGGACATGGCATGATATTCACCTTCAAGTGGAGGACTTGGTGACATAGGCTTTTTTTTTTTTTTTTTTTTTTTTTTGCATTTCCAAGATATAAGAGCATCACCAAGGAACATGCACTATCCTGTGGTAGATTAATTTCCTAATGTTTGGGCAACCAGCCCAATCAGCATCCCTATAGGCTTGTAGGTGGAATAAAGAACTAGTAGGAAAAAACAAACCATGATGAGGAGTGCCAAAGGTGTTGCGGATAATGCGGCGGACTGCAGAAAGATGGAAATACCAAGGAGACTACATGAACTTGCTACCAGTATGTACATCATAAAAACTATTGGGTTGGGTAATAGTTAGGTAAATAAGAGTACTAATCAGCTTTCGATACAAAGTAGGATCCGAAAGAAGCTCTCATTCATTAGCGCTTTGTTTGATATTAATTTCCATTGGAGTGTCAGATGATGAAGCACCGATAAGGCCAACTAATTATAGAATATCTTGAATATATCGTTGTTAATTGACAAAAATACCCTGAGGCCGATGATGCACTTCTAACTCCGAGAAATAGCTAAGTGGACCAAGATCTTTTATATAGAAAGTGGAGTGAAACAATTTCTGAAACTGAGATATAGCCTCAAGATTAGAACCAGTGATGACAATGTCATCCATATAATCAAGAGAATAACAATACATGTGGATGTCCGCCGGAGAAATAGAGAGGAATCATATTGACTCTGAGTAAAAGAGAACTAAAGAGAATAGACCAAAATTTTTCAAACCATACACGCAGTGCTTGCTTCAAGCTATATAAAGAGCACTTTAGTTTTGCAAACATCATGTGGAGAGGAAGTAAGCATATCATAGGAAAGTTTGATGTAAATTTCTTCCTTGAGATCACTATGCAAGAATGCAATCTTGACGTATATTTGAAGTCAAGGCCATGACTAGGATGCAGCAAGGGCTAGGAGAGTACACATAGTAGTCATTTTAGCATCTGGTGCAAAAGTTTCTTCATAATCTTGACCATGTTCCTACTTATTCCCAAGAACCACCAGTCGAGCTTTGTAATGATCGATGGAACCATCGAATCGAAGCTTAATAGAAAATATAAATTTGCTTCCAAGAGGTTTCATAGAGGAAGGTTGGGGGACAACCTCCTAAGTTTAGTTTTCTTCAAGTGCAATAAGTTTTGTTTTAATAGCTTTCTGCCAACACTCATGCTCCAAATCCTATTCAAACTGTAACCCCTAAAATGATTCAACAAATGATTGTCTCTGCTTTTTCTACTCTAGAATTCTCAGGTAAACCTTTTTCTACCTCATCCACTTCTTATTGTAATTAGGAGGCATCCAATCATATGACAAATTATGCTCAATTCTTAACAAATGTTCACAAATATTTTGAAAATCTTAAGATTCACACTACTGATGGCAATCGTTTACCTATAACAGCCACTGGTAATATTTTTTCCTCTCTAACTGATGTTTTTGTCTTCTCTAACTTTGCAACTAGTCTTGCTTCGGTTGGTTAGTTGGTTGACAATAACTATTAAGTGGAATTTTTAAAATTTGGTTGTATTGTGCAGGATCAACAGTCAAGAAAGATGATTGCAAAGGGACCTAAAGTCATACATGTTTTTTCCTTTTGAATTTTCTTTGTCTTCATGGTTTTGTCTCCTTTTGGCTCATGGTATCAAAGCCTTATTTATCTTGAAACTTGTGTCTCTTATTTTCTATAGCCCTAGTTCAATCCTTTGTTCTTAGCTATCTTGAAACTCTTTCTTTTTTTAAAAAAAATTTCCAAAGCACTTGTTCAATCTTTTGTTCCTAATTATCTTGATCAAGATCTTGCAACCTCATGTCTTCAGTCAAGTATGACTCCTTCTTGATTCATTTTAATGATAAAAACTATTCTGCTTGAGCATTCCACTTCAAGATATATGTTAAAGGTAAAGATTTATGGGGTCATAATGATGGAAGTAGACCTACTCTTGACAAAAAAGATGAACACACCAAGTGGGAGGTTAAAGATGCTCAAATCATGGCATGGATTCTAGGATTCATCGAACTCAATATTGTCCTTAATCTTCAACCTTTTAAGACTACAGTTGAGATGTGGACTTACTTACAAAAACATTATAGCCAGCAAAACACTGCTCGTAAATTCCAGCTTGAACATGAAATATCCATTCTCCAACAGGAGAATCTTTAGGCTGAACATACTATATTATCTATGCCACATTATCTTATGAAGGCCTTAGTGTTGTTCAATCAGTCCATAGAACTGTAAAAATGGACAAATTTCCTTTGAAATTGAGATCTGAATTTGAAGGTAGTGGGTCTAATCTTATAAATGGAGACCCAGTTCCCAACTTGGATACATGTCTCACTGAGTTACTTCAAGAAGGGCAACGACTTCTCACTCATATAGTCATAGAATAATGAAAATTTACCTCCGTTCCAATGGCTTTTGCAATAAAGTAAGCCAAGAAGCAGGGTTATGGGTAATATTTGATGAGTGCTCATTATATACATATTTTCTGTATAAATTGCACTACACTTGTTCTAGAATTTATTTTAAATGACCACTCATCCTCACATTTTTCATATTGTTTTGTATAGGAATTATGTAATAAAGGTTTGATGATTAATAAAGGTGAAAAGACTATACACGGCACCATCCAAAATATTGCCTATAAACTGTATCATCGCCAAATTTAAAGATCAAAGCTATTGAAGGCTAACGGTGCCATTTCTGTCACATTACACAGTGTCGTGCATCATCAATATACAAAAACATTCAAAACATTTGAGAATCAACGGCTCCTTGCATATCATATTAAACCTCACTATACAGGTTTACAACACATAATAAATGTCACACATCACAACATCATGTGAGAGTTGATACACTTAAATAAAGTATGCACAACGCCGTGTATATCATCTCACACGACACCATATAATTTCGTAGATTAGAATTTTGTTTCATTTCAGGTGCAATTTTTTAGGGCATCCTTGACTCTATAAATAGAAGCAATGTAGATAATAAGTAGCGGCCAACATTGAGAGAAAACACCCACTCCAAAAAGAGAAGAGAAAAGAGAATATTGGAGGTTGCCAAGTGAAGATTGAAGATGAAGAAATTAGTTTATCTATGAGCAATTTTTTGTCCATTTTTTTTTTTTTTTTTTAGTCAAGTTATATCTATTACTTTAGTTATTCTTGAAGGGTTAAACCCTAATTAGTTTTGTATGAAATCTACTCTTGATTTGTTGATTTCCAATTCCTAAAGAATGATTACTTGATTTTATTCTGTTGAATTTGTTTTTTAGGTTGCTCTCTCCTAATGAATTTTAGAGATGGGGTTAAGTGTTGGGTTCCAATTAATAGGTATAATGTAGGCTTTCCTTCAATTAACTTGAGAGAGAGGTTGCGAGATTAGAACTTGGTAATCTTTTAGGATTTGATATTACCTAGACATAGGGGTGTTGGGTTTTTTTGGATAATTGGGGGTTTGTACTTAATACTTCTTGGGTTCAATTGGTGAAGTAGAGACATCTTTTAATTAGCTCAAGAATAGAGAATCTATAACTCGAAAGAGAGTGGATTTTGCATTTATGACCTCTATTGGTTTTAGAATTGGTAATTTAGCTATCTTGGGTTTGATTTGGTGCTTGGCTAATTTAGGGGATTCTTGACAAGTTCATATCTTTCACTCATTTTCTTGTCTTTGATTTTCTCATGGACAATCTTGTGGGGTTGTGTTTATTCACTGTGTTCTTACCTATTGTAGCTAGTATTGTTTCATTACTTCGTTAAGCTAAACAATAGAAGAAGAGTTAGTAGTGGCACATTTATCCCTTCCCCGAGAATTTTCGATACTTGTCATTAAACTCTATACTACGTGATGGATATACTTGCCTAATTGTGTATTTTGAATATTTTGGCATTTTAATTAAAATTTGATTGTGTGTGTATTTGTTGGTAATATTTCCCATGCTCAAAATCGCACAACAATTTTTTGGCGCCGTTAATAGGGAATAAGGATAATATCATAAAAATTTAGATTTTATTGATTTAGCCATGTAAATATTTATACCAAGAACTACACATATTAGTTCTTTCTTTGGCTTTTGTGTACTGTTGTATCTGTTATTTTTGTTTTGTAGGAGCAGAACATACACGACACCGTTTAGTTCACAGAAAACAGTGTCGGTCAATTGTAGAGGTTCAAAAACCTTATGATACTGAGAATACACGGCATTGTCTATTACCTCTTAACCGTACTTGAGAGTTTCCTATCTCATACATCTCAGCAATCAATTCATTTTGTGTCATACAATCAAGTAAAACCCAATTGAAAAAAAATGAAATAGCAAAAAATAATTAAAAAAAAAGAGGGTGAATCAAAAACTTATTAGATAATAGAGTCGATGGTATCTAATAAGTTGAATAGAATTGGGATATGGATGAAATATAATGAAATAGAGGCATAATGAGGTTCCCTTTGAAATGAGGCATGGAGGGGAGCCATTACGAAGAAGTTTTGGAGGTTACCAAGGAAGCTTCTAGCTCATATTGGATGAGAACTTTGAAATAAAATATAGAGTGCGGATTTTTTACTTATCTCTTGTTTTGTGGCATCCTTATTTATTCATTCATTTGTTTATTTTGAAAGTGTTATATTGTATTCTTCAATGTAAATAAAGGCAAGTAGGAGTAAGAGATAGGTTACTCAACGCATCTAATGAAATGAGGAGAAAAAAGGCTCTAGGAATGTAAAAGGCATATCCTATGACAAAAAACAACGTGTATATATATATATATATATATAAAGAGAATAAAAGCAAAATGCAAAAATACAAAGAATGGGAAAAAGAACATTCAAGTTTAAAATTATTATAGATGTATTCTTTTGCAGAAAAATTATGAAAAATAAGAGGCCCATACTTTTCTACAAAAAGTTGTAATATTGTATCATAGAGTTGTAGTATATTGTTGTAAGAATGTAACATTTGTAATATTGTACTTTTGGTAAGCCACTAGGCTGGAGTAAGTCAATTAGTTCTATCTTATATAAATCACATTATTTATATTATTGACTTAAGGAGTAGAGTGAATCACATTGATTTGGTATAAACTTTTTATGTCCTAACTTTGATATTCTTGGTTATATCTAACTTGATACATAGGTCTACATGGGAAAAACTTAGATAAATAAGTATTAGGATGAATTCTAAAGTGGAGGATGAAATAATATCTCTACCATCTTGACCTTATTACATATATACTAACTTTTTCTTGTTAATTATCCCAATGTGCTATGTTTATAGTCACTTGTTCTGTTTGTAAACTAGTTTTTTGTATTCATGAATAAATGTGGCTTGCTTGAGGACAAGCAAAAGTTTAAGTGTGGGGTTGTGATGAGTGCTTATTATATACATATTTTTTTGTATAAATTGTACTATACTTGTTGTAGAATTTAGTTTAAATGACCACTCATCCTTACATTGTTTTGTACATGAATCATGTAATAAAGGTTTGATGAATAATAAGGATAAAAAGACTATACACGGTGCCGTCCAGATCATAACCCACTACTAAAAATGTTCAAATAAGATGGCCAAGTAACCGAGCAGTCGTATTTGGCAAATATGATGGCTAAACGATGGTTTTGTGACCGTCGTATAAAGTCCAGTCATTTTCGTTCAACAACGGCAACCAAACTGTTGTATTTGCCTAATATGACATCCTAATATGACAACTCCACAGAAGCGTCGTATTTAATCATTGCGAAAGGCTTAAAGACACGGCTAGGCAAACCGTCGTAATTGAAGGCATAGAAATAGAAAACACAAGGCATGCAGCGGAAGCAAAAACAAAACAAACGAAGAAAAACTCAAGAACAGGGGAACCGAAAAGATCTGGCGCCGGCTCTGGCGGCCCTAACCAACGCCAGTTGTGCTCTGCATGGATTCTAAGGTTTAAAAAAAAATACCTCTTTTCCTCGTCCTAAGAATTGGTTGGACCGAAATGTGCACAACCGGGGTAGGTGTGCTAGTGAAAACCTCTGGTGCGATTCCTGCAAGTTTCTTACTCCGTCTTTGCATGTAGGTGAACGACAAACTCTCGGTCTTCCAGTATATGGCCTGCCAAATTCTGTTTGGTAAACAACTTACAAAGCTCACCATAAGGAAATATTGACCCCAAGGACAATGTTGTGTTAGTAAAGTCTCCGACCTACAAGTGTAATGACTAAAATACCCCTCTATACATCGCCGTACATTTAGAAAGGAAGAAGTGCACTAACACCTCTCTAAATGACATCTACCATCCTTAGGCCTCCAGTCCAGATTATCTACGACTTCCTAGATTGTTTCCGCTTTCCAAGGGAGCTACCCTAAAGCAAACATCCAAATCATGTTTTCCAAGGGCCCTGGATATTTAGATTATTCAGACAACCACAAGGGGCGATATAGTATAGAAACTATCTTGTACAAGTCTGTCTTAACTAACTAGTCACACATACCTAACATGCAAGTATATTGGCCCGATAATAAAACCTCAACTATAGCATATCAAAGTATATGCTTCCAACTTCGTTAGACCACCTACTCATACTCAAGTCGTAGAGTACTAGTCCATGCTGTAGCGGTAGTGATCTAGGTTTCTACCATATAGTACTTTAAGAAACCACTACTACAAGTCCTGTTCTACGTATTTGACATACGCTTATGTCACGAAGTGAGTGGACTACTCACTGGCTAAAGGTAAGCTATTTCCCATTTAGAATTCACAACATAATAACCTAGACATGATGAGATTCTCATTCTCATCAATTGGTTAAGAACGAATATTTATATGTTAAGTAACCCGTGATCTATACCTTACTGTGAAAGACCTCCATTCACATGGACCACTTATTTAAACATAATACATCTCTTCCAAATGTAATTGTGCACAAATAAAAATATAAATTCACAAATAATTTCTGGAAATAAATTCTTTTATTAAAACATTCGATATTAACATCAGAAACCTAGTCTAAGAGGGCATATCTCCCAACAGTAATACCTAAGAAAACCATCGCATTTGTTAAACAAACACGACAGTCTCAACTACCGTATTTGGTTATCAATTTGCTTATCAAATACGAGGGTCACAAACCGTCGTATTTGCCACAAACTGTCCTATTTGATAACAAATACAATGATTTTGTGGCCATCATATTTAGTTAATCAGATGCGACATTATTTGCTTTTCACAAATGCGACGATTCTAGCCATCGTATTTGATTAATTTTTTTTAAAAAATGGTTACTTGTTATTTAGACATATCCACCTGTAATTTCATACCAAATACAATCCGTTCAACTCATTCAACACCAATCACAATAAAAAACAATTTGCATAATGCCAAACAAATCAAAATCAATCTCTTAAACATTGAAATCATCAATAATCCATAAACTCCACAAAAGAGGTAATACTATATATATTACAAGTAGAAAATGCCAAGGAATCTATTAGAAACAGTAGTACATATAAAATAAGAAGAAAATGAGAATACATCAATTATCACGAGCAGTCTCGTCTGAAGGATCAAAACAAAAAACATCAAAGCAAACGCATCGAAAAAATTTTCAGTTTGTTGAGCCACATCTAGGAGAGAGTACTTACTTTTCTTTCTTGGTCGTAAATTAACCAACAAGGGGTCGGGTTGTACTGGAACTTGCATTGGAAGGGAAGAAGGAGGCGCCTGCAGTTCGATCGATATTCCCGCCAATCTTCTACTCCTATGCATCAAGCATCTCCAAGCTTCCTCTCTTCATCTTCTGAAGTATGACTCTACCTTGCTCTTGGACTAACTTGGTGAAAGCTCCTTCTTTGGATAATTAGGAAACTTTTCAAGAGAGAAAGAGGAAAAGAACATAGAGCAGAGAGTGAGAGGGAGAGACAGCACACTAGAGAGTGAAGGAAAAAAAACGCCGTGTCCTTTTTTTCCCTTCTATTTTCAGCCAGCCTTATAGCTTCCTGAAGCCCTAATGAGCTTAGTGTTCTGCTTATAAATCAGTCCAAGACTGACCCAATCCTCTTAATTAATTAATTATCTTTTCTAAGTTCATTAGATACCCACGACTAATTAATTAATTCTAATTGGACTCTTAATATATGTCAATATATATTAGTCCAATTAATTAATTTATTCTAGCTTAATTCTCTTAATTAATTAATTATCTTTTCTGGGTCTCATAAAAATCCAAAACTAATTAATTAATTCTAATTGGACTCTTAGAATAAATTTTATTTACTTCTATATAATTATCCATTAAGCCCAAATTGTGTCTAAACAATACTAAGGTAACTTGAGCTACTCTGGGGAGCAAGAGACATATTATTCATGGCTACTAAAATGACCAAAATACCCTTACTATTTAATAGCTGCATTTTACCATTTCAAATATTCTCATTTATCACCATATGAAAATATTGACCCCAAGAATAGTATTGTTAAAGTAATATCTTCGACCTACAGGTGAAATATTAGAAATACCACTCTATGTAACATCCATCAATAAGACAGGATAAATGTACTAACACCCATCTCAAAGACATCTACCATCCTTTGATCTCAAGTTCGATAATTCTTGACTCACTTGAATATACTTGCTCATCATTAGAAGCTATCCAAAAGCACACATTCTTGAGTCACGTTCTCAGGGCCCTAGATCATTAAATTATCCTGGACAATCACAAAGGGGTGATATAACTTCACTAAGTGAAGCATAGAAACTCTGTTGCATAAGTCTATCTTAACTAACTAGAGTAATACACCAAACATACAAGGATATTGATATCACAAAATGAAACTCACCCAACATACATCAGAGTATAAAACTCTTGTTTTGCCAGACCACCAACTCATACTCAAGTATAATTATAGTACTTTAAGAGAGACCACATACAGGTCCAGTTTTACGTATTCGAAATATGCTTATGCTAATTATGTGAGTGAACTACTCACTGATTCAATGTAAACTATTCCTTATTAGAACTCATGGCATAATAGTCTTACCTTGATGAAATGCCCAATTCCATCAAATGACTAAGAATTCAATTTTACTGGTATGACAAATAACGATAGTCTATAACTTACTGCGAAGAATGACCCAACACATAGATCACATTACTTGTCATACTTGGACCTTGAATATACAATAATATAAGAAACAAACTAAATTGAATGAATAAATATTTTCTTGCAATATATTTACATAGAATACTAAGTCTTTGAGGGTATACTTTCCAACAATCTCCCACTTGCACTACAAAGACTAAGATAGTCCACAAGTGTCTACCCCTATGACATCTAAATGTCTGTGAAACACTTTTTCTATCAAAGGCTTGGTAAAGGGATCTGCCAGATTGTTGACAGAGAAAATCTGATCGACCACAATCTCCCGTTTCTGGATGAACTCCTAGATAAGGTAATGCTTCCTCTCTATGTGCTTGCCCTTCCTATGGTTTCGAGATTCCTAACATTGTGACATCGCTCCAGTGTTGTCACAATAAATCGTGATAGGGCTATCCACGTGCGGTACTATTCCAAGTTCTGTAAGGAACTTTCAGAGCCACACAGCTTCTTTAGAAGCTTTTGAAGCAACAACGTACTCAGCTTCCATAGTAGAATCAGCAATGCAGGATTACTTGATACTTTTCCATGAGATAACTCCTTCAGATAAAATGAAGACATATCCACTAGTAGATATTCTTTCATCTTTATTCGCTGGAAGTCTCGAGTCTGTGTAACCAGTAAGAACCAAATCATCATCACAATATACAAGTATATAATCTCTTGTTTCCTTAAGATATTTGAGTAGATATTTTATGGCTTCCCAGTGAGCTTTTCTGGGTTTGACTGATATAAACTAACCATGCTTATTGCAAAGTAGATATATGGCCTAGTACAAAGCATAGCATACATGAGACTTCTCACAGTCGAAGTATAAGGGATCCTGCTCATTTTCTGCTTGTTTTCCTATGTCTGAGGACACTGCTTGGAAGATAAGAATATCCATGTCTAAAGGGTATAGTTGCCCTTTTACATTGATCCATGTTGTACTTAACCAATATCTTGTCAATATAAGCAGCCTGGGATAAGCCTAACATTCTCTACTTCCTATCTCTAAGAAGCTTAATACCTAGAATGTAGCTAGCTTCTCCCAGGTCTTTCATGCTAATTTGACTAGATAGCCAAACCTTAACATGTAACAATGTCCCTACATCATTTTTAATGAGTAGAATGTCATCCACATAAAGTACTAAGAAAATCACTTTGCCACTGTCTAATTTTCTATACACACATGGTTCATCCACGTTTGAAATGAAACTATAAGCTTTCACAATTTCATCAAAATATATTTTCCATACACGTGACGCTTGCTTAAGTCTATAGATGGACTTTTTAAGCTTACTGACCATTTGTTCTTAACCTCTAACAATAAAATCTTCTGGCTGGGACATATAGAAGTCTTCGCTAAGATAGCTATTTAAGAAGGTCGTCTTGACATCATTTTGCCATATCTTGTAATCATAATGATTTGCGATGACTAAGAGAATTCGGAAAGATGTAAGCATGGCTACTGGTAAAAAGGTTTCCTCATAGTCAATCCCTTCTTTTTTAGTATAACCTTTAGCAACCAACTTTACTTTATAGGTTTTAACATTTCCATCTGTACCTCTCTTCCTCTTATATACCTACTTATACCCAATAGATTTTATCCCATCAGGCGCAGTGACAAGATCCAAGACCTAATTGTGGTTAATGGACTCAATCTCGACATTCATAGCTAGCTGTCATTTGTCTGCATCAACATCAATAATGGTCTTCTCGTATCCAGTAGGATCTTGTTCCTAATGATCAGAGACTAGATCATAGATCTCTTCGGTCCACCTTTCTAGAGCTCTTGTGATCCTCACACTACGACAAAGCTTAATTTGTATAGGAACATCCGGTAGTGTTTCTCTTGGTTCCTCGATCGGGGTGTTAAAAGTACCTGAAATTGAATCAATGACCAACTTCTCTTCTAACTCTATTCTACTTGAATACGTGGTGGAAGTAACTTGTTCATCCTCTAAGTATCTAGAATTAGTACTAACAAGTACTTTATGCTTTTGAGAATGATAGAAATATCCACCTCTTATTTCTTTTGGTTATCCAACAAAGTTGCATAACTCTGATCTTGGTTTCAGCTTACTTTCTTTTGTCAATACATAAGCTAAACAACCTTGATGCGTATGGATTTGGGTATAAAAATCATACAAAAACTAAACACATTCCCATTCAAGTTTAGATTAAAATGTACCCAAATCACACATATGAGCAAGCGTACTCATCATTAACCAAGCATAGGGTTCAAACGAGTGTCAATCCTCGAGGAACAAGTAGACATTAATCATATTTCTTTTATTGTTTAACCGACTCGATAAAGTAAAAAAAAATAAAAATAAAAATAAAATAAAATATGTACATGTCAAGGATGGAGAAGTATGTAACTCAAACCATTGTTTAGACAAACATGATCTTAAAGTACCCAACCTTCATCATAACTGATTACTCTCTTGGCATCATGAAGGATTAAAGTAGACTCATTTCGATGGTCAATCCATGAAATCACTATCTTTTAGATAAATTAGAATCATTTGGTCCGTCTCAACTAATTTATCCAAAAGATGCATTAAACACAATCCTTAATTAAATTTCATTGGTCTCGAAAAATTCAAGGCATGAAATTAATCAATGAACCCTTAGTCTAGGAAGACATCAATTAACCTTCAATTACTAGTTCTAAGCAATCAACCCCCTTTAGTCCAGCAAGTCAATAGCCAATAGAATATAAAATTAATAAATTGAAACTACCATCAACCCCCTTTGGTCCAACAAGTTAATGAATAGAACCAACCAACTAATCTCGTAATAAGCACAAGTAATTGAATACCAAGAATAATAACCAATTAATCAAAAGATCAAACAACTCTAGAAATCATGAATATCTAAACAACGTTGAATTACAATAAAAAAATTAACATATCATTATCAAGAAAAAGAAAATAAAGTAAAAGAAAGCACTCATAGACAAGCCTCCTTCTTCTTCCTTTGAAGACCTTTTTACACAACCCTCCTTGAACTTGAAGAATTCCTCCTTTGATTGAGTAATTTTCTATGATGATCAATGAATTCTCTCCATTTTCCCTTGTGTTTTCCATCTATTTATAGGCTTGAGAAGTCCTTAAACTCGTAGGTACAATGTTCTTGGCCAAGTAGAAGTTAGAAATACTAAAATTCCTCAGATTACCAAAAATCGCGTAGAAAAATCATAGCACCACCTTGGCTTCAGGGCATAGCCGGTGCCACCTTGACTCTCAGAGACGGCATCGGTTGTGTTCTGCTTCTCCACTTGTTCGTCGATTTTTCTCTGAATTTTGCACAATGTCTTCCAAAATGCAGTCGGCGCCAGTTCCAACTTCACAGCCGGTGCCGCCTTGGTTCTGTTCTACTCTGTTCCACCAATTTTTTTGTCGCTTCGAAGTTTGTTTCAACAATGCATGGCCGACACCAATTTTAGGGCCCTAACCAGCGCCACCTCTTCTCTATTTTGCGACGTTTTTATTTCGTTTTACCCTAAAAATCTGAAATAAAGAACAAAATACCTTTCCAAGGATAAAATCTCAAATATAAAGGAATAGGACTAGTTATTGAACAAAATGTATAACAAATGAACCTCAAATAACTAGGAAAAATATGACTAATTTAGCCCCTATCAAACCTCATATCTTGAGATGGTTCAGACTGGACTTTTGTTCAGTCTACATTTCATAAGGTGTTCTAGGTACTGATTTGGAAGGCACCAAGTTCAGAATAATTGTCATTATTTCTAATACATACAAAAAAAAAAAAAAAGAGACGCATGACTCATCATGGTTCTGAATATTTCCATTAAAGTTCTATTTCTTCTCTCAGCTACTCCGTTCTGCTAGGGAGTCCCAGGTACAGTTAACTGAGATACTATATCATGATGTACCAAGTAATCCTTAAAATCACTGAGGAGGTACTCTTCACCACAATCTGATATTAAAGTTTTAATTAATTTACTTGTTTGATGCTCTATTGAATTTATTAACAGAGTTAGACTTGCGCCTCATCAGATAAATATAACCAAAATAAGTGTGATCATCTGTGAAAATGATGAAGTACTCGTAGCCTTCCCTAGCTGGTGTAGTCATCAGACCACAAACATCTGTATAAACTAGTAATAGTATTTCCATAGCTCTACCCACCTTTTTGGTTAATTTACCTTTAAGGCAAGATTCACACTGAAGCTATTCTTCAAATCTCAATGAACCTAAAGGCTCATCATAGATTAGCCTCTGAATCCGATTGGAATTTATATGTCCTAATCTTAGATGCCATAAATACGAGTTATTTGATATGGCTTTTCTCTTTTTATTATCAAGTTCAATTTGAATATTTTTCACTTGATTTCTAATAGAATGTATATAAAAGAGATTTCTATACATTTTTCTATACAAATTAAATTACCATATCTACTGATGGAAACACCATATTAGAAAGAAACAGAATATCCTTGATTCATTAATTTGGAAACTGAAATCAAATTCTGTTTAAAATAAGAAACATATAAAATATCTTTTAAAATTAACTTGCTATTACAATAAAAAAAATAATAAGCTCAAGATCTTCCACTGCTTCAGTCCATATTCTTGCTTCATTGCCTACATGAAGTCCATGCTCACCCTTTCTGAGTCTCCTTGTCTTTTTGAACCCCTACAAAGAGTTACAGACATAGTCAACAGCTCTAGAATCAACTATTCAGGAAAATATTGATCCAACCATCAAAATAAACTCTAGGTATAGAGCAATACATAAAGAAAAATAGAGCAATACTTGAAGTAGACTTGGTTAAGAAGTTCGGACAATCTTTCTTCCAATGCCCCATCTTGCCACACTTGAAGCATTTTCCTTTCGGCTTCCCATTAGGCTTGGCTAGACTAGATGCTTTGAACTGGGCCCCTGTATTGTTCTAGACCTTTCTCTTCTTGAATTTCTTAGGCTTTGCCTTAAATCCAGAAGAAGAAGCAGAATGAGAGACCAAAACCTTTGACATGGGCTTCATAATCTTTTCTGCCTCCTGGAGCTCTTTCATAAGCTTCGTGAGATTCATATCCAACTTGTTCATGTTGTAGTTCAACTTGAACGGCGAATATGAATCAGACAAAGTTTCAAGAACCATGTTAATTTGGCTCTCAGGATCTATTGTTGCACCTTTGACCTCGGCCTCCTCGAAGTGGGTAATCATCTTGAGTAGATGTTCTCAAACCGATGCCCTACAGCTATCCTAGCGTTCATAATTGCCCTAAGAGCTTCTTACGTTGCGGGCCAACTCTTGTCAGCAAATATGGTATGCAATGACAAATCCATGTCATATCCAGTAGCCATTTGGTCATGCTTAAATTGGAGTACACTAGACATAGAAGCTAACATATAGCACTTAGCCATCTCATCAGCTTTCTTTCATGCCTTCTCGGCCTCTCACTTCTGATCAGGGAATTCTTCCCCAATCTCAGGACAGAGATTCTTAAGAACATACTTGTACTCCTTGGCTGTGAGTACTATATCAAGGTTCCTCCTCCAATCCACATAATTTGAGCCTGTCAACTTATTCTCCTTGCGAATGATTGACAATGGGCTAAAACTAGACATTTCTAAAATATTGCGAAAAAATACTCATTTAGTTTGCAATAAACAAAAATGCGCATTCTTTACATTATTTCTTTGATAATAGATAACTCTTAAAACTATTATCAATAATATAAATAGTTTGGCTCTTAGAAAAACTAACAGAGTTTCGTAAAAAGATTAATAGCATTCGAAGTTAAATGTATAACTATCACGAATAAAAACTTCCTAAATAGGTAACGGTCTAGAAAAAGTTCCACCGATAGGATGGTCACTGATTCACACTACCTAGGGGTTATCTAGTGCTAAAAACCTCTAACGTACATTGGTTAATCCTAGCAAATACCCTAGGATTTTAATTTTACTCTTCTATTAGTTTTAGATACTTGTGGAAATCCATCCGATAGGGGGTCATACTCAAAATGACACGAGAAATCCACTATCTCTAATGAGAGTTGTGATGGAAGCCATGTGGTCATTAGAACCCCTCTCCCACTTAACCTTTTATTAAAAATAGAGTTTTAGGTCTATAAATATTTTCTATAATCTTATGGTTTCATTAACTTTAGAAAAAAACTAAATTTCAATATTGTTCTCTGTGTTAAGGATTAAATCCTTTGAATGTATAAACTATAAATTTATTTTCTTATTCTATATTAATAACCAAGTAAAACTTTATTAAATAACCATAAGTTTAACATTATTTTCTATATCAAGGATTAAACCCTTTAAGAAAATAAACCATGAACTCTTTTATTTTAAAGTTTCTTAGATTAAAACGTTTTATCAAAAACCATTCTATCTAGTGAGACTTTAGTCTTATTAGAACTTGCGCATTTGATTACAAAAATGAAATAAATATGATAACAAAAGTAAATTTTTTTATGCTCAAACTATTCATTTATTCCTAAGAAACCAAATAATGGATTAAACATCATGAATTAAAAATTAATGATCTTGTTTAATCCTAAGGTAGTTCTATCATTTACTACTAATTTTCATGCAAAATTTTCATTCGTAGATAAATAAAACTATTGCAGAAGATTAACCTAATATAATGGTTTCAAAACATGGTTACATCAAGGAAAAATTGAGGTATAGAACTTCAACAGTGCTCTCCCTTTTCTTGGACAAAATTGCGCGCATCCGCCTCTCGACGGAGTGGACTTGGCGCTTGGTCTGTTGGGCCCTCTTAGCACCGGGTCTGCTCTATTTCTCCGAAACATCTGGCTGGGCTATGGACCTGACGCCTTGTCTGATCTGGCCACTTAGCACCGGGTCCGTTTTAGAGTTCGCCGATTTCTAGAAAATCCTGCTTTTCAGCTATTTTTCGCTCCTCAGCAATTCCAGCTATCACGTTCTTCAGTCCTTAAATTTTATAGATTAAAAGAAATGCAAAACCAGGCATAAAATCATGCATTTACAAGCGCCTATGCCTCTAACCACGAGGCATACACTTAAAACCAGAAAATCGATGGGAAAACCATTAGAATACATGATCCTATGCCTATAACCACAAAGCGTACATGAACTCTAGAAACTAATGTATAAAGGATCACATGATATCACAAAAGATTCATTTTCAATAGTAAAGGAATCACCTTTTCTAGTTTTTAACCCTAGTACATGCGCCTAGATGAAAACTGCAGCTCTGATACCACTTGTAGGATCAAAACGGAAAACATAAAAAAGAATGCAGTGAAACATTTTTCAATTTTTCAAGTCACATCTAGGAGAGAGTACTTACTTTTCTTTGTTGGTCTCAGATTAACCAGCAAGGGGATGGGTTGCACTGGAACTTGCATTGGAAGGGGAGAAAGAGGTTTCTGCAGTTCGACCGGTATTCCCACCAATCTTCTAGTCCTATACATCAAGCGTCTCCAAGCTTTCTCTCTTCGTCTTTCGGAGTATGACTCTACTTTACTTTTAGGTTAACTTGGTAAAAGCAACTTCTTTGGATAATCAAGATACTCTCCAAGAGAGAAAAAAAATAGAAGAATGTAAAACGTAGAATGGAGAATGAGAGGGAGAGACGGCACACCAAAGAGTGAAGGAAAAAAAATGTCGTGTCCTTTTTTTTCCTCCTATTTTCGGCAAGCCCTAATGACCAAAATCATCAAGCCCTAATAGGCTTGGTGCTATGCTCATAAATCAGTTCTAGACTGGCCTAATCCTTTTAATTAATTAATTATTTTTTTTGGACTTCATTAGATACCCAAGACTAATTAATTAATTCTAATTGGACTCTTAATATATGTTAATATATATCAGTTCAATTAATTAATTTATTCCAGCCCAATTCTCTTAATTAATTAATTATCTGAGCCTTATAAAATCCAAGACTAATTAATTAATTCTAATTAGACTCTTAGAATAAATTTTATTCTCTTTCATATAATTATCCATTGTATTTAAACAACACTAAAGTGAGTTGAGCTACTCCGGGGATCACGAGACATATTATTCATGACTACTAAAATGATCAAAATGTCTTTACTATTAAATAGTTGCATTTTACCATTTTAAATGTTCTTGTTATCACTATATGGATATATTGGCCCCAAAAATAATATTGCTAAATCAATGTCTCCTACCTACAGGTGAAATGACAAAAATATCTCTCTTTGTAATACCCATCAATAAGATAGGATAAATGTACTAACACATATCTGAAAGATTTCTACCATCCTTAATCTCTAGTTCGATAATCCATGACTCATTTGAATGTACTTACTTATAATTGGAAGTTACCCAAAAGCACACATTCTAGAGTCACATTCTCAGGGCACTGGATGATTAGATTATCCAAGACAATCATAAGGGGGTGATTTAACTTCACTAAGTGGAGCATAGAAACTCTCTTACATGAGTCCGTCTTAACTAACTCGAGTAATACACACCAACATACAAGGATATTAATCTCACAAAAGAAATCTCACCCAACATACATTAAAGTATAACATCCTAGCTTCGTCATACCACCAACTCATACTCAAGTATGAAGGTATCCATCTACGTTGTAGCAAAAATAGTTGGTCTGTATAATTATAGTACTTTAAAAGAGACAACTACTATAGGTCCAGTTCTACGTATTCAAAATATTCTTAGACCAATGATGTGAGTGAACTACTCACTGATTCAAGGTAAACCATTCTTCATTAGAATTCATGGCATAATAGCCTTACATTGATGAAATGCTTAGTTCCATCAAATGACTAGGAACTCAATTTTACTTGTATTGATGAAATGCTCAGTTCCATCAAATGACTAAGAAATCAATTTTATTTGTATGACAAGTACACATGGTCTATACCTTATTATGAAGAATAACCCAACACATAGACCATTACTTGTCATGCCTAGACCTTAAATGTGTTATAATATAAGAAACATACTAAATTGATTGAATAAACATTTTATTGCAATATGTTAACACATAATACATAGTCTTTGAGGGCATACTTTCCAATATCATCAGCATCACACGATCTAATGGGTCAAGAAGTGGAACCAACACCTGGAGATTGTGGTATAGCTACTGTAGCAAATGCACCTACATCATATCTGCAAGATAATCTTCCATGGTAGTCTAAAGTGCTGCCATACGTGACTCATAAATCTCTCACTCACGTTGCATCTCTGCTTGCATAATCTCTCTCATACTCTGAATACACACATCAACTTGAGCTCTGGCGACCTTTTCAACATTACCAGTACAAGTGGATGATTGATTGATTGATTGAGATTGGTGTTGGTCCCTTTCATTTGCACCTTACACGACCTCTCATATCAAGACCAAATAAGTGTTGAAAGATCTGATCCTTCACTTCCTCAGTGCGCTTAGACTCAAGCAGTGCCTGCCATTATTCCTCTAATCGGTCCTACAAATTTGTGAAACAATATATCAAATTTAAAGTAGGTAAATGAATTGTATTTGTTATATTTTAATAATTCAAGAAAATTAATCTTTGAAAATTCCTTAGAATAATCTCTACAGTCACCATCAGCCTGCCGACTGTGCTACCTTCGTGTCGCAAGAAACATATCATATTGTGATATTGGTTGGCCTTGTGAGGCCATCTATAAAGATTTTTCAGAAATTTCATGTGAATTAAATAATATTCAAATAAATAGAGTATAAGAGAAAATGAATACATGATCCTGTATAGCAGAATGTGGCATTCTTCCTGTGACCAGTGGATATGTAATATGTGTTCAATTTTGTCTATTTCTCTCAGCCTCCGCCTGTGAGTATCTAAAATAGTTAATATAAAAAATAGGTATGTAATAATTATCGTGTATATGCACACATTTATGACAGGGGAAAATATTAAACTTTTATACATATAACCTGCGTATTATCCAAGTGCCAATAATCAACTAACATTGTCCATTGATTTTTGTTAACTCGCTTATCTTTGCAAAGAATAGCCTCTGTACTTGTCTAGAAAGGAGTATAGTATCTCTGCTTCAACTTAGACTTATAATCCTTCCAAGCAGCACAAAGCATCTTTAATGTGACGCTACATCCTTTTGGTGGCATAGTAGTGTTGTCCTTGTAAATTAAACAAACAATCAATTATTTAAAATTTTAACTTATGGAGAAAACAATTTTATATGTGTTAGAATAAATTTATTTACCTGTATTTCTTCCCAAACCTCGTCTTTAAGTCTCTAAGGTACGGAATGCCAATCCTTGTAATTCAGAGGGAGCCTACTACTCATGCAGGTAAATAAAAACTGAGTAAAAAAAAAACATGAACTATGGTTTCAAATCTAGTCCATGAAGTAATCTTATCATATATACTCCTAAAAATTATTCTCATGGGGTAAGAATTATTTGTAAAAAATATTCTCATAAAACTATTTTATTCATATTCTTTTTAAAAAATTTTGACAGAGTTTTCTCTATAAATTGAATATTTTCCATACACTAGGCCACCTCAAAATGCACAATTATACAATTCAACCAACAAAAAACTCATAAAAGTAATCCAATCATTCAACAAAACTAGTTTAAATCTATATAGTATAAAACTAACTTAAAGATAATCACCCATTACCCATGGAAAGTGATCACCCATCACTACGAGGAATAATCACCCATCACTCATGGGGATCCAGTAATGAAATATAAAAATAATTCTCTTACCTTACTAATGCTCTTTTGAACAGTAAAAAAACAAATGTATCCTTAACCTGTTCAAAGATCAAAGCTATTGAAGGCTAATGGCACCGTTCCTATCACATTACATGGCGCGTGCATTATCAGTATTCAAAAATGTCCAAAACATCTGAGAATCAATAACGTTGTGCATATCATATTAGACCCTGTCATGCAAGTTTATAGTGCATAATAAAGGTCACACATCATGGCATCATTTGAGAGTTGGTACACATAAATAAAGCGTGCACGACGCCATGTATATCATCTCACATGGCGCCCTTTAAGTTCACATGTCAGAATTCTGTTTAATATCAATTGTGATTTTCTAGGGTATCATTGGCCCTATAAATAATGTCATGTAGACAATAAGTGGCGGCCAACACTAAGAGAAAACACCCACTCCAAGAAGAGAAGACAAAGAAAGGATTGGAGGTTACTAAATAAAGATTGATGATAAAGAAATTAGCTCGTGTATGAGCAATTTCTTATCACTTTCTTTAGTTTTCTTTGTTAATTATATCTATTTCTTTAATTGTTCTTGAAGGGTTGAACCCTAGTTAGATTTATATTGAGTCTACTCTCGATTTGTTGATTTTCAATTCCTAAAGAATGATTACTTCATTTTATTGTGTTGGATTTGTAATTTGGATTACTCTCTCCAAATAAATTCGAGAGATATGATGAGAATTTAGGTTCTATTTAATGGGTTTAATGTGGGTTTTCTTTCGATTAACTCAAGAGAGAGGTTGAGGGATTAGAACTTAGTAATCGTTGGGGATTTGATATCAAATTGAGAGAGGGGTATTAGGCTCTTCCATATAATTACGGATTTGTGCTTAATGCTACTTAGGTTCAATTGGGGAGGTAGATATACCCTCTAATTAGCTTAAGAATAGAGAATCTATAACTCGAGAGAGTGTGGGTTTTGCATTTGTGACGTTTACCAACTTTAGAATTGGGAATTTAATTATCTTGGGTTTGATTTGGTACTTGACTAATTTAGGGGAATTCTTGACTAGTTCATACCTTTTAATCCTTTTCTTATCTTTCATTTTCTCATGACCAATCATGTGGGGGTTATGCTTCTTCTCCGTGTTGTCGGCTATTGTAGTTAGTATTGTTTCGTTAATTCATTAGGCTAAACAATAGAAAAAGTGTTAGTAATGGTACATTTATATCTTCCCCGAGATTCTTCGATACTTGTCATTAAATTCTATACTACACGATTGGGTATACTTGCTCATTATGTGTTTTGAGTGTTTTTGGCATTTTAATTAAAAGCTGATTGTATATGTGTTTATTGGTAATATTTCCTATACTTGAAATTGCACAACAATGTTCAATGTTTTTGTTCCAAAGGTTTTGGTCATTATGCTTCAAATTGCTCCTAAAAGTTTGCAACTATTGTAAAAAGAATGGTCGTATCATCAAGGAATGCCACATTTGACCTTCCTTGATATCTACAGCAGCATATGCTGCCTTAACCGGTTCTTCTAGTTCTACAAGTTTTGTGGATGCATCAACATAAACAACACAAAATCCGCTGGCTTTAAATGGCTAGTTACACAGCTGAAAACCAAGTATAAAATTCGCTAATTAAATTAACATAAAATCAACTAATAATCAAGCATAGAATCAGCTTTTGCTTTGTCAATTTGTGAGTTTGTCTTCATTGATCGGAGAAATTTCAAAACACATTTTGTCGCATTTTGAAATTTTATTTAAGGAGGTAATATTCAAGTCAAGATGGAGATTAAAAGAATTTGTTCTATATTCTAATCCTTCATTGGTTAGGAATACTAGCTAATAGGTTATCTAAAAAATTTGAAGCACTTCTTTAGATATTACCTTTTTGAGTTTGTAATTCTAATCTCACATTGATTTGTATATAAAGGATTCTTGTCAAAAGGACTAATGTGTAGTTTCAAAAATCTAGATTAAATGTAGACTACTTATTAGTTTTAATTATTTTGTGAGTTTTGAATTTGATGGTATTTTGAGATTCTCCACTTAAGTATATATACTCATCAGTTATTTTTTGGTTAGTAAGTTTACTCATTCTTTGCTTGTGGATGTAGGTCACCTTGACTAATCAAGTTATATTCTTGTATATATCTTATTGTTAGATAATATCTTTATTACCAAACTAATCAACTTTAAATCAAAAGGTTTGAATGCAACATAAGAAATTGAGCCCCGAAGGAATTGCATGATACCAAAATACAAATATTGATCAACGGAACTTATGGTACAAATAGTTTCAATGTATCTTAAAAAAGATTTGGAAGCTTTTGGTCTATAAGAAAAAGGCCATTCAATTTGAATATTATGGTACTACAGTAATACAGCATAAGGTCCTTACAGAAAAGTGGACAAAGGACGAGAGGAGGTATAAAGTGTAGGATAGGCTCATTACTAAGATAGGCAGCAGCAGCAACAACAAACGCAGACAGAGATTCTAGAGAACTTATAGAACAAGAATAAGTTTCAACATGAGTTCATGCAGTATATTTGGTAGTGGGTCACTCTTGGAGGAACTAGTGACCCTCTTACACATAGAAAAACAGGTGGATTTGGTGGACATCATGATAGCAGCAGATCTGGCAGCTCTCATTCCCCACAGTATTAGATCATTTGCAAACATTTAGGTAATGCTACCTTCTTACCTTTAATATCTTGTGGAAATTGAGTTACAAAACACATAGGAAGTATTGTTTTTCATTCTTCACCTCTTTCCCTATTCATTTAAGTCCTTTTGAATATAATTCTATATTTATTTTTAGCTAATGAGGACATTGACCAATTTAAGTATGGAGGAAATTAAAGGATCAAAACGGAAAATATCAAAGAAAACGCAGTAGAAAATTTTTCATTTTTCCAAACCAAATCTAGGAGAGAGTTTTTACTTTTCTTTATTAGTCGCGGATTAACCAACAAGGGGCTGGGTTGCACTAGAATTAGCATTAGAAGGGGAGAAGGAGGCACTTGTGATTTGACCGGTATTCTCGCCAATCTTCTACTCCTACGTATCAAATGGATCCAAGATTCTTCTCTTCGACTTTTGGAGTAAGACTCTACCTTGCACTTAGGTTAGCTTATTGAAAGCTCCTTATTTGGATAATCAAGATGCTCTCTAAGAGAGAAAGAAGAGAAGAACATGTTGGGTATCTCTCACGCATATCGTATATGGCGCAGCAGAAAATAAAATGAGAAACCATCCCAGGATCCGCATATGTGTGAAAAAAAGACACAAGGAGAACAAAAGGTAACAACTTTTTACCTTTCTTTGATCGTGTGAAAAACAAAATTTTTCTTCTTCAAGTTGAGACGCGATCCAACAATTCTCTTGATCAAATACCACGAGAGTTGAACGTCCAACCACTATAATCACAGTGTGTGATTATCTCTAACAGTAATCCACACAGAGGATACACTCAAGCACGAAATTTTCAATACTAGCAAAAAAAACTAAGCAGTGGCTAGGGCTTGATCAATATCAACAAGAGAGAGAAAGAGAAAAGAGAGCTTTCATGGCTGTTGTTTTCGTGTGAATACCCCACATTAGGGTTTCGTGCATATATGTATTTATGTCACGAAAATCCACTGAAAATCTAGAATTCTAAAACAATTAGAATTCCCTAATTGTAATTGGAAACATCAAGTTCTCACAATTACAATTTGGATAATAAATTATAACTAATTATAATTTGGCCACAACTCCTTCTCTTCCTCTCAATTAACCCCACTATGTTATCAAATAACATCTTGAGTATATAATCCTCTATTGTGTGTGACCTATTAGGTATCCCAATCAATTGGTAGAGAACATAAATTAATCCAAACGACTTTGAGATTAATAATCCATAATTAATTAGAACTAATCATATTATTCTAATCAGGATTGGTTTATTAATTTATCAATTAATAAACCCATATTCCCAGATCATGAGCGGTATCTAGCAACACATCATGACCACCCAAGAGTCCAGGAAGTCAAGTAACTTGACATGAACCCTTCAATAACAAACTATAGTGCAATTAACTCCTTTCACTATACAATATCTCATTCGGTTTGAAGTACCGAATTAGTGCCAACTCCTTCCAGAATTAATTCTAGCCCGAATACAATAGTACTTGTATCAGGAACCCTCTACTCTAGATGTGTATTAATTGGAACTATTTCCAATACACAATCGCATTGGCCAAGGACTTCTCGAGTAGTAATTCCTACAAGTGGCCGTGAGATATTCACCCCTACTATTAGGAGTGGTGAATCCTTTATTGACCCTCTCAACTACTTTCGTTTACCTCACAATGTACCCAATATCCATCCCATAAGCGGCCCTCAATTGAACTCCAGAGATTGGAATCAAAGTACAATACTCAGAAAATAAAGTACCTTGGAGATCTCAAGTCTAAATATACTTGTACGTTTACTATTTTGAGATTATATCACTGGCACTAAATAGTTATCCATGTGATTTTCTCATAGCTAGGTCATCCAATGAACTTATTCCATTAACAAGCATCTATGTGTTAACTTTGAGTATCTTAATACTCACGGATATAAGAACCACCGCCTGATCAAATTAGGAAGTCTAACACATGCTGGTCTTAACGCATTAATGATGTCTTGTCTCATTAATAGTACGACTAGAGACTATTTAAGTACTAACACTATACAGTGTGGTAGGAATCTCATATCATGATCTTTATCATGATTTCCTTAACACAGTGTTGTACTAGGGACTTTATCTAACAGTTATTTTACACAAAAGTAAACAAAAGAAACTGTAACATAAATAATGCCTTTTATTAAAATAAAAAATGTCATATACAATGTACAAGTGATTTCTTCTAGGGCATAACACCAACTGAACATATAACAGATAGTGAGAGGGAGAGACGGCACACCAGAGAGAATAAGATAAAATTAACATCGTTAATTTTTTTTCTCCTTCTTTCCTCTTATTTCCAGCCAGCCTTAGGGCTTCCTTAAGCCCTAATGGCCGAAATCAACAAGCCCTAATAGTCTTGGTGCTATGCTCATAAATCAGTCCAAGATTGGCCCAATCTTCTTAATTAATTAATTTTTTTCAGACATTAATAGACACCGAAGACTAGTTAATTAATTCTAATTGGACTCTTAATATATGTCAACATATATTAGTCCAATTAATTAATTTATTCCAGTCCAATTCTCTTAATTAATTAATTATCTTTTCTGAGCCTTATAAAAAATCAAGACTAATTAATTAATTCTAATTAGACTCTTAAAATAAACTTTATTTTCTTCTATATAATTATCCATTAAGCCCAGATTGTGTCTAAACAACACCAAAATAACTTGAGCTACTCTGGGGACCAAGAGACATATTTTTCATGTCTACTAAAATGATCAAAATGCCCTTACTATTAAATAGCTGTATTTTACCATTTCAAATATTCTCGTTTATCACCATGGAGAAATATTGACCCACAAGAATAATATTACTAAAGCAATGTCTCCGATCTACAAGTGAAATGATAGAAATACCTCTCTATGTAACACTCATTAGTGAGACAGGATAAATGTACTAATACCCATCTCAAAAACATCTACCATCCTTAGATTTCTAATCCTATAATCCATTACTCACTTGATTGTACTTGCTCATCATTGGAAGCTACCAAAAAGCACACATTCTAGAGTCACGTTCCTAGAGCCCTGGATCATTAGATTATCCTGAACAATCATAAATGGGTGATTTAACTTCACTAAGTGAAGCATAGAAACTTTGTTGCATGAATTCGTCTTAACTAACAAGAGTAATACACCCAACATACAAAGATATTGATCTCACAAAAGAAATCTCACACAATATACATCAAAGTATAAAACCCTAGTTTCACTAGACCACCAATTCATACTCAAGTATGAAGGTTTCCGTCTACGTTGTAGCAATAATAGTCTGGTCATTATAATTATAGTACTTTAAGAGAGACACTATTACATGTCCAGTTCTACGTATTCAAAATACACTTATGCCAATAATGTGAGTGACCTACTCACTGATTCAAGGTAAACCATTCATTATTGGAACTCATGACATAATAGTCTTACCTTAATAAAATGCCCAATTCCATCAAACAACTAAGAACTCAATTTTACTTGTATGACAAGTACTCATGGTCTATACCTTACTGTGAAGAATGACCCAATACATAGACCATTACTTGTCATACTTGGACCTTAAATATGCAATAATATAAGAAACAAACTAAATTGAATGAATAAATATTTTATTGCAATATGTTTACATAGAATATACAGTCTTTGAGAGCATGTTTTCCAATAATCATCCACTTGCACTACAAAGACTAAGAAAATCCACAAGTGCCTACCCCTATGACATCTAAGTGTCTGTGAAATACCTATTTTGTCAAAGGCTTGGTAAAGGGGTGCACTAGATTATTGACAGAGGAAATCTGATCGACCATAATCTCCCATTTCTAGATGAACTCCCGGATGAGGTGATAATTCCTTTCTATGTGCTTGCCGTTCCTATGACTTCGAGGTTCCTCACATTGTGACACCGCTCTAGTGTTGTTATAATAAATCACGACAGGCCTATCCATGTGTAGTACTACTTCAAGTTCTGTGAGGAACTTCCGGAGCCACACAGCTTCTTTAGAAGCTTCTGAAGAAGCAACATACTCAGCTTCCATGGTAGCATCAGCAATGCAGGATTGCTTGATGCTTCTTCATGAAATAGCTCCTCCAGACAAATTGAAGACATATCCACTAGTGGATTTTCTTTCATCTCTATCCACATGGAAGTCTAAGTTTGTGTAACTGGTATGAACCAAATCATCAACACGATATACAAGTATATAATCTCTCATTTCCTTAAGATATTTAAGCATATGTTTTACAACTTGCCAGTGAGCTTCCTCTTGGTTTAACTGATATCTACTAACCATGCCTACTGCAAAGCAGATATTTAGCCTAATACAAAGCATAGCATACATGAGACTTCCCACAGTCGAAGCAAAAGAGATCCTGCTCATTTTTTGCTTGTCTTTCAGTGTTTGAGGATACTGCTTCAAAGATAAGGATAATCCATGTCTATAGGGTATGATAGCCCCTTTACATTGATTCATACTATATTTGACCAATATCTTGTCAATATAAGTAGTATGGGAGAAGCCTAACATTCTCTAATTCCTATCTCTAAGAAGCTTAATACCCAGAATATAGCTAGCTTCTCCCATGTCTATCATTCTCAATTGACTAGTTAGCTAAACCTTAACGGATGATAATGTCCTTACATCATTTTCAATGAGTTGAATGTCATCTACATAAAGTACCAAGAAAATTACTTTGCCACTGTCTGATTTCCTATACATACATGATTCATCCACGTTTTGAATAAAACCATAAGCTTTCACAGCTTTATCAAAACGTATGTTCTATACTCATGATGCTTGCTTAAGTTCATATATAGATGGACTTCTTAAGCTTACAGACCATTTATTCTTGACCTCTAGCAACAAAACCTTCAAGTTGGGATATATAGATGTTTTTGCTAAGAGAGCCATTTAAAAAGGTCGTCTTGACATCCATTTGCCATATTTCATAGTCATAATGACATGAGATGGCCAAGAGAATTCAGATAGACTTAAGTATGGCTACTGGTGAAAAAGTTTTCTCATAATCAATCCCTTCTTTCTGAGTATAACCTTTAGCAACCAATCTTGCTTTATAGGTTTCAACATTTCCATCCGCACCTTTCTTTCTCTTATATACCTACTTACAGACCATTTGTTCTTGACCTCTAGCAACAAAACATTTAAATTGGGACATATAGATGTCTTTGCTAAAAGAGCCATTTAAAAAGGTCGTCTTGACATTTATTTGCCATATCTCATAGTCATAATGACATGAAATGGCTAAGAGAATTCAGATAGACTTAAGTATGGCAACTGGTGAAAACGTTTTCTCATAATCGATCCCTTCTTTCTGAGTATAACCTTTAGCAACCAATCTTGCTTTATATGTTTCAACCTTTCCAATTGCACCTCTCTTTCTCTTATATACCTACTTACACCCAATGGGTTTTATCCTATCAGGTATAGTGACAAGATCCCAGACCTGATTAAGGTATATGAACTCAATCTCAGTATTCATTGCTAGCTACCATTTGTTTGCATCAGCGTCAACAACGGCCTCCTCATATCTAGTAGGATCTTATTCCTTATGATTAGAGACTAGATCATAGATCCCTTTGGTTCACCTTTCTGGAACACTTTTGATCCTCCTACTACGACGAGACTCAGATTGTATAGGATCATCAAGTAGTGTTTCTCTTAATTTCTCTATTGGGGTGCTAGAAGTATCTGAAGTTGAATCAGTAACCAACTTCTCTTCTAACTCTATTCTACTTGATCCCGTGGTAGAAGTAACTTGTTCATCCTCTAAGTATCTAGCATTAGTACTAACAAGTACTTTATGCTCTTGAGGATGATAGAAATATCCACCTCTTGTTCCTTTTGGGTACCCAATAAAGTAGCATAACTCTGATCTTAGTTCCAGCTTACTTCCTTTTGTCAACACATAAGCTGGACAACCCTATATCTTGAGATAATTTAGACTGGGCTTTCGTCCAATTCACATTTCATAGAGTGTCCTAGGTACTGATTTGGAAGGCACCAAGTTCAAAATATTTGCCGTTATTTCTAAGGCATACCCCCAAAAAGAAATAGGAAGAGACGTATGACTCATTATACTTTTGATAATTTCCATCAAAGTTTTATTTCTTCTCTCAGCTACTCCGTTCTGCTGGGGAGTCCCAGGCACAATTAACTATGATACTATGTCGTGATGTACCAAGTAATCCTTAAACTCACTGAGGAGATACTCTCCATTACGATCCGATCTCAAAGTATTAATTAATTTACCTGTTTGATTCTTCACTTCAGCCTTAAACTCCTTGAATTTATCAAAAGAGTTAGGCTTGCTTCTCATCAAATAAATATAACCAAAACGAGTGTGATCATCTGTGAAAGTGATGAAGTACACGTAGCCTGCCCTAGTTGGTATAGTCATTAGATCACAAACATCCGTATGAACTAGTGTTTAGTATTTCCATGGCTCTATCCGCCTTTTTGGTAAAGGACCTTTTTAGTTATTTTACCTTTAAGGTAAGATTCACACTGAGGCCATTCTTCCAATCTCAACAAACCTAAAGGCATATCATGGATTAGCCTCTGAATCCGATTAGGATTTATATGTCCCAACCTTAGATGCCATAAATACGAGTTATTTGATATGATCTTTCTCTTTTTATTATCAAGTTCAATTTGAATATTGTTCACTTGATTTCTAATAGGTTGTATATAAAAGAGATTTTCATACATTTTTCTATACAAATTAAATTACCATCTTTACTGATGAAAACGCCAGAATAGAAAGAAACATAATATTCTTGATTCATCAATTTGGAAACTAAAATGAAATTATGTTTAAAATAATAAACATATAAAATATGTTTTAAAATTAACTTCCTATTACAATAAAAAATAAGCTCAAGATATCCTACTATTTTAGCCCATATTTTTGCTCAATTGCCTACTTGAAGTCCATGCTCACCCTTGCTGAGTCTCCTTGTCCATCTGAACCCCTGTAAAGAGTTATAGACATAGTCAGTGGCTCTAGTATCAACTATCCAGAAAGATGTTGATCCAACAATCAAAATAGACTCTAGGTATAGAGCAATACCTAAAATAGACTTGGCTAAGAAGTCTGGACAATCTTTCTTCCAATGCCTCTTCTTATTACACTCGAAGCATTTACCTTTGGGTTTCCCATTGGGCTTGGCCTGACCAGATGCTTTGGATTAGGCCCCTACGTTGTTTTGGACCTTCCTCTTCTTGAATTTCTTAAGCTTTGCCTTAATTCCAGAAGGAGAAGCAGAACGAGAGACCAAAACCTTTGACACGGGCTTTATGATCTTTTCTGCCACCAGGAGCACTTTCATAAGCTCTGTGAGATTCATATCCAACTTGTTCATGTTGTAGTTTAATTTTAATTGAGAATATAAATCAGACAGAGTTTCAAGAATCATGTCAATTTAGCTCTCAAGATCTATCGTGATGCCTAGGACTAGGACTTCGGCCTCCACGATGTAGGCAATTATCTTAAGAAGATGCTCTCGAACCGATGCCCTTTCAGCCATCTTAGTGTTCTTGATTACCCTAAGAGCTTCCCGCCTTGCGGGCTGACAAATTCATATCGTACGCAGTGGCCATGTGATCATACTTATATTAGAGCACACTAGACATGGAATCTAATATATAGCTCTTAGCCATCTCATCAGCTTTCTTCTATACCATCTCGGCCTCTCGCTCCTGATCAGTGGATTCTTCCCCAATCTCAGAACAAGACTCTATAAGAACATACTTGTACTCCTTGGCAGTGAGTACTATGTTTAGGTTCTTCTTCTAGTCCACATAATTTGGGCCTGTCAACTTATTCTCCTTGAGAATGATTGACAAAGGACTAAAACCAGACATTTCTGAAATATTGCGAAAAAACATTCATTTAGTTTGTAAGAAATCAAAATGCACATTCTTTATATTATTTCTTTGATAATAGATAACTCTTAAATCATTATCAATAATATAAATAATTTGTCTCTTAGAAAAGCTAACAAAGGTTCGTAGGAAGATTAATAGCATTCTAAGTTAAGTATATAACCGTTATGAATCAAAACTTCCTAAATAGGTAATAATCTAGAAAAAGTTCCACTGATAGGATGGCTACTGATTTACACCATCTACGGGCAATCTAGTGCTAAAAACCTCCAACGTAGGCTGGTCGATCTTAGTAAATACCCTAGGCTTTTAATTTTACTCTTCCATTAGTTCTAGATATTTGTGAAAATCCATCCTATAGGGGGTCATGCTTAGAATAACACCAGAAAATCTACTATCTCTAATAAGAGTTGTGATGGAAGCTGTGGGGTTGTTGGAACCCCTCTCCCACTTAACCTTCTATTGAAAATACAGTTTTAGGCCCATAAACATTTTCTATAATCTTATAGTTTCATTAACTTTAATAAAAAACTAAAATTCAATATTATTCTCTATGTCAATGATTAAATCCTTTGAGAGAATAAACTATGAATTTATTTTATTATTCTAAGTTAATAACCAAGTAAAACTTTATTAAATAACCATAAGTTCAATATTATTCTCTATGCAAGGATTAAACACTTTAGAAGAATAAACCATGAACTCTTTTATTTTAAAGTTTCTTAGATTAAAACGTTTTATTAAAAACCGTTCTATCTAGTGAGACTTTGGTCTCACAAGAACTTGCACATTTAATCACAGAAATGAAATAAGCATGATAACAAAAGTAAAATTTTTCATGCTCAAACTATTCATTTTTACCTAAGTGACCAAACAATGGATTAAACATTATAAATTAAAAATTAATGATCTTTGTTTAATCCTAAGGTGGTTCCATCTTTTACTAGTTATTTTCATGCAAATTATTCATCCATAGATAAATAAAACTATTGCAGAAAATTAACTTCATACAATGGTTTCAAAACATGATTACATCAAGGAAAATTTGAGGTACAGTATTTCAGCAGTGCTCTCCCTTTTTTTGGACAAAATTGCACGCATTTGCCTCTGGGCAGAGTGGTCCTGCCGCTAGGTCCATTGGGCCCTCCTGGCGCCGGGTCTACTTTGTTTCTCCAAAACTTCCGACTGGGTAGAGTGGACCTGGCACCTAGTTCGATCGAGCTACATTGCGCCAGGTCCGTTCTGGAGTTTATCGATTTTTGAAAAAATCGTACTTTTCAGCTATTTTTTGCCCCTCAAGAATTTCAGCAATCACGTTCTTCAGTCTCCAAAATTTACAAGTTAAAAGAAATGCAAACCCAAGCATAAAAATATGCCTTTACAAGCGCCTATACCTCTAACCATGAGGCGTATAACATATCTACTTAAAAAAATGATAGGAAAACTATTAGACTACATGATCCTATTCCGCCAACCGTGAGGCGTACATGAACTCTAGAAACCAATGTATGAGGGATCGCATGAAATCACAAAAGATTCGTTTTAAATAGTAAAGGAACAACTTTTTTCAATTTTTAACCCTAGTACATGCTTTTAGATGAAAACCGTGGTTCTGATACCACTTGAAGGATCAAAATGGAAAATATCAAAGAAAATGCAATGGAAAATTTTTCAGTTTTTCAAACCACATCTAGGAGAGAGTACTTACTTTTCTTTTTTGGTCATGGATTAACCAACAAGGGGTCAAGTTGTACTGGACCTTGTGTTGGAAAGAGAGAAGAAGGCGCCTACAGTTTGACCAGTATTCCCGCCAATCTGCTACTCCTACGCGTCAAGTATCTCCAAGCTTCCTCTCTTCATCTTCCAAAGTATAGTTCTACCTTACTCTTGGGTTAGTTTGTTAAAAGCTCATACTTTGAATAATCAAGATATTCTCCAAAAGTGAAAGAAAAAAAGAACGTATAACAAAGAGTAACAAGGAGAGACGGCACATCAGAGAGAATAAGGAAAAATTAACACCATTATTTTTTTTCTTCTCCTTTCCTCTTAATTTCGGCCAGCTTTAGGGCTTTCTTAAGGCCTAATGGCTGAAATCATCAAGCCCTAATAGGCTTGGTGCTGTGCTCATAAATTAGTCCAAGACTAGCCCAATCCTCTTAATTAATGAATTAATTATCTTTTTTGGACTTTATTAGATACTCAAGACTAATTAATTAATTCTAATTGGACTCTTAATATATGTCAACATATATCAGTCCAACTAATTAATTTATCCAGTCCAATTCTCTTAATTAATTAATTGTCTTTTCTAGGCCTTATAAAAATTCAAGCCTAATTAATTAATTCTAACTGGACTCTTAAGATAAATTTTATTCTCTTCTATATAATTATCCATTAAGCCAAGATTGTGCCTAAACAACACCAAGGTAACTTGAACAACTCCGAGGACCAAGAGACATATTATTCATGGCTACTAAAATGACCAAAAATACCCTTACTATTAAATAGATGCATTTTACCACTTCAAATATTTTCATTTATCACCATATAGAAAAATTTACCCTAAGAATAATATTGCAAAAACAATGTCTCCGACCTACAGGTGAAATGACAGAAATACCCCTCTATTTAACACCCGTCAATGAGATATGATAAATGTACTAACACCCATCTCAAAGACATCTACCATTCTTAGATCTCTAGTCCGATAATTTAAGACTCACTTGAATGTACTTGCTCATCGTTGGATGCTACCCGAAAGCACACATTCTAGAGGCACGTTCCCAGGGCCCTGGATCATTAGATTATCCCGGACAATCACAAGGGATGATTTAACTTCACTAAGCGAAGCATAGAAACTCTATTACATGAGTCCGTCTTAACTAACTAGAGTAATATACAAGGGTATTGATCTCACAAAAGAAATCTCGCCCAACATACATCAAAAAATAAAACCCTTGCTTCGCTAGACTACCAACTCATACTCAAATATGAAGGTATCTGTCCACGTTGTAGTAGTAATAGTCTGGTCTTTATAATTGTAGTACTTTAAGATAAACCACTACTACTGGTCCAGTTCTACGTATTCAAATACACTTATACCAATGATGTGAGTGAACTACTCACTGATTCAAGGTAAACGATTCCTTATTGGAACTCATGACATAATAGTCTTACCTTGACGAAATGCCCAGTTCCATAAAACGACTAAAAACTCAATTTTACTTGTATGACAAGTACCCATGGTCTATACCTTACGGTAAAGAACGACCCAATACATAGATCATTACTTGTCATACTTGGACCTTAAATGTGCAATAATATAAAAAAAAAACTAACTTGAATGAATAAATATTTTATGATAATATATTTACACAGAATATATAGTCTTTGAGGGCAGACTTTCCAACAAAAACATTTAGACTTTACTTTTTTTAGCATTCATTGAATTATTCTTCATATTTTTCTTTTTGATATATAAAAAATGGGGATAAATCTTTTTCAATTTTTGGCATATTTTGACTCTTATGGGATTGCTATTCTTTTTTCTCTTAGTATGAAAATTTGGTATAATGTTTGTTTTGACTGGGAAATTCTAAGGTAAACTTGTATATTTGATGTGATATAGACTAAAATTTGAGAATTTAAACTAACCTTATTTATATTGTAGTAAATGTTGTAACACTTTGCTTCTTGGGAATTTATGAGAACCTTGTAATGAAATATAAATATGGAATTTTAGTTGATTTATATTCTATAATCGTCTAGCTAATCCTTACTCTAGGTTTAAGTAAATGAAGATTGGGGTAAAAAAAATGAGAGAATAGAGTAAGGTAATGCAAAAGTTGAAAATCATCATTTACACATCCTTATTAGGCATTTACATTACCTTGCCCAAAAGAAAATGAGATTTTAAATAGTGTAATGTAAAAGTTGAAAATCATGATTTATACATCTTTATAAAGCAATTACATTACCATGCAAAAAAGAGCATATGGACCAATCCTCTATTTACTACTTATGATTGCAGTAGCTTGGAAGTCATAAAACTTAAGTTGGTTCATTATTCCTAATTTATATAAATCACTTGATTTGTATTCTTGACCTAGGGGATGCGTTAAAATACATTGAATAAATATAAACTTGTTTAATTCAACTTCTATAGCTTTGGTTTTATCTAGTCAAATACATGAGTTTAGCTTGTTTTGATAGTCTGGAATTAAATTTTCATCTCAAATGAAAAAGGATATCTTTATCATGATTATTATCGTTGCCAAAACCTATTTTTTTGCTACGATGTGTTTTGCTTCTGGTGCTTATTGTTTTTGATAATTTGCTGCTTAAGGATAAGTAAAAGCTTAAGTATGGGAGAGTGATAAGTGCTTAATATGTACCTAATTTCGTATCATTTGTGTTATAATTGCTACAATTACTGAATAGATGACTACCCATTTCTCCTATTTTCCCAATATTCTGTGCAAATTGTACATAAGAAGATTTGTTGGAGAAATAAGGTGAAAACGCAGTCAAGGAGCTTTAGAAGACATAACCAGAGCCTGTCAATACATCCTAACATTTGCCAGTTCAAGTCAGAGATCAGAAGGCCGAATAAGAAAAAGTAAGTAACCGGTGCTGGGTAGCATATCCTAACAAGGGCTGGTTCGATTCATAGAATGCCCCTGTTCTGTGATTTTTGAAGATTTTTTAGGCGCAAACTATAATAGCCCTTCCAGCATTCACTAGGGTACAATTTTTCTAAGTGGAAAGCCACCACAAACCCTTAGGAGCACCAAGAAACCTCACAAGAGAAGATCAAGGCCTCTATTGAAAGGGAAATGAGCATCTTCAAGAGGAATTGCAAAAGAAAGAAAGGGCTTCACTTGTCTAAGAGTTTTATCTTCTCTCTCTCCTTGTAATTCTGTTTTGATTATGTTGGGATTTTATGGATTGATAATATATTTAAAGGAATGAATCCTTATTTTGTTGGATATTGGACTCATTTTTTGTTTTTTGAAATCTTATTCTAGTATTCAATCACTTGTTTTAATTTGTGTGCATTAATAATTACGTTTTTTCTATTGTAACGATTTTGAGAAATGGGGTTAGGATTTGAGAGCTTGATTAATTGATTTACTTTATGGGTTTTCCTTCAATTAAATCGAGAGGGGGGTTGAAGAAAAGGAACTTGGTGACTGAAGGATTGTGATGTTGCCTAAAGATAATGACACTATTTCCCTCAAATTGTTATAGTTTGTTGATTTAAAAGTTCCTTCAATTTTGATTAGTAAGGTAGAGATACACATTAGTTGAAGTAACTCATGGACTCCAAAAACACAAAAAAAAATATCCATGAATTCTCCTAGGATCCAAGCTAAACAATTAAATCGATTGGGTTAGATTTTTGTACCTCAAATGTTTCGTGGAATACTATTCATTTACGTAGCAGATCATAGGCACTGCCTCTTCGCAAACGCCCTCTTCTGGTTGCACACGGCGAATTGATACCAAAACCTAGGTGTGCTAGCAGTTAGGGTTTTGTAGTTTTTCTAGTGTTTTCTTTTCCAAGGACAATTACAAGGGATTTTTTCCTTGAGCCAACAGATTTGATGTTTTGATATATGATATATATATATATATATATATATATATATATATATATATATGATATATTTATATACACACACACACACACATACACAAAACTCTTGAAAACGTAGAGTCTACTCTCTAAAACCTTTGGTAATATCTTCTCATATCTTATTTCGAAATCAAACTAAATTTAAAAGATACGATAAGATTTCCATATATAATAAACCTAAACACATTTCCAAATATATTGAATCTAGACATTCCTCAATACATTAAACATGGATGGTTTCCAGATACAATGAATTTGGATATTTTTCTATATACAATGAACTTGGACACATTTTTAGATACATCGAATTTAGATACCAGAAAATTAACCTAATTTGTCGCATAATATGTGACTCTGTAAGTTCATTTAATATTGTTAATATGCCCAAAACACATTTATATGGCCTAGAAGTTAGAAATGGTTTTTAGTAAAATATTATAATGATCCAAATTAAAATGAAGATCATTTATCTCTTTGAACCAAATCATTTATCTCTTTGAACCAAACCATACCTTGATATTTAGTTTTTTTTTTTTTGTCATACGCTATCCCAATTAAGTATAAGGCATAGAACATATCATCCTTATAAAACTTAATCAACTATTTCTTAATCTTCAAGTAAACTGTTTGAACAAATGATATCAATATCTCTAATTGATATATTTGAGCACGACGATACATTTTAACATTTTAACTCATCAAAGGACCTATGGATATCTCTTTCAAAAATGAGAGGGACAAATTCCTTCATCTTCGTTCATATTCCTGTCATTGACTTATTCTATATCCAATAGTAGCATTATTTAATTATCTAGTTAAAGACAACCTAAGACTATGTCAAGATATAGAATCCACCAACTAGGAAACAATAATGAATGCATGTCAAAGGATGTATAATATCAAAATTTGGAAGAGAAGTACTTATGACATGTTCTATGAAGTACTTTCATAGTTGGTCATGTCCAATACAATGTTTTCTAATATTTATTCATGTTTTGACTTGATATTCTATATATTTAAACTAGTAAAACGTAGCCATCAAGTCATAAAATACTAATCTTAATTTATTATTGTTCCATTAATAATAATCAATTATAGAGATATTAAGAATAGTCATTTATCTTGCTATAAGGTTTTACTAGCAAGTCACATATTTGATGACCATAAAATGAAATATACCATTCATGGAAATAAATGCCTCATTTTATCATGAAAGTATTAGCTGACAAATACAAATTGTTTAGGGCATGTCCCCAACATTAGTTGGACTAAGGATCGATAGAAGCCTCATAACTCGAGATAGGGTGAGTCTTATTTGAAACCAACCCTTTGGTGCTAGATTTGGATTGTTAATTAACCAAATTGGACATTTGATGTTTGGCTTGATTTTGGAGGATTCCAATTAATTACATGTTTTATCTCATTTTCTTGTTCTTTGGATAGTTTATTGTGACCTTGAGTGGCATTTTGTATGTGTGGGTTGGTGTACCTTTCAGGCAAATTGTCATATTTGTTTATAACTGGGATTTTTTAGCCATACAATGAAATGAAAGTAAAGAAGGGGTACTTGACGCTTCTCTTGTGATCCTTCGATACTTACAATTATAACTCTATGCTAGACAATAGGTATATTTGTCTATATGTATGTTGTGTGAGTAATTTTGGTATTTTAATTTAAAATTTAATTATTTTGGATGATTTTGAGATAATACTTCCTAAGAGAAGCACATGCATACAAAAAGCACATCATAATTCCAATCTCACATGGATTTATTATTAATACTTATTACTTTTGAGATCTTATATAAAGGTTCCTTGTACCAAAAAAAGTATTGTTGTGTAGTTTCAAAAAATTAGACTAGAAATGTAGACTATTTATTTGATTTTATTATTTTGTGATATGTGAATTTGATGGTATTTTGTGAGTCTCCACTTATGCATACTCATCAATTATGCTTGCTTAGTAAGTTTCCCCTTGACCAATCGCATAAAATTCTCATATCTTATTGTTAGATAATATGTTTATGACCAAACTAATCAACTTTAAATGAAAAAGTTTTAATGCAGTTTAGAAATGGAGCCCGGGGAATGACATGATACCAAAATACAGAAATTGATCAAAGGAATAGTTTCTACATATCTCAAAGAAGATTTTGAATCTTCTGGTCTACAGGGCAGAGAGGCTACTCAATTAGAATCTTATTGTACTACAGTAATACATTCTTATATTGGTAGCAATTTTTTAACTCTCTAAAGGGAATATAACTAATATTGTAGGCAGCTAACTAATCAGACATTGTAGAGAGCTTTTATCCCCTGAATGTCATCTGGATGCAGGCCTTTGGTTACTCCGGCTATTAGGCTTGGCCACATTATAGCACCTTCAACAGAGCTATGCCCGAGTCCAAGAAGATGGCCAATTTCATGCAATGCCACGGTTTCCAGGTCCATTGCACCAGCAACAGGACCAATTGACCATGGCACATCAGCATCATAATGGAACCTTCCATCGGTGGGTGCAAAGGCATGGGCCAGTGTTCCACCACGCCCATCGAAGGAATGTCCATCACCGTGATTTCCTCTGAAGAAACCGATCTTTATATCAGCGCCCCCAATATTTTGAACTTGTGAGAAGGTGAATTGCGTGGCTGATGCCCAGTTGTTAAATGCTCTTGTCACTGGGCTCATGACTTGAGGATTAGTGTTAGGGTAAAAAGCATAGGTAAGATGAGTTTTAGAAGGTGGCCATCTAGGGTTACCCCTAAAGAAACTGTAATGTGACACTGTGTGGATGAAGGTAGCACGATTATGACGGTGTGTTTTCCTGCCATTTCTCATCCAATTAGTACCGTTGACAATATCTGGCACACCACAACGTGACACAGTCATCATTGACACTGTTTCAGCATCTATGGCTCCAGTGACATTGAGATGATAATTCATTTGCTATGTCTTGATTGCCGATTCAAGAATATCATCAAAATCATCATCGTTGTTGTGTTGTTGATTTTTCGAGTGGTGGTAATCAAGATAACCAAAATTTTTGAGGTAGTCCTTGAGCTCGTTCAAGCCTTTAACTTTCTCGCCTTTGTGGCAGCCCTGCAAATGCTTGATAAACTCATATGGCGATTGTTTGCCCTTTGCCTGTGCATGAGACCTGACGAGAAGGGGTAGCAATAGGAAGGACAATAATACGAGGATTTCAGAAGTTTTTGCAGCCATTGCTCAGTAATTTCAAGCAAACTCCGAGATGAAGATATAGAAGTTGCTGTGTGTCCGTTTGAATATTATTTTTAATCTATTTATAGACTTTACAGGTCAGTATGGTTAAAGGGTTGATGGCTAATGTTTGGTCATTGCCTTAGAATTTTTCTCAAAACTTTCTCAGTCTTCCCATTTGACGTGACTTGGTCATTGAGACGAGTTAATTAACACGTAGTAGTATTTTCTTTCTAAAACATGAAGTAGGAGAGAAACAGGAAATTATTACGTAATTTCAGTTAGGTCTTTTTGTTTTTTTATGTGGAATGTAGGTCTTTTTGTCTTTGTTTTTAGTAGTATGTTAGTTAAAAAATAATAATAATAATAATAATAATAATAATAATAATAATAATAATAATAATAATAATAATAATAATAATAATAATAATAATTAAAAACTACATGTTACATTAAAGTGGACTCACAGCAGTCAATTGCACTATGAATCAAATTTGCCAGAAGCTTCTTTCGGAAAACATCAATTCTATTGATCAATGTTGTTGGGACGGGATCGGACCGACTGGTCCGATTGTGGACCAATTCTCCAATCGGTCCGATCTGGTATTTCAGACCGATTCTCTAAAAAATCGATAGTTTTTGATAGAATCGTGTTGGACTGATCGGTCCAACAAGTGAATCGGTGGACCGACCGGTTCAACATTAAACCAATTTCTTAAAAAAAAAAATTAGAGTAAATTTTATAATTTTTGGAGGATAAATTAAATTATATAATTCAATAAACTATTTTAATGTATTAGATTGTTAATTATAAACTTAAAATGTCTAATTTTAATCATGAATTTGAATATTTATGTCTTTATGGACTTAAATTACACTATATTATTTATTAAATTTTTTTAAAAAATAATTATATTTTTAATTTTTAAATTATAATATTATCGATTTAATTACAATCTAATTATAATTAAACTATTAAACCGTGAACAAGTAACTTTTTCGATTCGATTTAGTCCCGTTCTGAAATCATTACTATTGATCACTACGAGGTGCAGTTTTGACGGGCTCCGTCGAAACATCAATTCAGGCTTTTACTCCCCCTATTTTGCATTATACTGTTTATATTAAAAATTTTAAGTCAAAATATTTTGAAATTTGATATTCTGTCAACATAGGTCAAAGTAGTAATTAAGGATGACATTTTCGCTATTTACATTGGAGATCACTTCGTTTCGATAATATCGGGTTGAAGATTTTTTTATTTAAAGAGGTATAGAAATGGGACTAAATTTTATGACCTGACCCAAAGACGAGTTAGGGATTGCATGATGCCCATCCCATCACGCCTTACCCCGCGACTATATATATGCACACACAAATATAATATACATACATATATAAATATATATAAACATTTAATATATACACATATAGTATATTAAATTTATATATTTATATAATATATTAAAAAGTCTAATTATATATAAATATATAATACAATTAGTATAAAAATAGATAAATGTGTATATATATATGTGTGTGTGTGTGTGTAATCTCATAGTGTAAGTGATAATACTAGAATGGATGAGAGCTAAAACTAATATTTCATTAGTAAAAGAACAAAATTTTACATGATTAATTCTTGCTTCTCCTCATACGAAGAAAGTTTATAATATATATACATATAATACACACACAAACACACACATATATATGTGTGTGTGGTATACATATCCCATTAATTCACATAATGTGTATTACATAATAGATTGTACATATTTCTCAGGAGTGTCCAATAGTTTAGTTTAAGCATAAATTTAGTTCGGCTTAATTAAAGGTGATTTTATACAAATTTCAATTTAATTCTATTTAATACAAATATTGTGAAACTAAATCAAAATTAAATCGAAAAATAAAATAAATTTTATTCAATTTGTTTCATTTCCCTAATTTAAGTCGAATAAAAATACTCCTAAAATATAATATTTTTTGTCTTATTATTTGAGATTATGGAATAACATTCAAAGTAGATAATATTTTTATTATTTTGTGAACAAGACCGTCAAATATTAATAACTTAAGAATATACTACATATATATATATATATATATATATATATAATAAACTAAATTTTCTATTTTATCTTCATATATTTTCTATTTTTTTGTTAAAATCTAATGCAACTATTGTTGTTGAGGATTTAATTGTAAAAGTTATATACTTATAGGGATTAAATTAAATTTAATCTTTAACTTTTTTACTTTGGTCGTTAGTTCTGTAATGGAGTTAGATAGAATGACTAATTTGAGAAGAAAATAACATTTTAAAGGTCTAAAGTAGAATAAATCTATTAACAAGGATTTGATTGAGAAAAAATCAAACTGTCGGGAATCAAATTGATGAAAAACACCGTATTGAAAAGTTAAATCAAATATTTGAAATTTGATATTCAGTTTGGGCATAAGCTGTAAGTATTCTAACAGACTGTGGACATTATAATACTTTGGATACATTCTATAATATCGATATTATATGAGAAAAAAATAATTAGAGACAAGAGATTGAGTACCTCGGAGATCCAATGAAGACAATTTGTAAATACGGAGTTCTGAAATGGTATAAAAAAGATTTTTTTTTTCCGAGTATTTTTTGTTTCCGATGGTGTGCATCTCAATATCTGTTGAGTGAAATCAAAATCCAAGAGGAAGGACATCAAAGCCATGTAATAATATGATAACAGAATGTCCTCAATTTCAAATAACCTACTAATTCTAACAAATCTTTTCAATAATCTCTCTTAATCAATAAAACATAATATTCCCGTACGAACTATATATCTCGACCTAAGATAAACACCAAACCAGACCTCTTGAAAACAAGAAGGAGAGCCTAAGGGAGAATTTTCCAAAAGAATAGTGAGAGTGGAGTAGAGCAGAAAGGCAGAAGAGGGGTTAGTGTGTCTTGGAATAAGAACAGATACTATCACTCTCAAAACACGAGACATACAAATACAAAGAAAGACACAAATTACATATATAGGTATATAAAATTACCAAATTATCCGTGACAACTAAATGAATTTAGGTCTTACAAGAAAGTAATATAATACTATTGGTGAAATCTTATCTATTCATTTTGAACTTTAAAATCTCAATTAAATCTGAACAGTTAGATTAAAAATATTGAAAAGAAAAAAAAATTAAAAGATTACTTTAAAAATATATTAAGGTACTCTTCTATTCCCACTTCATATTTAGTATATATATTTAGATTATAAAATGTATTTGCATATGAAATATTATGAAGTATATACCTGTATTAAATATATTATAATAGATATTAAATATATTGTAAATTATATATAACCGTGTTTAAATGTCATTCTCCGAACGCCTCCGATCTTAAACGAGGCATGGGTCATCAGGTCAACAGTGACACTCAGGCGGTGGCCGCGTGTTCACACATACAAACTTTGCGAGGGAAGGATCGCATCGGACGTTTTCCATACGGCACGGGAAAAAGAAATTAGATGTTTCTAACCAAAAAAAAAAAAGAAAAGGAAAAAAGAAAAAAGAAAGAAATTAGATGCAAGACTTACGGTTGACTTTGCTCGATAGGGATTCCATCGGGCGTTTTCCGTAGGAAATGAAAAGGAGAAATTAGTTGCGAGAATTTTGACAAAATGCCTAAAATTAAAATCATTCAATTTGGGGACGAATTTTTATGAAGAAATTCGTTGCTAACTTAATTAGTGTGCACATCTCTTCCTTGAAAGGAAATCCTTAGATGGACATAATTTCAAACATACAAACTTTGCTGGAGAAGGATTCCGTCGGACCTTGTCCATAAGAGATAGGAAATAGAAAATAGATGTTACTAGAAAAAAAAAAATAAAATAAACAATAGATGCAAGACTTTTGACCCTTGACATTACTCGAGAAGGATTCCATCGAGCGTTTTCATACGAGATAGAAAGCAGAAATTAGATGCAAGAATTTTGACCAAATGCCTAAAATTAAAATCATTCAAAATGTCTAACTCTTTTCCTTTTTTAATCTTTTATGAAGAAATTCGTTGCTAACTTACACCAGGTTTGGTTGAGGGTGGAAAGTGGGAGGAAAAGGGAGAGAATGTAAATTTAGAGATAAATGAGACATTTACTTCATTTGTTTGGAAAGAAAATATCGAAAAAAAAATAAATTAACTTCCCACTATATCAGGAAAGTAATCTAATCTAAATTTTAATGAATTGAGATATAAATTAAGATATTATTTATTATTTATTTTTCCTTCATATCAACTAAATAAAATAAAAATAAATTATATTTACTTCTCCTAATAAAAATAAAGATTCCCTTCTCCTTTCTTTTTCTCCTTCCTCTTCTCCTTTATAAACCAAACATAGAGTTAATTAGTACAAGCTAATGTTCCTTGGAAGGAAATTCTTAGATAGACACCATATTAAAATAATATACTTTTGCAATATATTTGATATAATTATTTAGACGTTTTTTGTCCACAATAATAGGATGTACCAAAAAAGTTTCCCAACCTAAACAAGTCAATATCATGTAGAACAATGTTCAAAATGAAATAATTGTATAAATTTAATTCAACTGGAATCATGAAATAATGTTTGATAAATTATTGAGTACTGTAAATATAGAAGTAACGAGAGTAGAGGGATTAATTGTGTAGAGAATCTTTAATTCTTAGTAATTCATTCAAATCATATCTTCTTTGTCCTATGTTGTCTGTCCATTAAAACTAAAATTTTTGTTTCAATTTAACTGTTCTATTAGTAAAACCAAGACTATATTAATTGCTATTTTTTTACAAATACCTCTCTTTAATACAGTGAGTACTTCTGTACTTATAGTGAAAAATAAAAGTAAATTAAATATGCTTAAAACACATAAAACTATAGAATTTGATTACTCATTAATAAAGAGAGAGATTCTTTGAAGGTAAAATAGGAAATATTGATTAATTAACTGAAAAACCTTATTTTTCTTAAAACTTCTGAAAAGATTAAAATGAACAGATAAAAGAAGACGGAGGGAGTATTATTTTTATTTACATAAGTATATTGACTTAAGTGTTAAAAAATGAACCTAATAAATAAGACTGAGAAAATATGTGCCTTTATCTTCTTTAGAAATAAACAACCTTATGGAGAAATGGATAGGCTTATAGAAAATTGACAGCTGAATTAACTTTTTTTAGTATATAACACTTCCCATTGGATTTCTATCTTTCAAAACATCAAAAAATGCATACAGTAAAAACATAATTGAGGAAAAGCGTATACTCTTTCCTTTTTTTTTTTTTTATATAAAATACCACCTTATTAGGAAAACACACTAGGAAAAACCTTGATTAGAAAAAAAAGAGTATAGTGTGTCTATACTCCCTCTGTTGACATCATCATTCAAGATTTTGCTGATCAATGCTAATTGCTATGTGCCAATTTCTCAAATGTGGCAATCAACAATGTGTTGGTAAATAAATGTAGTAGATTATTATAGGATGGAATATATTTCACATCAATAGCACTTCTCTCTCTCTCTCTCTCTCTCTCTCTCTCTCTCTCTCTCTCTCTCTCTCTCTCTCTCTCTTTTCACTCTTTTAAGATCATGAGTTAAAAAAAAAAATGTTGATATGTGTTTTTTAGGATCTCTGTTGATGTATCCTCCCTTTAATTGAGCTATATTAATAGAATGTGGTTGGAATTTCGTTTCTAATTAGTAGAGAGTATGGGACTTTACCCTACATGTTTATCATGTTCATGAAGATGTTTGGATTGGACTTTGTTAAGTGTGAAAATGTCATTTTTTTTAATATCACATTTACTTGGCTTTTATTTGATCTTTTAAGTGATTTTAGACAATTTTTACTCTTTTTATGTTCTTATGTGCTTATAGGACATCTTGATGAAAAATAAGTAGAATAAGAGCTTAAATGATGAATTTGGAGATAAGGATGATTGCTGGATATTTTGAAATGTCTTAGAACGTGATTTGACAAGTTTTGAAAATGATACAATGCATGTGCACAGAATGATATATGGCCATATATCAAACCATACTGAATAAAACCAAAACAGAGTTTCCAAAAGTTATAAACATGTTGTGGCACGACCATGCTACAACCTATGCTACATGGAGCAAATTGCTCATTCTCAAAATGTTTTTCATGGCTTATTGCACCAAAACGCTACAGTGTATGGGATGATAAACAGCCATACATCAGATCATACTGAAAAGAGTCAAAACAAAGTTTCCGTGAGACACACATGACTTGTGGCATGGCTATGTTACAAACCTTGCTACACAGAACAAATCATTCACTCTCTAAATTTTTGCACGGTGCAACAAGCCATGCCAGTTATGGATTTGCATCCCTTGCAAGATGCATGAAACCAAACATACCCGTGCATTAAGTCGTGCTACTCTCTAGATTTTTTAAGAAATACATAATTTTGAATCTAAGGTCAGTTTGCAAGCTATATATAGAGGTCTTAGAAGAGAAATCTCAAAAGAACTCAGACAAAAATATGTTTGTTTCATCCTTTAGAGGAAAGGAGTGCCAAATAAAGACGTCAAGGAGTGAAGAGGTCTAGAGGCAAGGATCGAGATTGTCGATATATCAAGTTCTCTCTATCAAATTTTCTCTTATTTTTCTCTTTTTTCTGGATGTTCTTGTTCTTTTATCTTCTTTGTATTCAAACAATTAGATTCCTACTATGTTTTTAGGTTTTGTTTTAGGTATTGATTTTGGAACTTTGAGATTATGAATTAAAGATTCTATCTTTGACCATGTTAGGATTATTTTTTGAGTATTTATGCAATTTCAGATTTCATCATTATCAATTCTGTTGTTTTCAATTGTATTTGGCCAACATACTTGATTTTCATGATTGAGTAGTTAAGATACACTACAAGAAAATGATACATTGGCGACAAACTTTTAGCTAGGAATCTTTTGCCACTAAAAGTACCCATTTGTTCTCAAGTTATGGGCTTGTCTAATTTATGTATTGACTAAAGGAAGTAAGCTAGACCTAAGGTTAGAATTGTGCTATTTTGTGGGGTATGCAAAAAGAACAAATGGTGGATATTTTTATCATCCCTAAGAGCAAGAGTACTTGAAAGTACTCATGCTAGATACCTGGAGGATGAACAAAATTTGTCCGCTAAGGTTTCGAGTAAGATGGAATTGGAAGAGAAGTTGAGTGACATTTCAATTTCTACTACCTCAATTGAGAAAACAAAAAAGACATAACCAAATATTCCTATACAGGCTGAACCACGTCGTAGTAAGAGGTTATCTCGAGTTCTAGAAAGATGGATTGGAGAGACCTTTGAGGTAGTCTCTGACCATTAAGAATAAGATTATACTTTTCTACAGAGCTGATGAATTGATTTCTACAAGTTACACTCACTCAGATTTCTAGACGGATAAAAATGAAAGAAAATTCACTAATAAATATATTTTCACTTTGTCTGGAGGGGCTATTTCATAGAGAAGTGTTAAAAAATCTTGTATTACTGAGTATGTGGCACCTTCAGAAGCTTCAAAAGAAGTGTTTCAGCTTCAAAAGTTCCTCACAAAATTTAAAATTGTACCATAAATGGATAAGCCTATTATCATATATTGTGATAATTCTGGAGTTGTGTCATAATGTAATAAACCAAAGAACTATAGGAAAGGCAAGCATATAGAGAGGAAGTATCACTTAATCCAAGAGTTCATCCAAAAATGGGAGATAATAGTTGATTATATTTCATCTATGAACAATCTGGCAAACTCATTTACCAAGCTTTTGATGGAGAAGGTATTCTGAAGCAACTTAGACATCATATGGGTAGGTACATGTAACATCTCATAGTCCATTTTGTACAAGTGGAAGATTGTTGGAATGTATGCCCAAAATATACTATTTATCTCTATATTTTAAAAATTAAAAAAATATTTCATTCATTAACGGTTGTTTGTTTACATATATTTTCACATTAAAGGTCTAAGTATGTTAGTAAGTAATCTACATGATTAAGTTGTGCTTTCACTATGGACAATTAATACACAAGCAAAAAATTGTTCTTAATTGATTAATGGAGTTGGACACTTTATCAATATTTAGATCATTATACTATGATTTCTACATGAGAAATGGTTTACCTTTAACCACTGGGTAATCCTCTCATGCTAAGAGTGTAAGCATATTTTAGAATACGTAGAATTAAGCTATGTGATAAAAATCTTTAATAACTATAATTAATAAAGATAGGTCTATCGCTGCTACTGTGTGAATGAGTACTTTAAGACTTCAGTATAAGCTGTTGGTGGTTTAGTGAAGCTAGACTTGTGTACTTTGATATATGATAGGCGAGGTCTTATTGCAAGGTTAATAACCTTATACGTTGGGTGTATGATTTTAATTAATTAAGACAAACTTATACAATAGAACTTCTATAATTCATTTTGTAAAGGTATCAGCCCCATGTGATTGTTCGGGATAATCTAAATAATCCAATGCCCTAAAAAACGTGACTAAATATTATACTTTTAAGTAAGTACATACTGAAAGTTATGGATTATCGAACTAGTTATTAATGGATGGTAGATATCATTCAGAATGGTGTTAGAACAATTTTTCTATCTCAATGATGGGTGTTACGTAGAAGGTGTTTTCATCATTATACATGTAAGTCGAAGACACTACACTTGCAATATTATTCTTGAGGTCAATATTTTTATATGGTGATAAATGAAATATTTAAAATGATAAAATATGACTATTTATTAGTAGGGATATTTTGGTTATTTTAGTAGCCAAGAATAATATGTCTTTTGGTCACAGAGTGGCTCAAGTAATCTTAGTAAATTTATTTTACTATATGGGCTTTTTGAATGAAATTAATATTGGGAGAATTATTCTAGGCATCAAATTAATTATTTATTTGGGCTAGAATAATTAATTTATTAATTAATTGTCTTGGATAATTTTATATTTAGCCTAGGTGGATCAATTAATTAATATAAGAGCTATTTAATTAGTCTTGGACTAATTCGGAAAAACCATTGCCCATCATGGTTTGTGTGCAGCGGCTAAAAGGGTTTTAGAAACCTAGCTAGGTTAGCCACCATATATAAAAAAGAAAGAAAAGGGGGTGGCTACTGGTTTATAGGAAATAAAAGGAAAAGCTAAAGATTTTTTGTGAACCACAAAACCACGTAGGAATAAGAGAAAAAAGTCACTGTTTTACCTGTACCTTGCCGCATCCCTTTTCGGTTTCTTTTTCCTCCAGATAGCTCTTTCAATTCTTCTTCTAATTAATTCGACCTATAATCTACTTTCCCAGGTAGTAGTCCATAGGAGATTCGAAAATAGTCTAGAAGACCAAAAGTTAACAAATATAGTACGTGTTAGATGCAAAGGGGCTGACGGTTAGCTTGAATTCCCCTGAAACGAGTAAATGTTCTAATGGAAGAAACTCCATCGAACCCGAATTCGATATAAGCTATTCAACCTAAGCATCCCAAAAGTAAATATTCCAAAACTTTGGCTTGGAAAAAATTTAAATTTGCAATCCTCCACTGCGTCTTTATTTTTTCATGATTCTTCACAAGCTTTAAATGGCCTTTATAGCGTTCACTGGGGCATGATTTGTTCTGAGAAGGAAGCCTTTACAAACCCCCTCAAGAGCACCCTGAAACATCACAATGGAAGATCAAGGCTTCCGTTGAAGGGAAAAGAAGCATATTTAAGAGGGATTGCAAGCGGAAGAAAGAGCTTCACTTGTCTAAAAGTTTTTCCTTTTTCTCGCTCCTTGTAATTTTGTTTCAATTATTTTGAGTTTTATGGATTGATATTGTTAGTGTAGGAAATCACATGTACTTTGTATATTGCACATTTATTTAATTATACAAGGTATTCTTTATCATTCAATTTGTTTTTTTTTATACTTTCGTGTAAATATAACTATTATATAAAGTCCTAAGTGTAACATTGTATGAAGGAAATTGATGTATAAATTTTGGATGTATAAAAATCATCAAATTTAAGTCCATCCCTTAGCCTAGTTTAATTAAAACATTAATTCTAAAATACATATGTGAGCAAGTATACTCTTCGCAAGCATAGTATAGAGAATTAACGAGTATCGATTCTTAAAGAAATAAGTACATACTAATCACTTTTGATTCACTATTTAACCGACCCAAATAAAGTAATAAAATAAGAAAAAGAAGAATAAAGAAATATATACAATTTAAGGATGTAGGAATATGCAATTTAGACAATTATCCTAGAAAACATGATAATGAACCAACTAGCAATTCTCTCAATTAATTATCATCTTGGCATCATGAAAGAATATAATATAAAATTCAATCATTTCCCAAAGTCATAAATTTACTTAGATAAATTCAACTTCGTTTCCCAATCCATGGAATCACTATCTCTTGATTAAATCAACATATTTCCCAATCAAGCTAACATAACCAAAACATGCATTAAGCTCAATTCCTCATAAACATCAAATTAGCTAATGACCCTTTGCTCGAGGTGAAATAAACTAATATTCGATTACTTTAGTCCTATAATCCTAACTTCGTTGTCCAAGTCCATTAAGATTTGACACATATGAAACCAATGCAATAAACTCCTAACATCATTTTCCCAAGTCAATTAAAAGAACTCTCATCAATAACCAATGATAACAAGTAATCAAATACCAAAGATGATAAAGAATTGACGAACAAATAACTAAATCAATACAAAACCATGAATCCAAAATAATGTTAAATTACAATAAAAACATTGAATACGTCATTGTTTAAGAACAAGAAAACAAAGATAAAAGAAATCACTCATAGGCAAGCCTCTTTCTTCTCCCTTAAAGACTCTCTTGAACAACCCTCTTTGAATGGTGAATTCTTCATTCAATAAGTGTTTAGAATTTTTTCTCTTGGATCCACTCTTAATTCCTTGTGTTTTTTCTTTCTTTTATATGTCTCTGTGATGCTAAATTCGTAGTTTGGGAAGTCTTGGCTGAGTAGGATTCGAAAAATACAAAAATCATTGAAAAAATTCTTAAATTTGTGTACAGGATTTTGGCTTCCCAGAACGGGCCTGGTGCTGGGTCTAGTAAACCCACCTAGCACCAGGTGCAATATGCTCCTCCTTAGAATTTTGCTCTGTTTTCCTCTGGCCGTCTAGAATGGAACTGGTGCTTGGTCCACTTACCATACCTAGCGCCAGTGTACTCTGAAAAATTCCATACTTTGCTTGAAATCAACTCAAATCTGTATAATTTGGTCAAAAACACTTTCTACAAGTAAAATATCAGATATGAAGGAATATACCTTGTTATTGCACCAAATGTATCTCAAAGTAACCTCAAATAATTAGAAAATAATGGTGATGTTAGCCCCTATCGCATACCCCTACACTTAAACTTTTGCTTGTCCTGAAGCAAAACACATTAATCAAGAAAATCATCAAGAAAACACACGTTTTTTCTCATTCCAAAATTTTTTAACATGGCAAATATTATAACTTTTCTTCAACCTGTAGATACAACTCTTGTCATTCACACCCTTTGAAAACAATTCAAATCTTGAAACATTTGACAAGACATTACCAAACTCTTGAAATGAAATTAATTAAGTTCATACATTAGTCTAAGGAAATTATTTCACCCTTTAAGTAAATCCAAAAATTATTTCACACAAGTCAAGCTATCTACCAACTCAAGCATTATAAATTTAAAAATTGCACAAAAGTCATGATGTAAAGAAAGCACTCCAATCTTTTTCTCTCAAAAATTTTTAAATGACTTAGAGAATTAATAGCCTCAAGTACATGAATTTTTCTTCACATACTGTATTAGCCCCCTTTTAGACATCACTTATAATTTTTTTCAACACATTCATTTATTTGCTCTTTCTTGCCTTTTTGCCTTCAAGATAGCCTCAGGAGAGTGCATTGAATAATACTTGCTACTTCTCCCCATATTAACCCCTTTTAAGCAAAAGGTCTTCAAATTAAAAATAAGAGTATTTTTTCAACTCAATTCTTTTTTTCTTCAACACACAAAAATTTTTCCACAATCTTCTGCAATCTTTCCTCTCAACAATCTTTTATCAACCCACATTCCTTATCACAACTCAAAACAAAACAAAATTTAGACTCATAATACAAGAGTTGGCCAATAATCTTTACCCATATTCATCATATTCTTCATATTCAAACTAGATGAGTTAAATAACATTCAAACACCAATGCATAAATAAGATTAATCCAAATTCTCAAGTCTTAAAAAATATCCTATCCAATAAATCAATTTCATAAAAATCCACCAAATGAATGACAAAGAATCATATCCGAGTAAGAAAAAGAATTACAACCTTACTTAAACAATGAAAACCACTGCAATTTTGAAAATTTTCACAAAAATAATATGGAAAAAGATTTCTACAACCTCATTCTCCCCCCCCCCCCCTCCCCCCCAACTTAAATTGGACATTGTCCTCAATGGCTGAAGATAGAACAACCAAGAAAACTAAAATCAATAAAGAGGAAGAATGAAGAAAAGAAAGTACTTCCATTGCGAATTAGCTCCAAATGTTCCAAACTTTTAAATCTTCAAATTTTCAAAACTTTCAAGGAACTTGCAGCAAAGTTGTTTTTTCAATCAAAATCTTTTCAAATCAAATTTTTTCAAAGTAGATCAATACTTTCCGAAGTAGCCTAATACCAAGAAAATAATACGATAATTGATAAAAACTTGGACAAAGAATGTCACCAAATCACTCCCCCATACTTAAATTGGACAATGTCCTCATTGGGAAAAAATAAACACAAGAGAGCATCTCCAACAGGACAAAAAATGATAGAGGGGTAGAAAGTTTAAGCAATACTTCCGAAATGTGATAAGCTCCAATAAATATTAAAACTTTGAGAAAAATAGAAGAGCTTGTTGAAGAAAACTTTATTCCTACCTACAAAACAAAATTCAAATAAAAACACAAAGAAAATAATAATAATAAAAATAACGCACACAAAAATAAAAGAAAACACACTAAAGCAAAATACTAATAAAAATCCGAAGAAAACTAATAAAAACATGACTCACTCCCTCACACTTAAGATGTCAAACATTATCCTTATTTAGGGAAAAAGGCACCTAACAATTTCAAAACAAAACAAAGATAGAAACTCGTTCCACTCATCATACTTCCTCATTAAACGTTTGTAGGAAAAATTAATGCTTATTAAAAAAGGTAGGTACGATGAAAGTAAAAATAAGAGAGGTTTTTGAAGGAAAAAAAAATAAGGTTTATGAAAACAATTTTTCTTAACAAAGCATGTGAAACCCTAGTCGAAACCAACCTTAGAGTAAGGGGGTTGGGATGCAAATCATATTTTGTTGCATGTTTAAATATATTTTTATATGATTTTATGTGCTTTGGATTTGTGTATTGTAGTCTCGAGGGCTTGATCATGTTTATTGAGTAAGAAGGGCAAAATCGTAATTTTTGCTTGAGGAGAAAATAGGGAGATAGCTTGAGGATTAAATAGAAAAAATATTTTAGAGAGAAAGTAAGAACAAGAGTTGTTGTGGTTTAGTGGTTAGAGCTTTAGAATCAATCCTTGAGGTCTTGGGTTCAAATTCCATCATTGGAGCTTTAGCAAGATTAAATTTTATTTTTACTTGGGAATGTGATATTTTCGACCTTAAGTGCTTTAGAGTAGAGTAGAGATGTTGTCTTAGGGGAGACATGATAGGAGTATCCCAATCCTATTTTTGTGCCCTACAAAAATTCCTAAGGGAATTCATTTCTTCTTGATCTTTAATTTTTCATAATTCTCAACTCGTTAGATTGGACAAATTTGTTCTAGTCAATTTCATTTTAGAAATTTCAGTAAAGTGCTGTGGCCTTAAATGTTCAAAATGTCCTAGTGAAAGACATCTTATGGACTGAAAATGTGGAAGAGATGGGGAAGGTTCCAAGAGAATTAATTTCCTTAGTGAACCTTCAAAACTTCACTCTAGCTATGTTCATTTTCCTTCATGTAATGATTTGAATTTTTTCCAGCTTCCTGTGCATGCAAAGTGTCAAAATTCTCAGCCATTATTCCTTCCCAAATGCTGCCAAAAAATGGCCCTTTTGATCAGTTTAAAATCTAAAAATTTCTGGCCATTTTCAGACTGCACAAATGCTGTGCAAAATCAGAAAAATTTCTGGTCAAAATCACAGCTTAGGTGGTCTTAAACCAAGCTGTTTCCTTCCAATTTTCTCCCAGCTCCTTAGCCACATTTTTCTTTCATGAAGAAGGCTGGAAACCAGCCTTGAAAGACTTCTGAATGCCCTTTCAAACTCTCTGCAATCTGGCTGGAAAATGGCAGCAAAAACTGCCCAGAAAAATTCTAGCAATAGCGAAATTCTGTGCAGGAATTTTTCAGCTTTGTTTCCTATTCCAGCCCTGGCCGAAACTTCATCCTTTTTCTGCACAAACCTCCCTTGAACAGCTATGAACAGAACTCCATTGTCTTCCCCAACCTTCTGCACGAAAATCAATTATGGCTACCCTAAAATATCTCCAACAAATTAATGCAATCATGCCTTAATTGGAGACCAAAATTCCAGCAATCCTAATTTAGTAACCTTCCATAAAATGTCCCTTAAATAACCAGACCTTTCCTTCACCATTACACCCCTTCTTTTCGGCCACCATTAACCTTCTTCAACCAGCTTTTATCCAGCCGAAACACTGAACATCAGTCGGCCATAGCAACTCCAAAAAGCTCTCAATTGATCAAAGATATTCTTGCTATATTTTGTTTCCAAATTTGATTCCCAAAAATATTCTTTTAGGATTTCAACAACCAGTCTTTCCTTTTCCTTTCAAACCAGAAAAATCATCTACCTAAACTACACAAACAATTCGTCCACTGCACACACACAGAATTTCGGCAGCCTTTAATCCAAAATCCCTCCATTCTCTTCAACCTTCAAGCACACATAGAACACCAATAACACCTACTCCCTCCTCTCGCTTAATACCTCTCCAAACCACTTCAATGTTCTTCAAAAAAATTTCAGATTTCATCTGCTCACTACCGTGAGTCCATCCATACCAATTTTAACATCAAACTCCAAAATCCAACTCGCTATTTTGGATAAAAAATCAGTATTTTTGTGAAGGCTCAAGAACACCTTCAAGGTAAGTTTGTTCAAGCGACTTCATCTTCACTAATCTTTGATCTCTAATGAATATACATGTGTAAAAGCGTGCTAATGGACTCTCTTCTTCTCTTTTCTCTCTCTCTCTCTCTCTCTTGGCCGAACATCCTCTCCCTCTTGGCCGAATGAATTCTTCAACAATGGCCATGCAATCTTCATCTCCTTTGGATGAATCTAGTCACCTAGGAGTTGAGATCCATTCGAAACTCCTTCAAGGTACTCACTAATCAAGTAAGTCCCTTCAACCCTCTTTTTAGACTCTAGATTCATGTCTCTAGGATGATATTGGAAGGAGATGGGCTATGATTGTAACACCCCGCTACCTAGGCCCGCCAGGGCCCGGGATGTCGCCCGTCCAAAGGACAAGGGGTCTTTATAACTAGGTCACCCAAATAAAATAGTGAATTAAAATAATAATTTAACTCAAAAATTTATTATATCCCAAGAATAAATCCATGAATTCCCAAACACAAATCCATAAATAGAAATTATCCACTTTCAACTCCCCAAAGCAATACATAAGAATAACTGACAACATTCTTTTCTAAGGCAGATAACACTAGCTACTTATCCCCACAACAGGATCGACCTGAAATCATGGTAAAAAGAGTGATGAGACAGAAATCTCAGTACGCCCTATGTGTGAGTTGGGCTAAAAAGACAAAACACTTTTCATGATGCATGCACTAGCAGTATATCAAAAGCTTGTCATGCCTTCTTTACAAATTTAACTCTCACTTCTTGGAAGATAGTAGTGAGAAGTCATGGAGCAAAATACTCTTAAAATATTCTGTTTGGAAAGATATGAATAATTAAAAGATTTTGAGCTTCGAATAAAATTCCAATGACACTTTAGAACAGTTCCCCGAAAATAGCTCAACAATTAAAGCAACCAAGTTAATCTGACAGGGCACAGCGGTGGCTCTCACACTAGGTGAAGCACTTGACCTCCGACAGGTGGTGAAAGGGCACAGAGGTGGCTCTCACTTCTGTGAAGCACTTGACCCCCAACACCTGGTAGGTGTACATCCTACCGAGTGAGATACTCCTCCCTCTCTCACTTAATCCAAACCGATTGTCCCACTTCCGGTCGTCGATTCTACCAGAATCCCATTGCTAGCTAAGGACAGCTCAACCTTCTATACTGACGCCCTGATCGAAAAGAGTCAACCTCTCGAAGGTGGCCACTTGCCGAGAGATATCCCCAGACCAACCAAAGGCTAGTAGAAAGGCCTAGCCCCCATTGAGTACTCAACGTTATTCAATCTTCACAATTCAAGAGGCTCCAAGGTGGAACCTACAAAATTGGCTCAATACAGTTCCAAACAACATTTTTCAACTCGTACAAAAATTTTAGAAGGCGTGGTTTTAAGTCAATAATTTATTCCACAAATTCGTAGTGGAGGAGCCACATGCTCAAATAAGTCATGCTGTGATTTTCAAAAATTAGATACATGCCCAAAAATTTATCTCTTGCATATTTAAAACAAATCAAAATGTTTGATGCTCGGTTCCTAAGTCATGCTTGACACATTTTAAAAATTTATAAGTCCAGAAGTTTCTAAAATTAGAAGTTTTCCGAATGTAGAAAGTTTCCAAAATAAGAAGGTTCCAAATATAGAGGTTTTCAAAATTAGCTACCGTGCTAAAATTTCGTATTTGCAAGAGATACTCACCAACCTTACTTTCAAACCAAGATAATAAAATAAAATCAATTTCATGAATGCAAAGGAACTTACCTTATCCTTAAGCTTAGGGTATGAACTCTAGTAGGTTGGTCCCTACCCTTGACAATCTTCTAAATCTATCAAAGAGTTCATATAAATTAATTACAACACTTTCTAGATCATCCCAAAAGAAAATCACGTCCAAAATCGACTTTCACAAATAAAACAAACTCAACTCACTACTACTATGATCCTAGTGTCCCAAGCTTTAAGGCCAGATAATAAATAAAAATGGTTTATAAGCTAAGTCTAATTTGATATTTAAAATAATTGGTGTTTTGGAAAATACGTACTAATAAGTTGAAGGTTCAAATCTTGCTAAGAAAGATTTAGAGTTTATTTGATGAAGAGTCATAGGTGGAATTAGGTAAAATAATGATTTATTAATAATTTAGTTGTTAGAAAATAAATGATAACTAAAATTAGTTGAAAATAAATTTAATGAGTCTTGCTTGAAAGAAAATAAATAAAATTTTAATGGGTTTTGATTAAAAGATAATAATTAAATTTTTAGTAATAAATATTTTACTAATTATGATTATTTCTATAAAAGGCTTTATTTGATATTATCATTCTATATATATTATCTATATATTTTATTTTCTAGCAAAAGCTATTATTTATTTGACTAAAATATCCTTATTATATATAATAATTGAAATTTACCCCTCCTAGGGTTTTTTGGAAATTACTAGCAAAATCCCATTATGAAATATTTTATTCATGAAATAAAAATTAGCTTAGGGACAACTAGGTCATGATCATATTTCTATGGCTAACCACAATCATGAACATATACAATCCTTCAATTCATCAAATCATCCAAATCATGTATATAAGCATAGATCTAGACTTACTAAGGCATGATCTAACTATTACTAGCATAAATATAATCATAGCTTCAATAATCACACAAGAATATAATTCCTATTCATCATAGATGACAAAATCTCTAGCATACTTGATCATGGAGACATACATCAAACCCTAGAACACCATATATTCAACCAAGATAAGCAACTCATGCAAAAATCCCATCTCCAACATATTCATACATATATTCATGCTTCAATCTCAACTTATCACAACAATATATACTCAACCCTATTCATGATTCATCTTCTATCAACATCATCCTAGAGACATGAGTCTATAATTTAAAAGAAGGGTTAAAAATGCTTACTTGACTGATGAATATCTTGAAGGAGTTTCGAATGAATCTAAACCCCTAGATGCCTAAATCCGTCCAAAGGAGATGAAGGAAGCATGGCCATGGTTGATGAAATCCTTCGGCCGAGAGAGAGAGAGAGAGAGAGAGAGAGAGAGAGAGAGAGAGAGAGAGTACATTAGCATGTTTAATCACATATATATTCATTAGAGAGCAAAGATTAGCGAAGATGAAGTTGATTGAACAAACCTACCTTGAAGGTGTTCTTGAGCTTTCACAAAATTTCTGGTTTTTGATCCAAAAGAGCAAGTTGGATTTTGTAGTTTGATGTTAAAAATGACACGAATGGACTCACAGCAATGAATAGATGAATTCTGGGATTTTTAGAGGTGGTTTGAAGTGATTTGGAGTGGTATTAGGTGAAAGGAAGTAGTAGGTGTTCTTGGTGTAGTGTGTGTTCTTGATGGCTGAAGAAAAATCGAGAGGAATGGTTGTTGTGGCTGCCGAATTTTTTTGTGGAATGAGGGCTGCCGAAATTCTGTAGGGTTTAGGAGGATGTTTCTCTGATTTGAGAGGGAAAAGGTAAGGTTAGTTGTTACAATCTTTGACGAATATTTTTAGGGAGTGAATTTGGAAAGTAAATATCCTAAGAATATCTTGATTGTTTGGATAGCTTTGGAGTCTGCCATGGCTTATTGTTTGAGTAGAATTTCATGGGATTAATGTTGGCTTATGGAGGCTTATGGTGGCCGAAAGTAGGGTGTACAATGATGAAGAAGAAGTCTGGTCCATTGAGCAAAATATTATGGAAGGTTGCTAAATAAGATGGCTGAAATTTTGGAAACCAATCAAGCTAAATTGCAGGGATTTGTTGGAGGGATTTTCGGGCAGCCATTGATGGAATTTCGTGCAGAAGTTCAAGGGGATCAATGGAGCTCTATTGATGGAGGTTTAAGAAAGGTTTTGACAGATTAGGGTTGGTGTTTCGGTTGGAAGAGAAATAGGAAACAAGCTGGACAAAAATCTGCACAGAAATTTCGCTGCACAGTGAATTTTCTGGCAGATTTTCATCTGCCACTTCCAACCATTTTGCAGTGAGCTGGAAGGGGGTTTCAGGGGTATTTAAGGCTGGTTTCCAGCCTTCTTCATGGAGGAAAAACATGGCTAAGGTGCTGCACAAAATCTGGAAGAAAACAGCTTAGTTTTGGGCTCTCAAAACTGATTTTTGTACAGGATTTTTTTCTGTTTTGCTCCAACTTGTGTAGTCCAAAATTGGCTCAGAATTTTCAGGTTTCAAACTGATCCTAAAGACCATTTTTCTGGCAGCATTTGGTAGGGAATGTTAGCTAGAAATTTCGCCCTTTTGAAGGTACAACAAGCTGGAAAATTTCAACTCATGCCATGAAGGAAGAGGAACTAATTTGAAGTGAAATTTCAGCAAGCTCACTAGAGATATTTTCCTCATGGAATTCCTCACAACTCTTCCATATATTTTTTTAGACCATAGGTAGTCTTTTACCAAGACATTTTGATCCTAAAAGGGCTCAGCACTTTACTAAATTTTCTGGAAAGAAAAGTCTAGAACACCTTGATCAAACTAATGAGTTGAGCATTGAGAAAAAATTAAAGAACAAGGAAGAATGATTTTCCCTTCAAGAATTTCGAGTAGAGTAAAGAGTGAAATGAGAATTCTCCTAACATGTCTCTCCTAGGAAATTATCACCACCTTGTTCTAGGCTCTTAAGGCCGAAACTAATCCTCCCTAAGCAAAAATAAACTTTAATCTAGCTAAAGCTTCTATGATGGAATTTGAACCTAAGACCTCAATAATGAATTCCAATGCTCTAACCACTAAACCACAACAACTCTTGTCCTTATTTTCTCTCTAAAAATATTTTCCTATTCAATCCTCAAGCTATCTCCCTTTTTCCACCTTAGGTAAAAATTACCATTTTGCCCTTCCTACTCAATAATCACAATCAAGCCCTCTAGAATATAAAACACAAATTCAATGCACATAAAATCATATAAAAATATATTTAAACATGAAATAAAATATGATATGCATCATAACCCCCTTACTCTAAGGTTGGTTTCGACTGGGGTTTCACAATGATTATGGTTTAAGCATGTGTTGTTGTGATGAGTTGAGATTGAAGCATGAATGAATGTGTGTATATGGTGGAGTTGGGATTGATGCATGTGATGATTTATCTTGGATGATATTATGATGTTTTAGGGTTTGATGCATGTCTCTATGTTGTGAGTGATGTTTGTGATCAAGCATGTTAAAGATTATGTCACCTTTGGTGAATAGGATTTATATTCATGTATGTTTGATAGAGCCATGATTATGTTTATGCTAGAAGAGTTTGGATCATGCCTTAGTAAATTTAGATCTATGTTTTATTCATGATTTGGATGATTTGATGAATTGAAGTGGAGTGTATGTTCATGATTATGGTTAGCAAGTGGAATTATGATCATGATCTAGTTGTCCCTAAGCTAATTTTATTTCAACAATAAAATGGTTAATATTAAAATTTGCCAATAAATTTTGAAAAATCCTAGGAAGGGTAGATTTGGAATATCATATATGAAATAAGGATATTTTGGTCAAATGAATTATATCTTTTATAAAATATATATATTATAAAATATAATAATATCACATAAAAAAACCTTTTATATGAATAATCATAATAAGTAGAACATTAATTTTTGTAAGTCTTGTACTCACAAAACCTATTAAAATTTATTTGTTATCTTTTAATCAAAACCTATTAAAATTTATTTATTTTCTTTCAATCAAGACCATTGAAATTTATTCTCAACTAATTTTAGTTATCAAATATTTTCTAACAATTAGTTATTAATAAATCATTATTTTACCTAATACCACACAGGACTCTTCACCAAATAAACTCTAAATTATTCTTAGCAGGAATTTAAACTTTCAACTTGTTAGTACCTATTTTTCCCAAAACAATAATTATTTTAAATATCAAATTAGACTTAGTTTATAAACATTTTTATTTATTATTTAGCCTTAAAGCTTGGGACACTAGGATCATGGTAGTAGTGAGTTAAGCTAGTCTTATTTGTGAAAGTGGATTTTGGCTTGAGTTTGATTGTGGTTTATATTTACCCCATGCGGGGTTGGGTCAGCGGTTGAAGATCTTTATTTTATCTCGAGCTAAGGATCAGGTAAACTCCTGCATAAAACCTGTTTGATGCGAAATGTTTATAATGGCAAGCCAAATGTAGAGTGCATGGACACCCATTTCCGCTAAGGCAATTGAGGATTGACTTCTTCCTTATTTCAGTCAAACAATTATTTGAAAATCAATAAGCAGATTTGCTCACACTCAAAACTCTTTCAAAAACTGATTTTGTCAAAGACTTTGAAAATCCTTAATTGCCATTTTCAAGTGGAACTATGTTTTGCTCATTTTTCCCAAGTGGGATACGTTATGTTGAGTACTCAATAAGGATGGTCTGTTGGGACTAGTCTTTGAAGGGTTAGGATAAGTCTCTCAGTAGGCGGCCACCTCTGAGGGGTAAGTCCTTCCTAGATAGGATGTCAGTCCAGTAAGTCGTGCCGATCCGAGCTAGCAGTTATTTCTTTCAGTCAAGTGACTGTGTTTTGCCGAAATGGACACCCAGTTGTTGTTTGGGTATAGAGAATGAGGAGTATCTTGCCCGATATGCTGATCACCTACCTTTTGTCAGTTTGAACAAAATGTCAGTATTCTGACTGGTTATGGGGCCCAACGTGTGGTAACCCATGATCATTTCTTTTGAGTGGTTGATTTTATTAATTCTGTATGGTTGGAAAAACCAAAACACCACTCTTGATTTTAACTAATGTTTATTGCTTGCCAATATTTCTCTTATAAAGGTTTTATACTTTGTATTCACGAACTGTTTTCCCTGGACACTCAAAACACACACAGACTTACTGAGATTTTTATCTCATCACCCTTTTTACCATGATTTCAGGTCGATCCTGCAGTGGGGATGAGTAGCTAGAGATTGCCTGCCTTGGAAGATTTTTCTGATGTTTAATTTGTGTAATGCTTTGGGGAGTTGAGAGTGGATAATTTTTATTATGGATTTGATTTTGGAATTCTTGGATTTATTCTCTGGTTGTAATAAATTTTAAGTTAAAGTATTACTTTTATTCCGCTATTTTGATTGTGCGTCCTAGTTATAAAGACCCCTTATCATTTGAACGGGGCGATATCCCCGGCCCTGGCGGGCCTAGGTAGTGGGGTGTTACAAGTGGTATCAGAGCCTAGGTTATAGGTAAATATTGATAGTATATATGCTATTTATTTAAGTTTAAATTTTTATCTAATCTATGTTGTTTATGCTGTAGGATAGTTAGGATGTGTAGGACCGCGATGAAATGGCAGCAATGGCACCCGCCTATCCTTATATATCCGGAAGACCTTCCAGTTCCCCAGCCTACCCCTCAGCCAGTTATCCCTATGGAGGGTTGCAGTGATGATGAGGTCCAGATCCATGAGCCACCCCCAATCTCGGTGATAGACATAAGCTCTGACAGTGATGACGAGGTGATGGCAGTGGAGCCTGTACCCCACCCTCCTAGTCCCGTGGTGAACTTAGCAGCAGATAGTGATGACCCGGGGGAGATAGATTGTGAGTCTCCACCTAGGCCTTCTTTCATCCCTTCTTTCAGACGAGTTGAGCCTAGGGAGAGTTCTAGGCGCCCTAGGAAGAAGCCAATGGAGGGGTTTGCCAGTGGGGTTGGGGTAGATTTTTCCAAAGATTCTGGGGGTTAGTTGTATGAGGCTGATAATGAGGATTCTGATGAGGACTAGAAATGCTAAGTGCTTATATGATTGGGATGCTTTATTTACTGCTTTCTATGAACTTTTATGTTAAAGACTTCATTTCTGTTTACTGCTTTCATTTCAAATTTATGCAAATAAGAGTACCTGGAGTACTCTAAGGTTTGAGAATTTTTTTTTTTTTTTTGCAATCCTTTATACAAAAACGTGCATCTAATTTTCTTTTGCTTAAATCTGACTGTGAATGCATGCTCAAAATATTTTAAACTTGAATGCATACACTCATGATCTGGGCATGGTTGAGAATGGCACCCAAGCACCGTGTAGCCACATTGAGCAGAATAGTTCCGGGGAAAGCAGGCCCGGACAGCACTAGAGGGTCCTGCCCAAAACCTTCCATCATGTTGGCAGTGAAGAAAAAGGGGCTGAAGCACTGGTTGATGTGTCAATAGGACAGACATTCAGTAAGATGGCAAGAGAGTGAAAGAATTAAAATATTTGATTGCGGGGGCTAAGGCCCGAAAATTGCTGAAACAAGGATGTCAAAGGTACTTGGTTTACGTGATAAACAAGCTGAAGGACCAGTACACTCTGGAGGATACCGAAGTAGTGAAGGATTTTCCCGATATGTTCCCAGTGGAACTTGATTCTTTACCTTCCAGTCAAGAAGTGGAATTCACCATCGACTTAGTTCCAGGAGCGGAACTGGTATCGCGGACCCGTACCGGACGGCACCGACAGAGCTGAAAGAGTTGAAGGAACAGTTGGGGGAGTTAGTGAGTCAATGCTACATCAGACCTAACACGTCACCCTGGGGAGCGCCTGTGCTATTTGTGAAGAAGAAGGATGAAACACTGAGGCTATGCATCGACTATCGGGATTTGAACAACGTGACGATCAAGAATAAGTATCCCCTACCACTGATTGACGAGCTGTTCGATCAGTTGCAAGGATCCAGTTGTTACTCCAAGTTGGATCTGAGGCAAGGGTACTACCAAGTGCGGATAAAAGAGGAGGATATCCCCAAGACTGTTTTCAACACCAGATATGGACATTACAAGTTCGTGGTAATGCCATTCGGGGTGACCAACGCTCCAGCAGTATTTATGGGCCTAATGCATTGAGTGTTCCGACCCTATCTGGACAAGTTCATGGTGGTCTTCATCGACGACATTTTGATTTACTCCAAGAGTCCGGAGGAGCATGCGGAGCATCTGAAGCTCATATTGGGGAAGCTTCGGAAGCATAAGCTGTATGCCAGGTTCAGCAAGTGTGAATTCTGGTTGGACAGTGTGGCATTCCTTGGCCATGTGGTGACCAATGAGGGAATCAAGGTAGACCCGGCAAATGTTGAAGCGGTATCAGACTAGAAGCAGCCAGAGAATATCACCGAGATCTGAAGTTTCTTGGGATTGGCTGGTTATTACCGAAGATTCATCAAGGGATTCTCGACGCTCGCATCGCTCATGACCCGACTGCTGAGGAAGGATGTTCCATTTGTGTGGAACGAGAAATGCGAGAAAAGCTTTCAAGAACTGAAGCAAAGACTGATGACGGCGCCAGTATTAAGTCTACCAGAGGAAGGGAAACCTTAGGCGCTGTATACCGACGCCTCAAAAGAAGGATTGGGAGCAGTATTGATGCAAGACAGGAAGATGATCACTTACGCTTCTCGGAAGCTGAGACCTCATAAAGTCAACTATCCTACTCATGATTTGGAGCTGGCAGCTATTGTGTTCGCCTTGAAGAAATGGCGACACTACCTGTACGGAGCCGAATATGAGGTGTTTATCGATTATAAGAGTTTGAAGTTTATCTTCACCCAGAAGGATCTAATTTGAGGCAGCGAAGATGGATGGAATTTTTGGAGGAATACCATTGTCCGATCAATTACCATCTTGGGAAGGCCAACGTCGTGGCAGACGCCCTGAGCAGAAAAGTTGGAATGGCCAGACTGAGAGTGCAAGAAATTCAAGTGGTTCAAGATGTGTTAGACAGAAGGATGGAAGTGCAAGACGAAAGAATTATCGTCAGCAATTTGAAGTTGGTACCGGATTTGAAGTGGGAAATCGTGGAAGCTCAGCAAGGCGACGCTGAGTTCCAGCTTTTCAAGGACAAGGAGCTCAAGCGGCCAGGCAGTGAATTCCTTCAAGACGAAGTGGGAATTTTGCATTTCAGGGATCGGTTGTGTATACCCGGAGAGCAGCAATTGACGGACAGAATTTTAGAAGAGGCACACAAAAGCAAGTACGCTATGCATCCGGGGGAAATCAAGATGTACCAGGACCTGAAGAGAGCCTATTGGTGGCCCGGACTGAAGCGGGATGTGGTTAAGTATGTCTCGACCTGTCTCACCTGCTAGAAAGTCAAAGCGGAGCACAAGAAATCAGCGGGACTATTGCAGCCGTTGCTAGTACCGGAGTGGAAATGGGAGGAGGTGACTATAGATTTTGTCACCGGACTCCCCATATTGAAGATGCAAAAGGACGCCATATGGGTAGTGGTGGATCGACTGACCAAGTTGGCTCATTTCAAAACGGTAAATGTAAGAGACTCTATGGAGAAGCTGGTTTAGACATATGTTCGAGAAATAGTCCAACTGCATAGAGTTCCTTCGAGTATTGTGTCCGACCGAGATCCGAGGTTTACATCTCGATTTTGGGGCAAGTTTTAGGAAGCAATGGGGTTGAGTCTGAAATTCATTACGACGGTGCATCTGCAGACCGATGAGCAGTCAGAAAAGGTTATACAGATATTGGAAGATATGCTGAGAGCCTGTATTCTGGATTTCGGGGACAATTGAATAGAGTGTGTACCGTACGTGGAACTGTCATATAACAACAGCTATCAAGCTTCAATTGGGATGGCACCGTATGAGGCTTTGTGTGGACGCAAGTGTTAAGTACCACTGTATTGGAGTTGGTCAGAAGATGGTCACGTAAGTAGAACTAGAGAAGTCTCTGTCCAAGAGATGTTGGATAAAGTGAAATTGATCAGGGAAAGGTTGAAGGTGGCTCAGAGTCGACAGAAGAGCTATGCGGACAACCGACGGAGAGAATTGGAGTTTCAAGTCGGGGACAGCGTATTTCTGAGATTGACGCCGAATAGGGGGATCTTGAAGCATCCGAAGGGAGGAAAGTTGAATCTGAGGTATTTGGGGCCGTTCCCGATTAAGAAAAGGATTGGACCGGTAGCTTACCGATTGGACTTGCCAGATGAGTTGATGGGAATTCACGATGTGTTTCATGTGTCACAATTGAAGAAGTACAATGCTGATCCCGGTCATGTTCTGAATAACGAACCGTTGGTGTTGCAACCCGATCTAAGCTACGTGGAGAAGCCCATGAAAATATTGGACTGCAGTATCAAGAGTCTTTGGAACAAACAGATACCGATGGGCAAGGTTCAATGGGAGCATCGTGGCACGCAGGACGCCACATGGGAATTAGAAGAGTGGGTTAAGCGGAAGTAACCTGACCTGAAATAGAGGTATGCTTGAATTTCGGGACGAAATTCTTCTAAGGAGGGGAGGATGTGAAACCCCAGTCGAAACCAACCTTAGAGTAAGGGGGTTGGGATGCATATCATATTTTATTGTATGTTTAAATATATTTTTATATGATTTTATGTTCTTTGGATTTGTGTGTTGTAGTCTCGAGGGCTTGATCATGTTTATTGAGTAAGAAGGGCAAAATCGTAATTTTTGCTTGAGGAGAAAATAGGGAGATAGCTTGAGGATTAAATAGAAAAAATATTTTAGAGAGAAAATAAGAGCAAGAGTTGTTGTGGTTTAGTGGTTAGAGCTTTAGAATCAATCCTTGAGGTCTTGGGTTCAAATTCCATCATTGGAGCTTTAGCATGATTAAATTTTATTTTTGCTTGGGAAGGTGGTATTTTCGGCCTTAAGTGCTTTAGAGTAGAGTAGAGGTGTTGTCTTAGGGGAGACATGATAGCAGTATCCCAATCCTATTCTTATGCCCTACAAAAATTCCTAAGGGAATTCATTTCTTCATAATCTTTAATTTTTCCTAATTCTCAACTCGTTAGATTGGACAAATTTGCTCTAGCCAATTTCATTCCAGAAATTTCAGTAAAGTGATGTGGCCTTAAAGGTTCAAAATGTCTTAGTGAAAGACATCTTATGGACTGAAAATGTGGAAGAGATGGGGAAGGTTCCAAGAAAATTAATTTCCGTAGTGAACCTTCAAAACTTCACTCTAGCTATGTTCATTTTCCTTCATGTAATGATATGAAATTTTTCCAGCTTCTTGTGCATGCAAAGTGTCGAAATTCTCAGCCATTATTCCTTCCCAAATGCTGCCAAAAAATGGCTCTTTTGATCAGCTTGAAATCTGAAATTTTCTGGCTATTTTCAGACTGCACAAATGCTGTACAAAATCAGAAAAATTTCTGGTCAAAATCGCAGCTTAGGTGGTCTGAAACCAAGCTGTTTCCTTCCAGTTTTATCCTAGCTCCATAGCCACGTTTTTCCTCTATGAAGAAGGCTGGAAACCAGCCTTGAAAGACCTCTGAATGTCCCTTTAAACTCTCTACAATCTAGCTGGAAAATGACAGCAAAAGCTGCCCAGAAAAATTCCAGCAATGGCGAAATTATGTACAGGAATTTTCCAGCTTTGTTTCCTATTCCAGCCCTGGCCGAAACTTCATCCTTTTTCTGCACAACCCTCCCTTGAACAGCCATGAACAGAACTCCATTGTCTTCCCCAACCTTCTGTACGAAAATCAATTATGGCTGCCCTAAAATATCTCAAACAAATTAATGCAATCATGCCTTAATTGGAGACCAAAATTCTAGCAATCCTAATTTAGTAACCTTCCATAAAATGTCCCTTAAACAACCAGACATTTCCTTCACCATTACACTCATTCTTTTCGGCCACCATTAACCTTCTTCAACCAGCTTTCATCCAGCCGAAACACTGAACATCAGTCGGCCATAGCAGCTCCAAAAAGCTCTCAATTGATCAAAGATATTCTTGCTATATTTTGTTTCCAAATTTGATTCCCAAAAATATTCTTTTAGGATTTCAACAACCAGCCTTTTCATTTCCTTTCAAACCAAAAAAATATCTACCTAAACTACACAAACAATTCGACCACTGCACACACATAGAATTTCAGCAGCCTCCAATCCAAAATCCCTCCATTCTCTTCAACCTTCAAGCAAATATAGAACACCAAGAACACCTACTCCCTCCTCTCGGCTAATACCTCTCCAAACCACTTCAATCTTCTTCAAAAAAATTCCAAATTTCTTCTACTCACTACCGTGAGTCCATCCATACTATTTTTAACATCAAACTCCAAAATCCAACTCGCTATTTTGGATTAAAAAATCAGTACTTTTGTGAAGGCTCAAGAACTCCTTCAAGGTAAGTTTATTCAAGCGACTTCATCTTCACTAATCTTTGATCTCTAATGAATATACATGTGTAAAAGTGTGCTAATGGACTCTCTTCTTCTCTTTTTTCTCTCTCTCTCTCTCTCTCTTGGTCGAACACCCTCTCCTTCTTGGCCGAATGAATTCTTCAACAATGGCCATGCTTTCTTCATCTCTCTTGGACGAATCTAGTCATCTAGCAGTTGAGATCCATTCGAAACTCCTTCAAGGTACTCATCAGTCAAGTAAGTCCCTTCAACCCTCTTTTTAGACTATAGATTCTTGTCTCTAGGATGATAAGGAGATGGGCTATGATTGTGGTTTATGCATGTGTTGTTATGATGAGTTGAGATTGAAGCATGAATGAATGTGTGTATATGATGGAGTTGAGGTTGATGCATGTGATGATTTATCTTGGATGATATTATGATGTTTTAGGGTTTAATGCATGTCTTCATGTTGTGAGTGAAGTTTGTGATCAAGCATGTTAAAGATTATGTCACCTTTAGTGAATAGGATTTATATTCATGTATGTTTGATAGAGCCATGATTATATTTATGGTAGAAGATGTTGGATCATGCCTTGGTAAATTTAGATCTATGTTTTATTCATGATTTGGATGATTTGATGAATTGAAGTGGAGTGTATGTTCATGATTATGGTTAGCAAGTGGAATTATGATCATGATCTAGTTGTCCCTAAGCTAATTTTATTTCAACAATAAAATGGTTTATATTAAATTTTGCCAATAAATTTTGAAAAATCCTAGGAAGGGTAGATTTGGAATATCATATATGAAATAAGGATATTTTGGTCAAATGAATTATATCTTTTATAAAATAATATATTATAAAATATAATAATATCACATAAAAAAACCTTTTATATGAATAATCATAATAAGTAGAACATTAATTTTTGTAAGTCTTGTACTCACAAAACCTATTAAAATTTATTTGTTTTCTTTTAATCAAAACCTATTAAAAGAAAATAACTAAATCAATACAGAATCATAAATCCGAAATAATGTTAAATTACAGTAAAAATATTGAATACATAATTGTTTAAGAACAGGAAAATAAAGATAAAAGAAAACACTCATAGACAAGCCCTTAAAGACTCTCTTGAACAACCCTCCTTGAATGGTAAATTCCTCTTTCAAGTGTTTGGAATTTTTGCACATGGATCCACTCTTAATTCCGTGTGTTTTTTCTTGCTTTTATAGGTCTCTTTGATGCTAAATTCGTTGTTTGGAAAGTCTTGACCGAGTAGGATTTGAAAAATACCAAAATTATTGAAAATTTCTTAAATTCGTGCACAGGATTTTTGCCATCCTAGAACGGGCCTGGCACTAGGTCCAATCGACCCACCTGGCGCCAGGTGCAATTTGTTCCTCCTTTGAATTTTGCTCTGTTTTCCTCTAGCCATCCAGAATAGACCTTGTGCCTGGTCTAGTTGCCATACTTGGCGCCATTAGTTCTCTGGAAAATTCCCTATTTTGCTTGAAATCAATTCAAACCTGTATAAATTTGTCAAAAATACTTTCTACAAGCAAAATTTTAAATAGGAAGGAATATGCCTAGTTATTGCACCAAATGTATCTCAAAACAACTACAAATAATTAGGAAAATAATGGTGATTTTAGCCCCAATCACATACCCCTACACTTGAACTTTTGCTTGTCCTCAAGCAAAACTGTTTAATCAAGAAAATCATTACGAAAACACAAGTTTTTTTCTCATTCCAAAATATTTTAACATAGCAAAGATTATAACATTTCTTCAATGTGTTGATAAAGCTCTTGTCATTCATACCCTTTGAAAACAATTCAAATCTTGAAACATTTGACAAGATATTACAGAACTCTTGAAGTGAAATTAATCAAGTTTATACCTTAGTCTAAGGAAATTATTTAATCCTTTAAGTAAATCCAAAAATTTTTTCACACAAGTTAAGCCATCTACTAACCCAAACATTATAAATCCAAAAATTGCATCACTCAAGTCATGATGTAAGAAAAGCATTCCAATCTTTTTCTCTCAAAATTTTTTAAATGACTTAGAGAATTAATAGCCTCAAGTGTATGGATTTCTCTTCACACACGGTATTGGCCCCCTTTTAGTCATCACTCATCAATTTTTTCAACATATTCCTTTCTTTGCACTTTCTTGCCTTTTTGCCTTTAGGATAGCCTCAAGAGAGTGCACTAAATAATACTTGCTATTTCTCCCCATATTAACCCCCTTTTCGGCAAAAGGGCTTCAAAGATTAAAAATAAGAGCATTTTTTTCAACTCAATTCTTGTTTTCTTCAACTCACAAAAGATTTTCCACAATCTTCTGCAATCTTTCCTCTCAACAATCTTTTATCAACTCGCATTCCTTATCACAACTCAAAGCTAAGCAAAATTTAGATTCATAATACAAGAGAGCCAATAAACTTTACGCATATTCATCATATTCTCCATATTTAAACTAGATGAGTCAAATAAAATTCAAAAACTAATGCATAAATAAGATTAATCTAAATTCCCAAGTCTTAAAAAATATCCTATCCAATAAACTAATTTCATAAATATCCATCACATGAATGACAAAGAATCATATCCAAATAAGAAAAAGAATTACAACCTTACTTAAACAATGCAAACCACTAAAATTTTGATAATTTTCACATAAAGGATATGGAAAAAAAAATTCAACCTCATTCTCCCCGCCACACATAAACTGGATATTGTCCCCAACGGCTAAAGATATAACAGTAAAAGTACAGCCAAGAAGACCAAAATCAATAAAGAGGAAGAATGAAGAAAGGAAAATACCTCCATTGTGAATTAGCTCCAAAAGTCCCAAACTTTTAAATCTTGAAAATTTTAAAACTCTCAAGGAACTTGCAACAAAGTTGTTTTGTCAATCAAAATCTTTTCAAATAAAAAATTTTCAAAGTAGTGCAATATTTTCCAAAATAGCTTAATACCAAGAAAATATCAAGATAATTGATAAAAACCTGGACAAAGAATATCACCAAATCACTCTCCCACACTTAAATTGGACAATGTCCTTATTGAAAAAATAAACACAAAAAAGCATCCCCAACAAGACCAAAAATGATAGAGGGGTGGAAAGTTTAAGCAATGCTCGCTAAGTGCGATAAGCTGCACTTTGAGAAGAATAGAAGCGCTTGTTAAAGAAGACTTTATTCCTACCTACAAAACAAAGCACAAATAAAAACACAAAGAAAATAATATAAAATAAAGCACACAAAAATAAAAATACTAAGCACACACTAAAGCAAAATACTAATAAAAATCTGAAGAAAGCTAATAAAAACATGAGTCGCTCCCCTATAATTAAGATGGAAAATATTATCCTTATTTAGGGAAAAAGACACCTAACAATTTCAAAACAAAACAAAGATAGAAACTCGTTCCACTCGTCATACTTCCTCATCAAACGTTTGTAAGAAAAATTAATACTCATTAAAAAATGTAGGCATGATGAAAGTAGAAATAAGAAAAGTTGTTGAAAAATAGAAGGTTTATGAAAATAACTTTTCTCAACAAAGCAAAATACATAAACCGCTTTCTCTAGAATTGCTTTAGACACATAAATATTTTTGTCAACATATAAGTGCACATGGTATCTAACGGATGCATTGACTTTGAAATTTCTAATTAACCCTTCAAAAGATTTTTCACAATGAACATTCCCCTTAAAACTTAGTAATTGAGTTTTAAAGATGGGATCAAGAAATCCTTACTTTTCAATACATGGTCGACAAAAACTAAGTTACCTCTTTTTGAATAGGGTGAAGGGTGAAAATTACTACCATTCTCCAAAGACTTCCTATGATATATCATGGATAAATCCAACTCCTTGAGACATGTTAAATTACATACATTATCATTTGGACCATTACCCTACAAGGATGGAGAGGAACCTAAGAAATTATGTGACAAAGAGAGATTAAAATTATTAGCACAGAGAGGAGAATCGAATACATTGTTCCTCATATCCTCTCTCATTTCCTTTGCGATTCTATTGTGCAAGTGTATAGGCTTTTATGGCATCCTCAACCAACTTGGCTAGTAATGTTCTTGTAGAGCTCATTCATTGGGATGCTTCTTCATGCCATCTAATAGACGTTTTTGTGTTGGCAACAAAGGATTTGATTGAAGCTTCGTTGAGATGGATCTGGTAGATATCATGACAACAGCAGATCTGGAACCCTCATTCCCTACAGCATTAGATCTTTTGGAAACACTTAGGCAATGCTATCTTTTTCCCTTTAACATCTTGTAAAAACTAAGTTACAAAACACTTGGGAAGTATTGTTTTCCCCTTTTATCCTCTTTCCCTATTCATTTAGGTCCGTTTGAACATAATTCTATGTTTATTTGTGGCTAATGGGGATATTGTCCAATTTAAGTATGGAGGTGAGGTTTAGACTTTACTTTCTTCTAGTATTCATTGAATTATTCTTTGCACTTTGCTTTCTTATATATAAAAAATGGGGATAAAGGTTTTTTGTATTTTTGTCATATTTTGACTCCATGGGATTACTAGTCTTTTTCTCTTAGCATGAAAATTTGGTATAAGGTTTACATTAACTAGGATATCTTAGGTAAACTTGTATATTTGATGTGATATAGACTAGATTTTGAGAATTTAAATTAACCTTATTTATGTTTTAGTAAATGTTGTGACACTTTACTTCTTGGGAATTGATGAGAACCTTTTGATGAGATATACGTATGGAATTTTGGTTGATTTATATTCTATGATCTTCAAGTTAGTCCTTATTTTGGGTTTAAGTAAATAAGGATTGTGGTAAAAAAAAAAAAAAATAGTGAATAGAGCAAGGTAATGCAAAAGTTGAAAATCATCATTTACATGTCTTTTTTAGGCATTTATATTACCTTGCCCAAAAGAAAATGAGATTCTAAAAAGAGTAATGTAAAGTTGAAAGTCATTATTTGTACATCTTTATAAGGTAATTACATTACCCTACAAAAGTAAGCATATGGACCAGTCCTCTATTTACTACTTATGGTTGTAGTAGTTTGGAAGCTATAGAACTTAAATTGGTTCATTATTCCTAACTTATATGAATCTCTTGGTTCGTATTCTTTACTTAAGGGATAAGGTGAAACATGTTGAATGAGTATAAACTTGTTTAATTCAACTTCGATGGCTATGGTTTTATTTGGTCAAATACATGAGTTTAGCTTGTTTTGATAGTCTTGAATTTATTTTTATCTCAAAATAAAAAGAATATCTTCATCATGATTATCATGATTGCCAAAAACCCACCTTTTGCTTGTAGTACTTTATTTTTGTTAATTTGCTTGAGAAGAAGCAAAAGCTTAAGTATAGGAGAGTGATGAGTGCCTAAAATGTACCTAATTTCATGTCATATGTGTTATAATTGCTAGAATTACTGAATAGATGACTACTCACTTATCCTATTTTCACCTTATTTTGTGCAAATTACATAAGAAGATTTGTTGGAGAAATAACATGAAAAAGCAGTCAAGGAGCTTTAGAAGGCATAATTAGCACTTGTCGATACATCCTAGCAATTGCCAATTCAATTCAAAGTTCAGTAGACCCAAACTATTGGAATCAATTGGCTTTAGGTTGGGTCATTTAATAGGAGCCAATTAGTAGCTAGATTTTTAAGAAAAGTACTTGTTTAGTGATTTTTGAAATTTTTTTAGGCATAACTATAAATTAATAGCCCTTCTAGCATTCACTAGGGCACAATTTTTCTGAGGGGAAAGCCGCCACAAACTTTCAAGAACACCAAAAAACCTCCTAAGAGAAGATCAAGGGCTCAATTGAAGGGAAAAGGAGCATCTTCAAGAGAAATTACAAGAGGAAAAAGGGTGTTCACTTGTCTAAGAATTTTCCTTTCTTTCTTTCCTCGAAATTTTATTTTGATTATATTGGGTTTTTATGGATTGATATTGTATTTAAAAGCACAAGTCCAAGCTAAGTTTGGAACATAGATCAAAGAACCTACACAATTATATGGCGGCAGCGCTGCCTTTCCCTACAGTAGCTCTAGATCCCTGGGGTCGACGATCTTTCGCTTCCCTTTCTTCTCATGCTCATTCTCTTTCAAATTTGATCAAACCTTTATCTTAACACAAGGGTGATCCGACAATCTTTTTTACAATTTCAAAACTTAAAGAACTTTCTGAACCTTATAAGTGCGTGTTTGTTGGGAAATTCTCTCAAGGGAAACCTTCTATAGAAGCTATCAGAAAGGAGTTTAATACTATAGGTCTTAAGGGCTCTGTCAATATTAGCTGGCTAGACTCAAGGCATATTTTGATTCACTCATCTAGAAGAAGACTATATTCATTCTTGGCTCAAGGGCTTATGGTATCTTTTAAGGTTTCCAATGCAGATTCTAATATGGACCACAGATTTTTCGTATTTCAGTAGATCCGGCAACAGTGCCAGTTTGGGTTGCATTAGTGCACTTGCTAATTCATATGTTCACTAAATTACTGCTGTTTACATTAGCCTCAGCAGTAGGAAATCCATTGAAGTTAGACTATGCAAATGCAATGCTCTCCTAGCCTAGTATAGCTCGGATCTGTGTAGAAGTTAATTTACTAAAGAAAAAACTTTCTCGGATCTGGATAGGTATTGGTGATTCTGGTTTATACCAAACAATTAACTATAAAAATATGCCTGCATATTGTATAGAATGCTATAGACTTGTGCATGATTTAGCAGTTTGTGGGATGCCATTAAAAATAATTTTTTTCCGTCGCAAACCGTCGCTAAATTATTTTAATTTTTGTAAATAAATTTTTTTTTTTACCGTTGCAAATTTGTTACTAAATTAATTTATTTTTTGTGATTTAAAAAAATTTTGCCGTCGCAAGTACGTTGCTAAATCAATTAATTTTTTTTAAAATAAAAGTTTTTGGCCCTCTCAAATCCGTTGTTAAATTAATTAATTTTTTATAAATAAAAGTTTTTTTGCCGTCGCAAATTCGTTGCTAAATTAATTAATTTTTTTAAAAAAGATTTTTTTTTGCTGTCGCAAATCCATCGCTATATTGATTATAAACTTAATTATAATGTCATTAATTAAATGACCGTTGCAAATCCGTTGCCATTTGCGATGGATTTTCTTTCCGTCGCAAATTGTGACGCCCTTTTTAGCGACGGACGTAATCCGTCGCTAATCACATTTAGCGACGGATTTGGCTGTTGCTAATTTGATTTTTTCTTGTAGTGATAGACTTCACTCCCTTGAGCCCCCTATGTCCATAATTACAGTGATGGAGAATGTCATCTCATATTTCTTTTAGGGCTATTCCATTTATGGGAAAAAGCAACACTGGAGATCTTGGAAATCCATACATCTTCTGTGGAGTGAAAATGGGCTTAGGATACATTCAATCACTAATATGAGTTTGGCTTTCGGTCTTGGATTATGGTGGAAATTTTGGTAGGGATAGTCCTTGTGGTCAACGTACATAAATGCCAAATATAACACTTAGGGCCAGCACACAATGTTATTATCTACTACTTATTCATCTACATAGATATGGAGAAGGATGCCTAGAATATGAGATATAACAGAGGATAATACTGGATTCATTCTAAAAAATGGCTCTTCTAATTTTTGGTATGATGACTGGACTACACTACAATATTTTTCCCTTTAAATGACATTTTTATGTGTTCCTATAGAGGAATTTTTTTTTTTTTTTACATTTAATCTATTATGACACATAAAAAGAGTGTCATCTAAAGTGATGTTAGGAAAAGTCTATGACATTTATAAATATATAAAACAAATGTTACCATACGAATCTACACTAACATATGTAGATGTGATTAGAAATTCTTTTTGTGACATTTCTTAGTGTCATAATAAAGTTAAGGCAGAACAAATATTTAAATCTTTTTTAATAAATAAATTTATCACATTATGAAACTATAGTGACATCTACATACATTAGAATTTATTTACTTTATGACATTTTTTAATGTTAACAATTGCTTCAAATATAACATAAATAAATGTCAAAATTGTTATTATTTTTTGACATTTAATATGGAACACAACTACTCTAATGTGACAAATCTTTATGCAGGTAATCATACATTTTATAATACTTATGCATGATATATTATTCCTAATATGATAACATTTATATATACTCTCTTATTCTGACAGTCCTGACATATAAATGGGAAAATGGGGAGAATTCATGGATTATCATAGAAAAATACTCAATCCAAGGAGGAATTCTTCAAGTTCAAGGGGGGTTGTACAAGAAAGTCTTCAAAAGAAGAAAAATGAGGCTTGTCTATGAGTGCTTTCTTTTACTTTGTTTTCTTTTTCTTGAACAATGATGTGTTAATTGTTTTAGTGTAATTTGACATTGTTGTAGATATTCATGATATTTAGAGTATTTGATCTTTTGATTGATTCATTATTTTTCTTGGTATTTAATTACTTGTGCTCATTACGAGGTTAGTTGGTTGGTTCTTCCTATTAACTCGCCGAGACTAAGGGGATTGATGGTAGTTTCGATTGATTAATTTCATATTTGTTGTCAAGTAACTCGCCGAGACCAAGGGGTTTAGATGATGAGGACTGGGTAATTAAAGATTAATTGATGTTTGCTGAGACTAATGATTCATTGGTTAATTTCATGTTATAAATTTGCCAAGACCAAGGGAATTTAATCAATGATTGTATTTAATGCATCTTCTAGGTGAATTAGTTGAAACAAGACCAAGTGATTCTAATTTATCTAGAAGATAGTGATTTCATGGATTGAAAAAAAAGCGAGTCTATTTTAATCCTTCATGATGCCAAGAGAATAATTAGTTATGATAATGATTGAGTTCTTTAAGATCATGTTTGTCTAAACAAGGGTTTGAATTACATACTTCTCCATCCTTGACATGTATATATTTTTGATTTGTTTTTCTATGTTTTTCACTTTATCGAGTCGATTAAACAATGAAAGAAAAGTGATTAATGTTTACTTGTTCCTGGAGGATCGACGCTTGTTTGAACCCTATGCTCGGTTAATGATGAGTATGCTTGCTTATATGTGTGATATGGGTTGAATGTTTTAATTTAAAATTGATTGGGAATGTGCTTAGTTTTTGTATGATTTTTATACCCAAGTTCCAACACATCAAGTTTTTGGTGCCGTTACCGGGGAACAATAGCATAAAAGCTTGGATTTTGTTGATTTAACCATGTAAATATGTAAGATATGTATAATTGTTTTTTTCGCAAAAAGGTTCTATCTTTTGTATTTCATGTATTCTTGTACACCCATGTAACCTAACCTAACCCACTAACTTGGACTTTGTTTGATTTACTAACTTTGTAATCCTATAATTTTGTTTTTCGCTGTAATTTTGTATCTAACTCGTCTCTATGTGTAGGAGAAATGGTGAACTAGAATCCGAGGAAGTCTAATGAGGGGCAGTACCTCTATTGCACTCCTAAGAGGACACTCGCAGCACCAGGATCCGCAAGCTTGAAACATTAATCAGGAAATTTGTTGTTCATGTCACGAGGCGTTTCCAAGAAATTGATTCCATATTTGAGAAATTCGAAGCAATGATCCGCAACATGGAACGACAAATTTGGTTCTTGATGACCTAACCCTAATAACCAGTACAGAAACAACTGTTATCATATTGCGAAGTGGAAAAGAATTACCTGACAATCCAGATGCCAATTGGCACCGGCTGGAAGAATTGAACTGGCTCCGGCTATCCGAAAGACTCGAGATTACACAACACAGAACTGAACCTGCGCCGGCTACGGAACTGGACCCGGCACTGGCTATCCCCTGTCCACCTTCCAAAAAACCTACTTTTCAGCCTAACATACCATACCCTACTCATCTACATATGGCCCGAAAAGATGCTCAATTCGACAAATTTCTTGAGGTGTTCAAACAACTGCACATAAACATCCCCCTGAGTGAAGCTTTAATTCACATGCCTAAATATGCCAAATTCCTCAAAAGCATGCTAGTCAATAAAAAGCGATTGGAAGAGTTGTCCACAGTAGTCCTCAACGAAGAATGCTCCGCCATCCTACAGGACAACTCAAATTTACCACATAAAAGTAAAAGATCCAAGGAGTTTCTCTATCCCATGTTTAATTGGCACTCTTGATGTCTGTAATGCATTAGCTAACCTAGGTGCTAGCATTAATTTATTGCCATATAAAATATTCAAAAGGCTAGGCCTAGGAGAACCACAGCCCATTAGGATGAGTATTCAACTTGCGGATAGATCTATCAAATATCCTAGGGGCATAATAGAAGATGTGTTGGTAAAAGTTGATAAATTTATATTTTCAGTGGATTTTGTTATTCTTGATATGGATGAAGATTCCAAAGTTCCTTTAATCTTAGGTAGACCCTTCCTAACTACAGCAAAAGCATTAATTAACGTTCATGGAGGAAGGTTGACACTTAGAGTTGGGGATGAGGAAGTAGTCATTCAAATCTACAAGAGTACGCAACACCCTGTGTCTTCTGATGATTCTTGTCTAAGAGTTGATATTCTTGACGAACCAATTTTTGAGTTGATGTAGGAATCTATTGAGGAGGAATGGATGGAAACATTTATCGCGTATTTGGAGGAATTTCACAATGAGGATGGGATACAGAATTTGGAAATAGAGAAAAGCAGTTTAGGGAGAATGAAATCATCTATAGAAGATCCTCCCAAATTGGACTTAAAAGACCTACTCGGACATTTGGAATATGTGTTCTTGGCTAAAGAACGTAAGTTGCCTATCATCATTGCCAAAGATCTCGATCCAGAACAAAAGACTAAGCTGGTTAGTATGTTCAGAAAATACAAGGGAGTGATAGCTTGGAAGATCACTGATATTAAAGGCATTAGTTCATCCTTTTGCACGCACAAGATCTTGATGGAAGGTGTAAAACCCATAGTACAACCCTAACGTAGGTTGAACCCACATATGAGTGAAGTGGTAAAAGGTAAGGTGGTTAAGCTCGTAGATTCAGGCATCATTTACCCTATTTTTGATAGTGTTTGGGTGAGTCCTACTCAAGTGGTACCAAAGAATGGAGGAATGACGGTGAGCCCCAATGATAAAAATGAGTTAGTCCCTATAAGATTGGTCATGGGTTGGAGGTTTTGCATAGATTATAGGATGCTAAACAAAGTCACTGGAAAAGATCACTTCCCTCTACCTTTTATTGACCAAATGTTGGAAAAGTTAGCCGGACATGAGTATTATTGTTTCTTAGATAAATTTTCTGGCTACCTACAAATTCCCATAGCCCCGAAGGACCAAGAAAAAACCACTTTCACATGTCCATATGGTACTTTTGCATATCGTCGGATGGCATTTGGCCTTTGCAATGGCCCCGGAACATTCCAAAGGTGCATGACAGTTATATTTAAAGGACTCGCAGGGGACATCATAGAGGTATTTATGGATGATTTCTCAGTTTTTGCTGATTCATTTGACTTGGGCTTATCTAATCTTGAAAAGGTGCTAGCAAGATGTGAAGAGACTAACCCATGCTTAACTAGGAAAAGTGCCACTTTATGGTACAAGAAGGTATTGTGTTGGGGCATAAAATTTCAAGAAAAGGTATTGAGGTTGATAGAGCAAAAATTGAAGCAATTGAGAAGCTACCTCCTCCTACTTCGGTAAAAGCCATAAGAAGCTTTCTTGGTTATGCAGGTTTCTACAGGAGGTTCATTTTAGACTTCTCAAAACTTTCAAAACCTCTTACCTCTTTACTTGAAAAGGATGCTATGTTTAATTTTGATGATAAATGTCTCAACGCTTTTACCATACTTAAAGAGAAATTGATTAATTCACCCATTCTAATTGCACCTGATTGGTCTCTTCCCTTTGAACTAATATGTGATGCAAGTGATTTTGCAATTGGTGCAGTATTAGGACAAAGACGGAATAAGAACTTCCAACATATATACTATGCCAACAAAACGTTAACGGATGCACAGGAAAATTACACAACAACAGAGAAAGAACTGCTTGCCATAGTGTTTGCCTTTGATAAATTCTGATATTACTTTATTTTGTCCAAAGTCATCGTTTATACGGACCATTCAGCCCTGAAGTACCTACTAACCAAACATGATTCCAAACCAAGGTTAATTAGACGGGTTCTATTATTGCAGGAATTTGATTTGGAAATTAAGGACAAAAAAGGTGCAGAAAACTTGGCTGCAGATCACTTGTCAAGATTGGACAATCCAAATTTAGAATCCTTGATAGAAGAAGACATCGATGACGCTTTTCCAGATGAGCAACTCTTGCTCATAGAAGGTGAGATTCCAAACACCCCATGGTTCGCCGACTTTGCTAACTACTTGGTTGCAGGAATTACTCCAAAAGACCTCACGATGCAACAAAAGAAGAAATTCCTCTCTGAAGTACGTCATTACTTTTGGGAAGATCCATATTTGTTTAAGTGTTGCGTAGACCAAATCATTCGTAGATGCGTGGACTCTAGGGAAGGAGAGAATATTCTTAGACATTGTCATGAAGGCCTTGCTGGAGGCCACTACCAAGCCGACAACACTGTACAAAAAGTGCTCGACTTCGGATTCTATTGGCCCATATTGTTTAAAGATGCCCATAGATTTGTCCAAAGTTGTGATAGGTGTCAACGTACAAGTAGCATTTCCAAATCTAATGAGATGTCATTACAAATTTTTCAAGCTCGTGAAGTATTTGATTGTTGGGGAATAGACATTATAGGACAATTTCCTAGTTCTTTGGGGGAATAAATATATTTTAGTGGCAGTGGATTATGTTTCTAAATGGGTCGAGGCCCAAACTTTACCCACTAATAATGCAAGGGTTGTGGTAAAATTTCTGAAAAAACTTTTCACCCGTTTTGGTGTGCCTAAGGTGCTTATTAGTGATAGGGGGACTCATTTTTGTAATACGCAAATGGAAAAAGTTCTCCAACATTTAGGAGTGAACCATAGGTTTGCTACCCCTTATCACCCTTATACCAGTAGACAGGTTGAAGTGGTTAATAGAGAAATCAAAAGAATATTAGAAAAAACTGTTAACCATACTAGAAAGGATTGGAGTAAAAAATTAGACGATACTCTTTGGACATATAGGATAACTTTTAAAACTCCAATTGGCACAACTCTTTTTCGGTTAGTCTACGGGAAAGCTTACCATTTACCTGTCGAGATTGAGTCGGCAGGGAAGTCCAGATTGCTTTAACTCACTGCCTTGGAAGAATTGTGGATGGACGCTTATGATAATTCAATGCGCTATAAAGAGAAGGTAAAAAAGTTGCATGATCAGCATATCACTCATCAACACGGATGGGAGAAGGGCGATCAGGTGTTACTATTCAATTCTCACTTGAAACTCTTTCCGGGTAAATTGAAATCACGATGGTCGGGACCATTCACAGTAAGTAAGATATTCCCTTTTGGCACCCTCGAAATTACTCACCCCACTCGTGGCACTTTTAAAATCAATGGCAATCGCGTGAAACGCTATGTAGGGGAAGGACTTCCCAACCCCGAGCAAGTGGAGATGCTTTTCGATGCTACCGCATAGAACTTTTTGGTTTCTCAAGAGGTAGTTATTTTTGTTTGTACTCTTTTCGTTCTTTTGTTTTTGATTTATTTTTATTTTCTAGTTTTACACTTTGGTGTGTTTTCTTTTATATTTTTCTTTTTTAGGTACTTTGTCAATGCCTCATTCTTCAAGCATTTCAAATCTTGTACAGCACAATGCTAAATGAAAGGAAGTTTATTTTTCTTATCTCTTCCCCTTTATATTTTTTGTCCCATGGTATTGTTTATTCTTTGTTATATTTATTTGGCCATTGAGGACAATGTCCAGTTTAAGTGTAGGGGAGTGATTTGATTGACAAGTCTTCTATACATATTCTTTAACCTTCTTGGTTGGGAGCAAATTTTCAAAAAATTTTCTGATTTTCTGGAGATTTCAAGCTATATTTTTAGTGCATGTCTTTATGATGGATTATAGAGCATATGTTCTAGATCATTTATGGCTTATGCATGACTTTTTGCACTCACTTGGACAAAGTAGTTCTTGATCAAATGCTTTGCATTGTGCTTAAACTTGTTTTTCTACTAAAATTCATGGAGCATTCTAGAACTTACTTGAATACCTTTCGATGCAAAATAAGAAAGACGGTCATGATTTAACTTAGGGATGATGGTAATAGGTCTTCTTTGGATAGTTTGAGCTTTTCAAGCCTACCTATTGTTATATTATCCCTAGTGCCTATTTTGAGCCTGAATTGTTGATTTCTTTCTTTAAAACCCGTCATAATATTTTGTCCATTGCTTGTGGCTGAGAGTTTGAATAATTTTCCAAATCTTTATACTCTTGATGGATGAAAGTATATGTATGAGAATGTTAAGGAAGAATGTTGGGATAAAGATCATGACTTGTTACTTTCAGTAATGGATCAATAACAAGTTGAGCTGAAAAAAAAAAAAAAGAAAGAGAAGAAAGAGAAAAGAGAGAGTGAAAACAAGAAAAGAAAAGAAGAATAGCAGTAAGTGAGGGAAGAAAGCAAAAAGCTGCTAGAAAGAATGGAAGAAGAAGTGAAAAAAAAAAAAAGACATACAGCAACAGTGAAAGAAAAGACACATTGAAGGAAAAAGAAGAAAAGAAAAGATCACAAAATGAATGGTGATTGAGCTGAAAAAAAAAAAGAGTTAAAGTTCATATAAAGTACTTAACACCATTGCTAAAAAATTTAAGTAATTTTGTGAAAGAAATAAAAAAGAGTTGATGAAAAGAAGAGTTGCAAGAAAAAAGAATGCAGGATTTGCTTAAGTGGGGTTGTAATTGCTATATGAGGTTATGGTTTGTTGGATTTTTGGAATAGGAGAGTAAGAATAGTTGGAAATGATTACTTCATTTATTTATCCTTTTCTTGTGAACTCTCAGTTTTTCTTTAACTTTTGATTCTCCTATATCCTTCATTTGATAAGTTACATTACAAGCCTTTAGCCTTACATTACAAGCTTAAAAGTCCTACTTGATATAAGTAAAATCATGAGATGTCTCGAATTAGTAGAGAGAGTGTATGAAAAGTAAGCATATGGAATGCATATTCTTTTTACTTGTTCCATATGCTTATCCTTGACTCTCGGAGCCAACACCGGTTGTGTTCTGTTCCTCCACTCGTTCGCCGATTTTTCTCTGAATTTTGCACAATATGTTCCAGAATGCAGCCGGCGCCGGTTCCAGCTTCATAGCTGGCGTCGCCTTGGTTTTGTTCTGCTCTGTTTCAATAATTTTTTCGTCACTTCGAAGTTCGTTTCATCAATACATGGCCGGCGCCGGTGCTAGGGTCCTATCTGGCGCCGCATCTCCTCTGTTTTGAGACGTTTTTATTTCATTTTACCCTAAAATTTTGAAATAAAGAATAAAATATCTTTCCAAGGGTAAAATCTCAAATATGAAGGAATATGACTAGTTATTAAACAAAATGTATTACAAATGAACCTCAAATAACTAAGAAAAATATGACTAATTTAGCCCCTATCAAGTATACATCGTTCTCTTGCTTGGACACTCATGGAAAGTATGTCGATATCCAAAGCACTTAAAACACTTGATATCCCTATTCTTTTATGGCCTCTCCATGGCTTTTCCCTTGTCCTTGTTCTAACCTTCCCTAGGTTTCCAATTCTCCCTAGGCTTCCAATCTTCTCTAAGCTTCCAATCCTCTCAGGTTTTTAAGCCTCCCTTGGTTTGTTGAATTCCATTTGGAATGGCTTAGGGGCTTCATCCTTTTTAATTGGCACCTTGCTAGTAATGTTAGGATTTGGAAGTGGTAGTCTAGTAAATACCCTCCTCTTTAATTGCCTCTCAATCTTCATAGTGGCATGTACCATATCCTTCAATCGTTCATAGGGGGTGCAATTCTACCAAATTGGAAACTTCCCTATTTAATCCTCCTAAGAACCTTGCCTCATTGCTCTAGGATCCTCATTGATTTGAGCTCTCATCAACATTACTTTCATCTCTTTATGATAATCGTCCACACTCTTGTTCCCTTGCTTGAGTGATTGGAGCCTTTGGTAAAAATCATTGTAGTAATGGTGTGGTATAAATCTTGCCCTCATCATATCTTTTAATAAATTCCAACTAGCCACGGTTTCCACTCCCATTTGTCTCCTTTGTGCACTAACTTGTTCCCACCAAACCAAAGCATACTCCGAAAATCCCAAAATAGCTAACCTCACATTTGACCTCTCACTATAGGTATGACTTTCTAGGAAGATCTCCATCTTTCTCTCCCACTCGAAATATGCTTCGTAATCACTCTTACAATAGAATGTGGGCACTTTCAATTTAATATGGTTTAATTCCCTCTCTTCATCATTTCCTTCTCTCATTTCTTCTCTATTGCCCCATCCTCTAAGGTGTTCCCCAAAGACTTCAACTTGTTCCCCCTCATAACATTCATCAACTCCCTCAAATTCTCTTTCTAACCCTCTTAGGTTGTTCCCACTATTCCTTCCTTGACCTCTACCTCATCCTCCTCTCATACCATGTCTTCCCCATCTCATAGGAGCTTGTTGGAATCCCCCGATAGAGTTTTCATCCTACTCTTTCCCTTATTGGGCATTTAATGGAGGAGTATGGGCATCACCATCCCTTATCCTAAGGCTAGGTACTTCAAATCACTCTTAGCCTCTCCTTTGTGCGACAATAGAAGATTGCTCAAGATGATTTATCAATTCTCTTGTCATATTTTGTAACTCACTTTGCATAGTCCTCATCATAGCTTGCAAGTCATCACGCAAAACCCTAGCATCAATTTGTTCTTCTTGAGGTCTACTAGGTCCACTTGGGTTAGGCCTAGAGATCTTTTGGTCATGGGCCATGGTGGTGGAATATTTACTTATTTATACCTGCAAAACAAAAGAGATTAGAGAGAAAAATAGATCATTACTTCGCTTCCTTGCGTGTTAGCACTCAAAGGTTTATCACTCCACCCTAGTGTTTGCTCTCTTAGGCTCTTTTAGTCATAGTCTCACCTTCTTTCCTTTTTCTCAATACTCAATCCTTCTTGTTCAATCCTACTTCTCCTCAATAGCTAAAGATTTAGTCTAACTTAGTGAATCACACAAATCAATGGATTTTTCCAAGTAGGGGGTCTTAGGGGAATTTCAACAAACAATTGTTGGGCACCTCAAGCAATCAAGTTTTAATCAAGAATTTCAAGAAATGTGGAGTCAATCAACACAAGAAAAAACCCTTGCTGCACAAAGAAACACTTCTAAACAAGAGTTATCAAGAACAAAGAAACAAGAACAACTAGAACTAGGATTATGAAAGACAAGATGATCACAAGTGTGCACTAGTAAAGTTGAGTTCAATGAGCATGGAATTCAACAATAGAGTAATATATTAAGTCGCAAAATCCCAAGGAATAAAAATCAAGAACCAAAGTTCCCAACTATAGCCAAAAGCATTCTCATGGAACATTTATCAAACATATTGGTTGCAATCCCGTCACTTAAGAACAACTAACATTTTCACCCATATTCAAGCTAATTTTCACTACAAATACAAGAAAAATTTGTTCCCAAAGATTATATTAACATCAAAAAGCAATTTTCCCGAAGTAAAATTAAGGTATAACAAAGATTTCATGACCTTTTTGGAGCATATTTTTGAGTTACGGAATTTCTCTGTTTTCTTTTTCTTCAACTTTGTAGGACTTTTTTTCTTGCTTTTAAGCTTTGATTGGAATCAAAGCTTTCCTTGCTCTAATACCAAACTCTTTGATATGATCTTGAGCGGGTTTTTTCATGGTGTCATGGGTGGTTTAGTTGGTTATGAGTTCCACTCAACCCAAGGGGCCAAAACAAAGAATTTCTTGAGATAAAAAGGAGAAAATGAAACTAACAATCAACCCGCTATCAAACCCTTGAAGAACTAAGCTTTAAAGACCCTCAAGAAAACTAGATAGCTGTGCTATAATCTTATCCCAATATCCTTGAAACAATAAAGGCAAACAAGAATAAATAGAATAGAGAAAATAGGCACCCAAGTAATGGAATTCAAATAAACCTTAGAAGAGAAAAGCAACTAAGACCTATTCAAGAAACCAAATTAGATTATCCAAAAGATTTTATAGACTCATTCATAAGGAGGACTAACCTTTAAGCATGGTCTTGAACAAGATGAACAAAGAGGCTAGGGCCTCTCAAGACTCTCTCTTCAAATTTGAATAAAAAGTGTGAATTCTGTTGTCAAATCACTAAAGGTTGTATTTATACTACCATAACCCTAGCTAAGTAATCACTGAGGTTCTAATACAATTTAGAGCCTTAATAAGTCTTTACAAAATATTTAAAATAGAAAATATTGGAGAAAAAAAAAACGCGGGGCAACCGTTGGCTGCAGCTAGCACTGATTAGGACTCTAAAGCCGGCACCGGTTGCGCACTGTCTTCGGGCTGGTCAAATGCCAAAATGAAGCTGCACTGGTTCTGATGCTTGGGCTGACGCTAGATGTCTGCTGGAAGGTTAACTTTGGTCAAATTTCGTCCGTCTTTGTTGCTGGCTTGAGTTCTTGTTGGGGTCCTTCTTGGATAGTCATCAAAATGAACTCTTGGCTAGCTTCCTCAACCGTCCAACCTTCTTCCATCCTCAAACATAGTTTTATGAGCAATTGAAACTCATCTTGAAGCTTCTTGGTCCTCGATCTTATCATCGGTCCTTGTCCTTGCACAGTCACGCCTCCCCCTCCTTGATCTTGACCTCCATGATGAAGTGGAGTCCTATCAGATCTTGTTCTTGATGGTCGGAGAGTCGGTCAAAAGCCTCTCTAGTCTATCTTTCTAACTTTAAATATCCTTCCACTACAATGAGGCTCCAATTGTATAGGTTCCTGAGGTTGTGCCTCTTCTTGTTCTATAATTGGATTAGGAAAAGTTGATTCAGGAGATAATTTCTCTTCTAGTTCTAATCTTATCAAACTTTTAGTGGATTGAAGTGTTTGAATTTGGGTATATAAAAATCATATAAAAATAAACACATTCCTAATAAAGTTCAAATTAAAATATTAACCTCAAATTACACATATGAGTAAGCATACTTATCATTAAGTATAGCATAGGGTTTAAAACGAGTATCGATCCTCAAGGAATAAGTATGCCTTAATCACTTTTCTTTTATTGTTTAACCGACTTAATAAAGTGAAAAAGAATAAAAATAAAATAAAAGAATATATACATGTCAAGGATGAAGAATTATGTAACTCTAACCATTATTTTGACAAACATGATCTTAAAGTACCCAATCATTATCATAACTAATCATTCTCTTGGTATCATGAATGATTAAGATAGATTCGCTTCTTTTCCAATCCATGAAATCACTATCTTCTAAACAAATTAGCATCACATATCCTGTCTCAAATAATTCACCTAAAAGATGCATTAAACACAATCCTTGATTAAATTTCTATATCCTGGTAAATTTAAAACATGAAATTAATCAATGAATCAATATCCTGGCAGACATCAATTAACCTGTAATTACCTAGTTCTCAGCGAGTAACCCCTTTTCCAAGCAAGTTAATAGACAAAAAATATGAAATTAATTAATTGAAACCACTATCAACCCCTTTTCCAAGCAAGTCAATAGAAGAAATAACAAACTAATCTCGTAATCAGCGTAAGAAATTAAATACCAAGAATAACAAACAATTAATCAAAAAGTTCAAATTAACTCTAAAAATCATGAATACCTAAAACAATATCAAATTCCAATAAAACAATTAATACATCATTGTTCAAGAAAAGAAAACAAAGTTAAAAGAAAGCACTTATAGACAAGCCTCTTTCTTCTTTTTTCATAGACCCTCTTGCATAATCCTCATTGATTTGATGAATTCCTCCTTGATTTTGAGTGATTTTTGTTTTGCTCCATGAATTCATTATTTAACCTTGTGTTTTCCCTCTATTTATAGGCTTTAAAAGTGCCTAAATTCGTCCCTCTAGGGTTTCTGACCGAATAAAAGTAGGAAAACACTAAAACTCTGGAAATTGCCAAAAAAAATACTCATGAAAATCAAGGCATCGCCTCCGCACTAGTGCACAACCGGCGCCGCTTGTCTTACCTAGGTCCGGCACCGGTTGTGTTCTGCCTCTCTACCCATTCGTCTATTTTTCTTGATTTTTGTGCTAATTCTTCCAGATTGCAGTCGGTGTCGCCTCTAGCTCCTAACTGGCACCGACTCTGTTCTATTCCATGACATTTTTGTCTTATTTTACCCCTAAAATATAAAATAATGCACAAAATACCTTTCGAAGGGAAAATCTCAAATGTGACTAGTTATTGTACAAAATGTATTACAAAATAGTCTCTAATAACTAGAAAATATATGACTAATTTAGGCCCTATCACATTCCCCCACACTTAGCTCTTTGCTTGTCCTCAAACAAAGTATCAAAGACAAATAGAAAAAAACACAAGTTTCCACAAAATCACTAAATCAATTTCAAAGTAATATTTCCAATGCTTTCTTTATTCAAGACAACAAAACATATGCTACTATACCTTTCATAACAAATGCAAGACTTGTATAAGTGAAGAATGACTAGTAGAACCATCCCAACACTTAACATCATTCTCAAACCATTGGAATGAATTTAGTTCAAGAAAAATATGCATTCCATAAGCTTACTTTTCATACACTCTCTCTACTAATCCGAGACATATCATGATTCTACTTAGGTCAAATAGGACTTTTAAGCTTGTAATGTAAGGCTAAAGGGTTTACAATGGAGCTGTCAAACGAAAGATATAGGAAAATTAAATATCAAAGAATATGAGAGTTTGCAAGAAAAGGATAAATAAAATGTACCAAGAGATTCCAAACTTCTCTTACTCTCCTATCACAAAATCAATCAAAAACTCATAACCTTGTATAGCAATCATAGTAAAATTCAAGCAAATCTTGCATTCTTTTCATCAATAATTCTCAACTCATCAATCATATTGCACAATATCGTCAAAATTTTAGCAATTCTCATTCCAACTGAACCAACATTCTTTCTATGCTCTTCTTTTCTTTTCTTTTTCTCTTCTTTTCAAATGGTGCTTTTGTTTGTTTCTCAGTTTTTTCTTTCAACATTTTCTAGCAGCTTTTTGTTTTTCTCAAATTTTCTTTTTCTTCCTCCTTTCTCTTTTCATAATTCCGCCTCAACACATGATGCATGACTGAAAGTAACAAGTCATGACATTTACACAAGCATTTTCACTCACAATTCTTCTACTTGTACTTTTATCCATCAAAAGCAATCAAAGATTTAGAAGGTAAATCAAACTCTCAGAAAGAAGTAATTGACAAAGTATGATAACGGTTTTAAGAAAGCAATTAACAATTTAGGCTCAAAATAGGCACTAGGGATAATATAAAATAGATAGACTTGAAAATCTCAAACCCTCCAAAGAAGTCCTATTACTGTCATCCCTAAGTTAAATCATGAATGTCTTTCTTATTTCATTTCGAGAGGTATTCAAGTTAGTTCTAGAATGCTTAATGAATTTTAGCAGAAAAATAGGTTTAAGAACAAGGTAATGCATTTGATCAAGAACTACTTAGTCTTAGTACGTGTAAAAAGTCATACATAAGCCATAAATAAATTAGAAAATATGCTCTATGATCTAGCACAAAGACATGCATTAAAAATACATCTTAAAAGCTCAAAAATCAGAAAAAAATTCAAAAAAAATTTCTCAAAAGGTTCAAAGAATTTCAAGAGAATGAAGCATAGAAGAATTCCCATTCTAATCACTCCCCCACACTTAAACTAGACATTGTCCTCAATGGCCAAACAAATAGAGTAAGAAAATATTGCCACGGGACCAAAAATAAAGGGGAAAAGAGAAGAAAGAAAATACTTCCATTGCATTGTGCATTCTCCAACAAAAGAGTTGAATTCCAGCAGAAAGGAGAATTGTTGAATTACCTAGAAAGAAAAATACATAAAAGAAACACCTCAAAGCATAACAACTAGAAAAGAAAAATAAGCAAAAAGTAAAGAAAATAGTACGAAAAAGAAAAGTACAAGAAATAACCAAAAAAGTTTTATTCTGCAGTGTCAAAGAGCATATCCACCTGATTTGTATTGTGAAGAATTTTACTAACATAGTGTTTCACTCAATTGCCATTGACTTTGAAAGTGCATCCAGTGGGGTGAGTAATTTCAAGGGTGCCAAAAGGGAATATTTTACTTACCGTGTATGGGCCTGACCACCTTGATTTCAACTTACTTGGAAAAATTCGTAAGCGAGAATTGAATAACAACACTTGATCGCCTTTCTCAAATTCGTGTTGTCGAGTGATATGCTTATCGTGCCATTTTTTTACCTTCTCTTTATATTGCATTGAATTATCATAAGTATCCTTGCGCAACTCCTCCAAGGCTGTGAGTTGAAGCAACCTTGACTTTCCAGCTGACTTAAGATCGAGGTAACAAGTTTTATAACCCAATAAGCTTTATGCTCAATCTCAACAGGTAAATGACATGTTTTTCCATAAACTAAACGAAAAGGAGTTGTTCCAAGTGGGGTCTTAAGAGCTATCCTGTATGCCCAAAGAGTGTCATCTAATTTTAGACTCCAATCCGTCCTAGTATGGTTAATAGTTTTTTCTAAGATTCTTTTGATTTCCCTATTAACCATTTCAACCTATCCACTTGTTTAGGGATGATAGGGGGTGGCAAACCTATAGTTCACTCCTACATGTTTGAGAACTTTTTCCATTTGAGTATTACAAAAATGAGTCTCCCTATCATAATGAGCACTTTAGGCACACCAAAACGGGTGAAAAGTTTTTTCAAAAATTTTACCACAATCCTTCTGAAAAGAACTTAATGCTCAAAATAGAAGATAGGCATGATGAATGTAGAATGAAGAGAAGTTTTTCAAAAATAGAAGGTTTATGAGAATAATTTTTCTCACTAAAGCAAAACACACAAACCTCTTTCTCTAACATTTTTTTTTTTTAAAACTTAGTATTTGAGTTCTTAAAGATGGGATCAAGAAATCCTTATTTTTTAATATATCTACAAATACCAAGTTACCTCCCTTTGAATGGAGTGAAGGGTAGAAATTACCACTATCCTCCAAGGACTTTTTATGATGTAGCATTGAAAGATCCAACTTCTTGAGGCATGATAAATTTAACACATTATCATTTGGACCCTTATTCTCCAAGAATTGAGAGGAATCTAAAAAATCATGTAATAAAGAGAGATTAGAATTATTAGCTCGTATAGTAGAATTGAATACCTTCCTTTTCATATTGGACAATTGGTCCTCATATCCTTTCTCCTTTTCTTGGAGATTCTCTTGTTCAAGCATATGGGCCTTTATGGCATCCTCAACCAACTTGGCTAGTTGTGTTCTTTGATGGCTCAATCGTTGGGATACTTCTTTATGCCACTTAATGGAGGAATTTGAATTGGTGATAAAAGAATGCATTGAAGCTTCAAGTGACGTCTCACAAAAAGTATCGATCCGAGATTGCAACTTTGCCAAATTCTCATAATTGTAGCTCCTTTAATCTTGTACCCAAAAGTAATTGTTCATGATGATGTCAATCTCTTTCTCTAAAAATAAAAATCAAATTGAAAATAAAAATAAAAAATAATTACGAAAAATAAAAGGTGAAAACAAATAATATAAAAAAAAAAAAGAAAAACACACCCATTCCCAAACTGTTTACATACAAAAGTTAGTGGTATTTATAATACAACATGAAGTATGTTAGTCAATTAAGTCACACAATGTTACAAATAACAAGATATAACACCAATTTACACAAAGAACATATATACATATTTACATATAGACATATGGACATATAAACATGATTAAATCAACAAAATTCTAGCTTTCATGATATTGTTCCCTGGCAGAGGTGCCAAAAACTTGTTGTCAAATCAAGTTTTTTAAAAATACCTCTATGATGAAACAAAAAAAAAATATCCTAATCCCTAGCAACGACGCCAAAAACTTGATGTGTTTGAATTTGGGTATATAAAAATCATATAAAAATAAGCACATTCCCAATCAAGTTTAAATTAAAATGTTAACCCTAAATTACACATATGAGCACGCATACTCATCATTAAGCATAGCATAGGGTTTAAAATGAGTATCGATCCTCAAAGAACAAGTATGTCTTAATCACTTTTCTTTCATTGTTTAACCGACTCAATAAAGTGAAAAAGAATAAAAAGAAAAATAAAATAAAATAAAAGAATATATACATGTCAAAGATGAAGAATTATGTAACTCTAACCATTATTTTGACAAACATGATCTTAAAGTACCCAATCATTATCATAACTAATCATTCTCTTGGCATCATGAAGGATTAAGATAGATTCACTTCTTTTCCAATCCATGAAATCACTATCTTCTAGACAAATTAGCATCACATATCCTGTCTCAACTAATTCACCCAAAAGATGCATTAAACACAATCGTTGATTAAATTTCCATATCCTGGCAAATTTAAAAATGAAATTAACCAATGAATCAATATCCTGGCAGACATTAATTAACCTTTAATTACCTAGTTCTTAGCAATTAACCCCTTTTTCAAGCAAGTTAATAGACAACAAATATAAAATTAATGAATTGAGACCGCTATCAACCCATTTTCCAAGAAAGTCAATAGAAGAAACAACAAACTAATCTCATAATCAGTGTAAGTAATTAAATAACAAGAATAACAAACAATTAATCAAAAGATCAAAGTAACTCTAAAAATCATGAATACCTAAAACAATGTCAAATTACAATAAAACAATTAATACATCGTTGTTCAAGAAAGAAAACAAAGTTAAAAAAAAGAACTCATAGACAAGCCTTCTTCTTCTTTCTTCGTAGACCCTTTTGCACAATCCTCATTGATTTGATGAATTCTTTCTTGATTTTGAGTGATTTGTGTTTTGCTCCGTGAATTCATTGTTTAACCTTGTGTTTTTCTTCTATTTATAGGCTTTAGAAGTGCCTAAATTCGTCCCTTTAGGGTTTCTGACCAAATAGAAGTAGGAAAATACTAAAATTCTAGAAATTACCAAAAAAAATGTCCATGAAAATCAAGGCACCGCCTCCGCACCAGTGCACAGTTGGCGCCGCCTGTCCTGCCTAGGGCGGGCGCCGGTTGTGTTCTGCCTCTCTACCCGTTCGTCGATTTTTCTTGATTTTCATGTCAATTCTTCCAAATTGCAGCTGGCGCTACCTCTGGCTCTTAACCGATGCCGGCTCTGTTCTGTTCCGCAACGTTTTTACTTTATTTTACCCCTAAAATATGAAATAATGCACAAAAGGGTAAAATCTCAAATATGAAAGAATATGACCAGTTATTGTACAAAATGTATCACAAAATGGTCTCTAATAACTAGGATATATATAACTAATTTAGGTCATATCATGGATGTACTTTGTTCATCCTCCAAGTATCTAGCATTAGTACTCACGAGTACTTTTTGCTCATTGGGATGATAAAATTAACCACTCTTTGTACCTTTTGGATACCCAACAAAATAGCATAATTCTAATCTTGGTCCTAACTTGTCTCTTTTGATCAGTACATAAGTTGGACAACCCTATATCTTGAGATGATTTAGACTTGGCTTACGCCCAATCCACATCTCATAGGGAGTACTAGGTACTGAATTAAAAGGAACCAAGTTCAGAATATATGTCGTTATTTCTAGGGCATATCCCCAAAAAGACACTGGAAGAATACTAGGAAATATCATGCTTCAGACCATTTCCATCAATGTCTTATTCCTTCTCTCAGCTACTCCATTCTGCTAGGGTGTCCCTAGCACAAAGAGTTGGGATACTATCTCATGATGCACCATGTAGTCCTTGAATTCACCAAGGAGGTATTCTCCATCACGATCTGATCGTAAGGTGTTGATTAGTTTACTTGTTCGATACTCCACTTCAGCCTTAAACTCTTTAAACTTCTCAAAAGAGTCAGACTTACGTCTTATCAGATAAACATAACCATACCTTATACAATCATATGTGAAAGTGATGAAATACTCAAACCTCTCTCTTGCTGGTGGAGACAAAGGACCACATACATCTATGTGAACAAGACTCAATACTTCTTTGGCTCTATCCGCCTTCTGGGTAAAGGAATTTTTAGTCATTTTCTCCATAAAATAGGATTCACACTGAGGCTAACTTTCCAATCTCAATGAGCCTAAAGGCCCCATCATAGATTAACCTCTGAATCCTAGTTGAGTTAATGTGACCTAACCTTAAATGCAAAAAATATGAGTTATTGACATTGGTCTTTCTCTTCCTATTTAAAGGTTCATATTGAACGTTATTCAATTGATTATTAATAGGATTAATGAAGAGTACATTTCTATACATGTGCCCAGTACATATTACTTCTCAATTTCTACTAATAGTAATACCAGAATGGAAAAAAATAGAATATCATTGATTTATTAGTTTAGCAACTAAAACCAAATTCTATCTAAAACCAGGAACAAATAAAATATTCTTCAAAATAATTATTCTATTATAATCAAAAGTAAGTTCCAGTTCTTTCACAATAAGAGCCCAAACTTGTGCTCTATTTCCCACGCGTAATCGATGTTCGCTCTTCTGGAGTCTTCTAATCTTCATAAACCACTGCAAGGAGTTACAGATATGATCAGTGGCTCCTGAATCAACAATCAAAGTAGAAGTTGATCCAACCATTGATATAGACTCTAGATAGAAAATATTACCTATGGGGTTTTTCTTGGCCTGAAGATCTGGACACTCCTTTTTCTAGTGTCCCTTCTTTCCACATTTGAAGCATTTGTCCTTGGGTTTGTTTTTAGGCTGGGACTTGGGCTGGTACATTGCATTACCCTTCTTTTTCTTAAACTTTCTATGCATAGGCCTAATTCTCGAAGAAGAGGCCATCATAGCTCTAGCCTGTGACTTCATGACCTTCTCAGCCACCTGTAGCTCCTTTATCAAATCCGTTAAACTCATATTTAATTTGTTCATGTTGTAATTCAATTTGAACTGAGTGAAGGATCCCGATAAAGATTCGAGAACCATGTCCACTTAGCTCTTGGAGTCAATGACAACCCCCAAGACTTCTACTTCCTCGAAAATAGCAATTATCTTGAGGATATGCTCTTTAATTGAGGTTCCCTCAGCCATCTTGGTGTTTATAATCATTTGAACAGCCTTCTACCTTACAAGCCGGCTCTTATCTGTGAACATTGTAGCTAGTGATGTGCTTATGTCATATGCAGTGGTCATGTGCTCGTGTTTAGATTGAAGCACATTTAACATGAAGACTAACATATAGCATCGGGCCTTCTCGTCAGCCTTCCTCCATTCCTTTTCAACCTCACACTCCTCAGCAGTGGAACTTCCCCCTATTACTGGGCAAGTCTCATATAGGACATACTTATACTCCTCGGTTGTGAGTATTATGTCCAAATTCCTTTTTCAATCCACATAATTTAGACCTATTAGCTTATTCTCGCAAATAATAATGGCTAAGGGACTGAAAGAACCTTCACCAACCATTTTTGAAATTTTAAAAAATAAAAAAATTCTCAATATTGTAAAACAAAGTTACTTTTTGTTCACTTTATCCTCATATTAAACTTGATAATAGCTAACCTTATTACTATTATTTTTAATATAATTAATTTGCTCTTAGGAAAACTGACATAGTTTCTTGAAAAGATTAACAGTTTCCTAAGCTATGTGTGTTAACCATCACAAATTAATTTTCCTTTTAGGTAATGATCTAGAAGATAACTCCATCGAGGGGATAGTCGTTTCTTCTCACTTCCTATAGACATACATTGCACTATAACCTCCAATGTAGGTTGGCCGATCATAGTACGTGTCCCAAGTTATTAATTACATCCTTCTATTAGTTTTAGATCCTTGTGATACCTCCATCCTATACGAGTTCACTCCCAGGGTGACACGAGGAGACTGACGATCTCTAATGAGGATCGTGAGGGAAGCCGTTGGGCCATTGAAACCCCTCTCCCACTTAGTTTTTTAAATAAGGATTTTCTTAGAAAAATATCTATATGTCAAGGATAAAAAATCTTAAAGAAAATAACCAAGGATTAATTTTTTTTAAAGTTAAAATAACCATTTAATTAAATAAAAATATTTTTTCTTGTCAAATAAAATTTTCCAAAGACTTTAGTCTTTGAGAAAACGTACACAAGGACTTAAAATAATTAGCATGTTAGAAAACTGTAAACGTTTTTATACTTTTTTATTTTTAATCCTAAGTGCCAAAATAAAAGAATTAAACACATTAATTAAGTTAATTAATGATCTTGTTTAATCCTAAAATCATTTACTATTATTTTTCATGTAAAATATTCAAAGAATATTAACTATTGCAATAAAAATAAGTTCGCTTGGTATGGGACCAAAAACTAAAAAAAATATTTTTTTCTGGTCCAATGCACCCGTTACACAGGCCATGGTCAGCAGGCGGGTGCCTGTGACCCACCCGCCCGTGCGCTTACCTAGCAAGCATCCTGGCCAGGATGCATTGATGCCCCAGCATCTGCGAGGATGCTATGAGCATCCTTCCTTGCGTGCAGCCTAGCCGAGGCATGCTGGGCCCGGTTACGACTAGCCTGGGCGTAGCCTCAGCTCCAGGCATGACCAAGCCATGGCTCGGCTCAGCTTCTAGCTAGGCTTGGTGGCTCGACTTATCTTCTCCACAATCCCTTTTTTTTTTTTTTTGTTTTCTTCTATGATTTTTTTTTTTTTTTTTTGGACTTCTCTGCGATGCTTTGCAATCGTCTAGGGCAGTTTCTTGTTACAATTTTTCAACAAAAAAACATGACATCCACCTATACCCTTTCAAATAAGGTTTGAGTGAAGGCTAAACAAAGCAGTAAATAAATTTGTACGGAGTTCCTATACCTTAACCCGTGAGGTTTACAATGCAACTACCCATACTAAAACAGCGAAGGATCTCAATATATTCATCAAATTAGTCTTGCTAATTTTATTAACTAGCATGCAACTATCCTAAGCCATTCAAAGCATCACGCTTTGATACTTCTTGAAGACAATGAAATAGAGGAAGCCATGCATGCAACACTATAAAACAAGAAAAAGCACCAGACACGGCACAACGAAAAGTAAAAAAAAGAATACCTTTGCATGTCCTTGGTCAGTTTAGCTGAGAAGACGAGGTACTGACCACTAGTATGTCTACTTGTCTTAGCTCCGATTTCGATGGAAAACCAATGATTCTTCGACTTCCCCTTGGCATGAACGTGAAGCTTTTTGCTTTTCAAAATATTCCTCTATCCAATCTATGTTGGTGAAACAACCTAAGCGAATAATGGTCCTTGTTGATCCTTTGCTATTAATTAGCAAACTCAAGAAGATGAAAGATGAAGAAAAGAAATGAGAGAGAATAAAGAAAAGGCTCTGTTTTTTTCTTCTATGTCGTGTCTACTGTGAAAAAGAAGAACACCTGACTATTCACAATACGAAATAATCAAAATACCGGGGTTTTGATATTTCAAAACTCCCGGAGGCTATCAACAGAAGATGTTTGGTGAAACCTTAACTCTTCTATTCCGTGAATAAAAATAACCATTTAGTCCAGGTTATTGGGCCAAAATTAATTTATTATTTTTCTTAGACCCAATGAGTCCAAAAATAATAACCATTAATTATTTATTTTCTGAGCATATTAAAATAACCTAATAAATAATTAATGAGTCCAAATGAACTAAAAAAATTACTTAAACCTTTTATGAACTAGTTTAAGCCTAGGTTAATTTTTTAAATTATTCAATCTGGGCTTTGGCCCTAAATAATTTATTAACTAATTAAACTAGATAATAAATTTAATTTTCTCATTCCTTTATTTTATTCCAATCCAAAAAATAAACTAAACTTCCTAAATAAAATAAAGTTCTTTTATATTGTGACCATTTCCTCGACCTAAAATAATTAGGACTTACGGGCTATTCCGAAAACCAAAAAAACGTATCTCATTGGCTATTAAAATTATCAAAATACCCTTGTTATATAAATAGTTGTATTTTACATTTTAAATATTTTCTAATATCACCATAGAGAAATATTGACCCCAAAGACAATGTTCCATTAGCTATGTCTTTGACCCATAGATGAAATGAGTAAAATACCTCTCTACACATCACCGTTCATTTAGAGAGGAAAGAGTACACTAACACTTCTCTAAAAGACATCTACCATCCTTAGACTTCTAGTCCAATGATCCACGACTTCTTGGAATATTTCTGCTTTCCAAGAAAGCTACCATAAAGCCCATATCCAAGGCATATTCGCTAGGGCCCTGGATAATTAGATTATTCGAACAATCACAATGGGCGATATAGTGTAGACACTATCTTGTACAAGTCTGCTTTGACTAACTACTCACATATACCCAACATACAAATATATTGGCTCTTCTCAAGAACTTCAACTATAGTATATCAAAGTATACGCTTCCAGATTCATCAAACCACCAACTTATACTTAAGCTATAGAGTACAAGTCCATGCTGTAGCAGTAGTAGTCTTGGTTTTTATCACATAGTACTTTTAGAAACTACTACTACAGGTCTTGCTCTACGTGTTTGAAATACGCTTGTGTTTATGAAATGAGAAGACTACTCATTGGCTAAAAGTAAGTCATTCCCTATTTAGAATTCATAACAAAATAACCTTGCCATGATAAGATTCTCATTCTTATCATTCGGTTATGAATAGTAGTTTATGTGTTAAGTATATAATATCTCATTTGGTTTGGAGTATGAAATTAGTGCCAACTCCCTCCAGAATTAATTTTGGCCCAAATACAATAATACTTGTACCAAGAACCCATTACTCTAGATGTGTATCAATTGGAACTATTTCCAATACACAATCGCCTTGGCTAAGGACTTCTTGAATAGTAATTCCTACAAGTGGCCGTGAGATATTCGCCTCTACTATTAGGAGTGGTGAATCCTTTATTGACCCTCTCAACTACTTTCATTTACCTCACAATGTACCCAATATCCATCCCATAAGTGGCCCTTGATCAAGCTCCGGAGATTGGAATCAAAGTACAATGCTCAGCAAACAAAGTACTTTGGAGATCTCAAGTTTAAGGATACTTGCACATTTGCTATATTGAGATTATATCACTGGCACTAAATAGTTATCCATGTGATTATCTCAAAGTTAGGTCATCCAATGAACTTGTTCCATTAATAAGCATCCATGTGTTAACTTTGAGTATCTCAATACTCACAGATATGAGAACCACCACCTGATCAAATCAGAAAGTCTAACACATGCTAGTCTTAATGCATTAATGATGTCCTGTCTCATTAATACTATGACTATGGACTATTTAAGTACTAACACTATACAGTGTAATATGAATCTCCTATCATGATCTCTATCATGATTTTCTTAACACAGTGTTGTACTAAGGACTTTATCGAACAGTAATATTACTTAAAAGTAAACAAAAAAATTGTAAAATAAATAATGCCTTTTATTAAAATAAAATGTGTTATATACAATGTACAACTGATTGCCTCTAGAGCACAATACTAACAATTAGATGTAAAGGCTCTATGGGATTTGCAGAGTTTAGCAAAGGACATGTAATTTGCAATGGGATATCTAGTACATTTCCTTCTTCATTTTCTAAAGGCAATAAGAACATCAAGGTTTTCAATTTGAGAAACCAGAATTGGAGCTAAGATTTTGTTGGGTTCAAAAAGAATGGATTCAGGTATAGTTGGGTGAGAAAATTTACCTGCGTTATCTTCTTGACTTTATTTAGAGAATGCAATTAATCATTTGCTAGAACAAAAGATAGAATCGTGTTTCTCTAGATCTTCTTCCTAGAATAAACAATTCGATTAGGTTTAGAGCTTTCTTCTTGTAGTGTTCCCTTTCCTATTTGAGCAAAATTAAGTTCAATTGAGGACCAATATTACTTTCTTGAACAATTTTTTCCTTTTTTCTAAATTGAACTATTTTCTGCAGGAAATTCAACGTGTGCTGTTTTGATGAAAAATCAAGATTTTGAGTCATGAGAAGCTCAGGAGACTCAAGATTGATTACATTGGGTAAGGGATTTTTTTCCCAAAAATTTCCTTCCCTAGCAGACTTCTCCCCCCCAAAAGAAATATTTATTAAAAAAAAAATTGAACTTTTTCTGAAAATATAACATCCATAGTAGTGTATATCATTTTGTTTGTGGATAAAACACTTATAACCTTTTTTATTAGGGCAATTCCCTAAAAAAACACATTTTCAGCCATTGGATCTAATTTATAGTGAGATTGTTAGGAAAGGTGAACATAGGTTGCGCAACCAAAAATTTTGAGAGATAAATCAGAATTCAACTTTGATTCTGGAAACTCAATTTTAATCATTTCCATGGAGTATTATATTTCAAAAACCCTTGTTGGCATCCGGTTAACCAAGTAGAATGCAGTTACAAGAGAATCCCCCCCTAAATGTTTTGGCACATTCATTGAAAATATTATAGCTTGAGCAATTTTAAGAAGATGTTTATTTTTCCAGCTCAACTATGCCATTTTGTTCAGGGGTATCACGACAAGTGGACTAATGAGCAATCCTTTTTTCATTAGAGAAAATCATTTGAAACTTTATTGAAATATTGAGTCCCATTATCAGTTCTTAAGATGCTAATTTTTGTTTGGAACTATTTTCAATAATATTGTAAAAAAGTTTTAAAAATCTTTTCTACTTCAAATATTTCACATAACAAATAAATCCAACAAATCCATGTGTGATCATCTATGAAAATTACGAACCATTTTGTACCTACTACAGTGGTGATCTTGGAAGGTCCCCAAAATCACTATAGAACAGATAAAATGGTCTTGAAGGTCGGTAAGATTTAGGAATATAAGAACTTTGATGACTTTTTGCCAAAAAACATCTTTCACATTGCAAAGATTTAAGATTAATATTCTTAAATAATGATGGAAACAAAACTTTCAAATAAGCAAAGCTTGGTTAGCCCAATCTATAATGCCAAACCGTTATTTGTTCATAAATAGGAATGGGACTTACACTACTAAAAATTTAAACTATTTTATTTCTAGATAGATTATCCTAAAAAAAGTAAAGACCATCTTTCATTCTAGCACTGCCAATTATCTTCCTCAAATTCCAATCTTGAAAAACACAGTGTGATTCAAAGAAGCTTACACAACAGTTAGAATCCTTGGAAAATTTACTTGCAGAAAGGAGATTACAGGCAAGTTTGAGGACATGAAGAATAGATTCAAGACCTATTCTTTCTAAAATTTTAATTGAACCTTTGCTTGCAGTATGAGAAAAAAAAAATTCCACCTATGATTCTAACCCTTTCATCACTAACACAAGGAAAATAGGTTTCAAATAATTTTGAGGAATCAATTATATGATCAAATGCTCCTGAATCTATTATCCATAGAATAAAGGAATTTGGGCACCAAGATAAAGCAATTATTTCCTTACTAGCTTATGCCACGAACACACTAGGGGTTACTAGAAAATGCTGAATTGGACTTATTATCCATGGTTTGTACCATCTCTACCAATTGGGCAGCATTAGTTGTCTTTACAATCTTCAACATCTTCTCTAATTAAATATGCGATTTTTGAGCAATTAAAGCCAGTCATTAAATCACCAGCAATGAAGGCTAGTTCAACTTTGCTTTAAGAAACGATCCTAGACAATGAAGGTTGATCACTAAAAAACTAGCAATGAAGGCTAGTTGAAATCACAAGGTTGTTGGTGATACAGACCAGCAATGAAGGTTGAACAATGTAGCAATAAAGGCTGCTTGAAAAAGTACACAATGTAGTAATGAATGTTGCTCAACAGAGAAGAAGAAGAATCCTAGAAAGCTTAGTGCTTTGATACCAAATGGAAAGAGTTAAAATGGAGGGATAATTCATTTGTTACATTATTGAGAGTTTAATACAAGTTACAAGTGGTCTAAATTAGGAAAAAAACACTACATTGTAGGAGAATAATTGCTAGTTTCTAATTTACATAATTGAACTATAACATAATTGACAACTAATGCTAATTCCTAGTTTATATGATTGACAATTATGACATAATTGATAACTAATACGCACGGAATTAACTTCTTAACTTTTAGAATTAATTCCCTTGATTTTTTACAATATTTTCAACATAAATGTTACACTTCCCACCTTATTAGAAAATCTTAGTGAGCTCTAGGTTCTAATCTTGAATCCAACAGGTTTTTTGGAACCTTAAGCAATTTCTGGAATAAAAATCTTCCCCTTAAGCTACAAGTTTTTTACTTACAAAACAAATTTACTAGTGAATTGCCTTTTGAACTTTTGAAAACCTTCAAGCTATGATAAGCTTGGACAGGTTCAAATCAAAAGCAAGTTACATGAGGTTTTATTCCGTGGGCTGTGGAGGTCAAATCTATCATTATTCTGTAGGCTTTGTAATGAAAGGGCTAGGGGTTGAGTGCACTCAAATCTTGACAACTCTTGTTGTGTCAGATTTATCTAGCATCAATTTTACAAGAGACTTTCCAAAAATCATTGTAAATATCAACTCCTTTTGTGCTAAAGTTGTCTCGCAATGATTTTTCGGGTCAACTTTCAATGTTGGGGAAATTTCATTTTCTTAAATCATTAGATCTCTCATGGAAGTTCTAGAATGCTCAATTAATTTTAGTGGAAAAACAGGTTTAAGAACAATGTAAAGCATTTGATCAAGAACTACTTAGTCCAAGTGCGTGCAAAAAGTCATGCATAAGCCATAATTGATATAGAACATATGCTCTATAATCTATCACAAATACATGCATTAAAAATACATTTTGAAAGCTTAAAAAAATCAAAAAAAAAAAAATTGAAAAATCTGCTCAAAAGGTTCAAAGAAGAATGTTAAGATAAATAAAGCATAGAAGAATTCCCATTCTAACCACTCCCCTATACTTAAACAGGACATTATCCTCAATGGCCAAACAAATAGAGCAAGGAAATATTGTCACGGGACAAAAAATAAATGGGAAAAGAGAAGAAAGAAAATACTTTCATTGCATTGTGCATTCTCCTACAAAAGAATGGAATTCCAGCAGAAAGGAGCATTGTCGAAGTGCCTAGAAAGAAAAATACACACAAGAAACACACCAAAGCATAAAAACTAGACAAGAAAAAGAAGTAAAAATTAAAGAAAATAGTATGAAAAAGAGAAGTACAAGAAAAATAATAACAAAATAAAGACACATAAAAATAAAAGAAAACAAACTAAAAATCCTAAAAAAGCAAATAGAGACGCAACTCACTCTCCCACACTTAAGATGAAAAATGTTTTCCTTATTTTAGAGAGGAAAAAAAAAAAAAACTTAACAACACCAAATACAAAACAAAGATACAAACTCTTTCCACTCATCATGGTTCCTCATCAAACCTTTGGAAAAGAGATTAAAGCTCCAAGTAGAAGATAGGCATAATGAATGTAGAAAGAATGGAAGTTTTGAAAAATGGGGGGTTCATGAAAACGATTTGTCTTAGCAAAGAAAAACATATAAACCTTATTCTCTAACATTCTTTTAGACACATAAATACCTTTTTCAACATATGAATGCACATGGTATCTAACGGATGCATCAACTTTGAAATCACCACTGAACCGTTCAAAAGAATTTTTACAATTAAAATTTCCCTTTAAACTTAGTATTTGAGTTCTTAAACATGAATTTGGGAAATCCTTACTTTTCAATGCTTCTACAAATACCAAGTTACCTCCCTGAAATTGGGGTGAAGGATAGAATTCGTCAACATCCTCAAAGGGTTTCTTAGAATGAATGATAAATCCAACTTCTTGAGGCATGTTAAAATCTATACATCATCATTAGGACCATTGTTCTCCAGGAAGTGAGAGGAACCTAAGAAATCATGTGGCAAAGAAATATTAGAATTATGAGCACATAGAGTAGAATCAAATACCTCTCTTACCACATCATGTGATTGTCCCTTATAGCCTCTCTTTTTTTTTTTTTTTTCCCATGGTCAATTGTACGGGCTAGCCTGAACTCATGAGTCTCCTCAACAATCTTAAATAATTATTTCCTTTGATAGCAGAATCATCGGGAAGCTTCTTCATGCCCCTGAACAGATGAATTTGTATTGGTAACAAAAGATTTCACTAATGCTTCTAATGACGTCTCACTAAAAACATCACTGTGAGCTTGTAATTTTACCAATCTATCATCAATACACTAATGCTCTTTTCTTTTCATTTTTTTTAAGAACTATCCTAATTGAATGCATGACCACAAAATCATAAATTAAATATTAGACTAAGATAAAAAAAAAAAATTGCAAATAAAGAAACAAATAATAAATTCAGTTAGTCTAAAATATCGTATTAGCCAAAAGTCCAAACCTAAAAATAAAAAGAGTTAGTATTGACACAAAATTATAGACGTAAAAATCATCTAATTCAAAATACAAAGATTACACATATTCCACATTAACATTAGGTTAGTAAAATTAAATAACTAAATATACAATATATACAAATATACAAAGACCAGTTAGTTATTATGAACATGTATCTACTTATTTGCATATTTACAACATATAGTGAAATTAAAATACAATTATACAAACAACAAAATATGACACTTCTGCATACAAGGAACGTTTATACATATTTATATATTTACCTATTTACATATTTACATGGTTAAATCAACAAAATCTAAGCTTTCATAATATTGTTCCCCGGCAATAGCACCAAAAACGTGATGCGTATTTATTTAGGTATAAAAATCATATAAAAATAAGCACATTCCCAATCAAGTTTAAATTAAAATGTTAACCCTAAATTACACATATGAGCAAACGTACTAATCATTAACATAGCATAGGGTTCAAACGAGTGTCGATCCTTCGGGAACAAGTATGCATTAATCACTTTTCTTTCATTGTTTAACTGACTTAATAAAGTGAAAAAGAATAAAAAGGAAAATAAAAGAAAATAAAATAAAAGATTATATACATGTTGAGGGTGGAGAATTATGTAATTTAAACTATTATTTTGACAAACATAATCTTAAAGTACCTAAGCATTATCATAATTAATTATTCTCTTGGCATCATGAAGGATTAAGATAGATTCATTTCTTTTTCAATCCATGAAATCACTATCTTCTAGACAAATTAACATCATATATCCTGTCACAACTAATTCATTTAAAAGATGCATTAAACATAATCTTTGATTAAATTTCCATATTCTGGCAAATTTAAAACATGAAATTAACTAATGAATCCATATTCTGGCAGACATCAATCAAACTTTAATTACTTTGTTTTTCGCAATCAACCCATTTTTCAAGCAAGTTAAGAGACAACAAATATGAAACTAATGAATCAAAACCACCATCAACCTCTTTTTCAAGTAAGTTAATGGAAAGAAACAACCAATTAATCTCGTAATAAGCATAAGTAATTAAATACCAAGAATAATAATCAAGTAATTAAAAGATCAAAATAACTCTAAAAATCATGAATACTTAAAACAATATCAAATTACAATAAAACAATTAGTACATCATTATTCAAGAAAAAAAAAACAAAGTAAAAGAAAGCACTCAAAGACAAGCATCCTTCTTATTCATTTGTAGACCTTCTTGCACAGTCTTCTTTGATTTGGTAGAATTCCTCCTTGATTTGATTGATTTTCTGGTATAATCTGTGAATTATCCATTTTCTCTTATGTTTTCTATCTATTTATAGGCTTAGGAAGTGCCTAAATTCGTTGGTGTAGGATTTTTGACCGATTAGAAGTAGAAAAATACTAAAACTCTGCAGATTGCCAAAAAATGTGTATGAAAATCGAGGCACAGCCGGTGCCCGTTGTGTTCTGTTCCTCCAATTGTTCGCCAATTTTTTCCTTGATTTTCGCTCAACCCTTCCAGAATGCAGCCGGTGCCACCTCTAGCCTCCCAGCCGGCGCTGGTTTAGTTCTATTCAACTCTGTTTCACTTGCTTTTTCGTCACCTCGAATTGCATCCAGCAACACGTGGCAGCGCCGGTTCCCCTATCCTAGTTGGCGCCACCTCTATTCTGTTTTACAATATTTTTGTCTTATTTTATCCTTAAAATCTGAAATAATACACAAAATACCTTTTCAAGGGTAAAATCTAAAATATGAAAGAATAGGCCTAGTTATTGAACAAAATGTATCACAAAATAGTCTCGAATAACTAGGAAAAATATGACTAATTTAGGCCCTATCAGAATGTAAAGACACAATTAAAGATTTCTTAGGTAAAATCAATATCCCAAAGGTTTCAACATGATTTTCAAGCCAACAAAACTTACAACCTAAGAGCCAAAAAGATTGTAAAGAAATGGATAGTAAAAAAATGTCCAAAAGAAGCCAAATGCACTAAATAAGGAAGGTTGTGGAGAGCTTAGAAGACAAGTTTGGAGGTAAAAGTGTAGGGTATGCATTGTATGATGCATAGGCATGCATCAAGCCGTACTAAAAGTGAGCTAGAAGATGTTTTGCTTGGCATGGCTGTGGAAAACACATACATAAATATACACAATGGCCTTTCATGGACATACACATGCCAAGAATGATCATGCATGTGTTGGATAGCAAAATGTTCTCTTGTTTTACATAGTTTTGAATCTTTTTTATATGATTTCATTTCTTATAGTTTGTATTAAGATTTATGGCTTCAAACTTATATTAAGGCCACTTAATGGTTAGAGTTTGTTTGCTAATATTTTAGGGTGAGACATGTATATATATGGCATTATAACATTTGTAAACTTAACTTTGATATTTGACAAATTGAGAGACTCTTTGAGGGACTTCGTAAGGGTGATTTTCTTGGTTTCGTATCCCAAAAAATCATGACCAATCAAATGGTTTAGTTCCATCTTTGATTTAGTCTCTAAACCATAAGGGAAATCCATTTTTCTTGACTAATTTGGGCCCCAGTTTCATAGCCATTTTAGGATTGTTGTTAGGATTAAATTTGTATAACTTAAAGTTTATATCGTTAGCATTCTAATTTATTATTGAGATTAGGGTATTAGGGTGTTTTTGAGGAAGGTTATATTCACTAAACTCGAAGGTGTTAGTTACCTTGTCATTAGCGTTTCTGTATTGTGAATTTGGTAGAGAATTAACTGACCAAGTCTTAAGTTCTTGTACTTAGACTTTTGGCCACGAATTTGAGCCTTCATTTGTGTTGTTTGAACATTGAAATATCATCCTTTGTGTGGTCAAATTCGTGGGTTTGATAGATTATTTTTTGCATTCTTTGATTGAACATTTAAGTGTAAAAAATTTACTATTTTTGGGTGTCATTTCTACTCCGAAATTCAGCCTTATTTTTCTTGTGCTTGATCTTCATTTAAAGGGCTTCCACGTGCTCATATTAGATCATATTAGAGCTATAAAAGTCATTATTCTAATCAGGCTTCTTTCGTTGGGGAAAAAGTACAAATTTCTTTAAGAGTATAGCTTGCAAAATTCAAAATCTCGAAATATTTTTTCCGTACTATTTTTTAAGTCTATGGAATTCAAATTTTAGCTATGGACTTGTTTTGGGATTGAACTTACATGTTGGGTTGATGTTTGGATAGTCATTTGAGGCTAAAAATTGTAGAAATGGTGAAGTCTGGGTCTAATTGCTACAAATTTCCATGCATGAAAATTGCATACCAGGTGTTTGATGTGTTGTCTTATGAATTGAAAATGCCCTTATATGACTACCGGTGCTTCCCTCATTGAATCCCTATAGTTTTCATACTTATTAACTTGTTTTAGTAGGATTTATCTATCCATTTGCTACCTTTTTTTTTTTTAATTTCATTTTGTGCTCTATACTAAAGCTTAGAAAGCAAATTGGTGTATCTTGATTCATATCAATTTATCTCTTTGAATCTTTGAATTCCTTATATTATCATTACCGTAGGTGAGTGTGTTGATCATCAAATTGTTCTTTTGAGGTTGTGATAGCATGACTCTACTTGAATTTCCTCATTTGAACTAGTTGCCTACCAAGTGTTTGATGAAATGCTTAAGTGACTCTATAGTGTCTTATATGAGTTCTTAACTTTCATCTATCACTTCTTTTAGAATTCTTTGTTATATTTATTGTTATTGGTGGGTTGAATATTTAATTATAATCTCGTTAAGATATTTGAGATTAGTTTAAACATTGTCCATCTTTAAGTCCTATCTTTTGTTATCTTTGTTTACTTGAATCCTTGTGGTGCTTTGCCTAGTAGTTATCATTTTTCTTCCTTCTTCAAATCTTTAATTTTATTTGGCATCTATTTACTTGAAACTCTTGTTTGATTGTGTCTCATCTTTGGTATCCATCAAGTGTTGCTCATTTCTCCCTAGGACCTTTCATCTTGTTGATTCTTTGAAATTTAGTTGACTGTTAACTAATAAAACTAAATCTTTTGATTTGAGAAGAATTTAGAAAGAACTAATTGAGAATTTGAGAGTTTGAAAAAAAGTACGAGGGTGAGCTCATTTTGACAAAAGTCAAGAAAAAAATAGACACGAGAAAAAGTGTCATTCAAAATGATGATATACACATAGAGGAGTGAAGTATAGTACATTTCTTGTGCTACTAATAAAAAATTGCTAGTTGAACTCTTTTAAAAGATCACATCATAGCTGCTTGGACTCAATTTGCTAAGGGCATTCAAGGTAAAAGAAGTGGACATTATGGGAGGACAAGTTCAAGTAGAAGTAGGAATGGAATGTTTGATAAAAAGGAAAGAGGATATGATGATGATTATAAGAGTTTGCATAATGGAATGATAGAGCTTATGAGGGAAGTTCAATAAAACTTTCAAAGAATGGCTTAAGAAAAAGGCAAGATTGTACTTGTTAAAATATGGCTATGACACATATGATCGTCCTAGATTGATTAGTCAAGAAAGAATAGGAGAATTTCAAAATCCTACAAGTAAATGGCAGCAAAAAAGTAGTGTATAGATTTCTTGTAGGCATTGTGTGGGCTAGGACACATCGTTTGAATGTTCTAAGTTGATTCACAAACTTGATCCTAAGTTTGTTGAGATTGACAAAGCCCTTGAATGAATAAAAAATTAATTTTAACAAAGAGGAACTTTTTAAGAAAAATGATCTAAGTTGATTTGGTTGCTAAGAATCAGACATTTCCTTTGAATAAATAGGTTGAAGAAACTTTGAGTGCTTAAGAATTACATTTACAACATGAAAAAATTGGGGTAAGTCCAATGATGCAAGCAAAATGAAAGCCAACATGGAAATGACAAAGAAGAAGTTGAACATAATGTTGATGAGTTTGATAAGAAGTAATTGTGATAATGAATAAAGGTTCCAAAACTGCCTTAAACACTCATGACTCAGGAGAAAGTTCATATCAACAAAAAGAAAAAGAAGAGTTAGCAAGAAGAAGCTCACAAGAAAACAAAAATGATGAAGTTATGAAGAATGAGCAATCAAGTCCATCATCTAAGAAAACCACAAATCCTACAGAAGAAGTAGATAGTGATGAAGGGAATGTGGTTGGACAAAGGAGTTCATTAATTAGTGTTACTAGTAGAGTTTTGGGTATCTGTATTTTTGAGGATGATAATAAATTACAAAAGGACAATATCTTTTGCTCAAAATGTCTTATCAATCAAAAGTCGTAATTATGATGATAGGCAGGGGAAGTTGTACTAGTATTGTAAGTACTATATTTGTGGAAATATTGAGAATGGAGACTATGAAGCAGCTAAAGCCTTACAAGCTTCAATAGTAAAATAATTGTGGTGAACTGAAGGTAAACAAACAAGTCAAAGTTATATTTAGTATGAGAGAATACAACGATGAAGTGACTTGTGATGTATTTCCAATGCATGATGGGCAACTATTATTGCAGAGGCCTTGATAATTTGATAGAGAAATTGTTTACAGTGGGAGGAGAAATACTTTGTGCAAAGAGAAAAAGAAAATTACAACTTCTTCCATTATCTCCTAGTATGGTGATTAGAGATTAGAACATTCTAAGGAATTAAAGATAAAAAGAGAAGAGAGCAAAAAGAAAAGAAAAAACAAGAGGGAGAAGAGCAAAAGAGAAAAAAAAGCAAAAGAGTGAAGAGCAAAAGAATAAAAAACAAAAGAGTGAAGAGCGAAAGAGAGAGAAATGAAAGAGAGGCAAACAAGAGGGTGACGAAAAGAAAGAGAGCAGAGATAAAATAAAAGTGAAGACTTAGGTTGTGAAGAGAGGAAACAAAGAAGTTGCTAAGGAATAAAAGCCTAACATTTTAATTTCACACAAAACGTCTTGTTTAAAGTATAATACAGGTATCGATTCAATGATGAATCTCTTCAAAGAAGGAGGATTTGATAGAAATCGTCCCAACCATGAAGGACCATTCAAAGAAAGGGGAAGGAAGATAAAGACACAACTTATAATTCCTTGGGCAAAATCAATATTTAAAAGATTTCAAGAGGACTTTCAAGCCAACAAAGCCTACAAGTCAAGAGTCAAAGAAATGGGTAGTGAAAGGAGGTCTAAAAAAAGTTAAATGCACCAAACAATTCATGTGGAAGGTTAAGAAAACTAAAAGGAAGGCCGTGGAGAGCTTAGAAATTAAGTTTGGGAGAAAAAGTGCAGGATACGCACTGCTTGATACATGGATATGCATTAAACTGTACCAAAAGTGTGCTGGAAGATGTTTTGCCTACCTAGGCCCAACAGGACTGGGGATGTCGCTCCATCCAAAAGACAAGGGGTCTTTATAACTAGGTCACACAAAAGAAAAATAAAAACAATACCTTACAATTGAACTTATTACAAACAAGAAATACATGTACAAATCTAAAATAAATTGATTACTATCTTTCGAAACAACACATAAAATAAATAACATAAAGTCTTCAAAGCAGACAATAAATCTAGCTACTTATCTCCACAGTAGGATCGACCTGAAAACATGGTATAAAAAGTGATGAGATAAAAATCTCAGCAAGCCCGTATGTGCTTTGAGTGTTTCAGGAAAAATAGTTCATGTATGCAAGTTGGAAAATTTTCATGAGAGAAAGTGCTGGCAAGCATTAAATAATGTTAAAAATAAAGAGTGTCGTTTTACTTTTCAAACCATACATGTGCATAATACATACAACCACTCAAACGGGTAGCCATGGGTTACCATACGTTGGGCCCCATAACCATATAACGGTCAGAATGCCACACTTTGTGTAGACTGACAAAAGGTAGGTGTATGGACTACCGAGTGAGATACTCCTCTTTCTCTACACCCAAACTTACCGGTTGTCTATTCCGGAAACACATAGTCCACATGACTAAAACTTGCTAGCTCGGACCGGCATGCCCTATTGGACTGGCATCCTATTCGAAAAGGACTCACCCCTCAAAGATAGCCACCACTGAGAGACTTACCCTAACCATTCAAAGACTAGTCCTAGTAGTCTACCCTTATTGAGTACTCAACGTTGATTGCCCTACTTAGGAGAAAACTGATAAAGCATTGATTTATTTGGAAATAGCAATTAAGGGTTTCTAAAATTCTTGTCAAAGTTGGGTTTTAGAAAGAGTTTAGTATTTGTGCAAAACTGCTTGTTTTAATTTTCAAATGATTTGCTTGACTGAAATAAAAAGGAAAACAGTCCTTAATTGGCTTTACAAAATGAGTGTCCATACATTTCGCATTTGGCTTGCCATGGTAATCTTTTGTCTTTAGATAAGTTCATGCAGGAGCTTACCTGATCCTTTGCTTGATCAAATTCAAAAATCTTCCAAAGCTGACCTAACCCCGCCTAGGGTAAACACAAGTCATAAGGTTATACTCAAGCTATATTCGCTTACATAAATAATTCTAGTTCAACTTATTACAATCATGACCCCAATGTCCTAAGTTTTAAGGCTAGATGATAAATGATTTTATAAAATAAGTCTAACTTGATAAGTTAAAATAATTAGGGGTTGTAAAATAATTACTAATAACTTATAGATTCAAATAATAAATCTTGAGTGTTGTTATTAATAAATAAACTAGGGTTTAATTATTGGAGAATCCTAAGTCCTAGATGATATTAATAAATGGTAATTCTTAAATAGTAAAATAAATAATAAATTATTACTACTCTCTTAATTAATAATTAATACGTAATAAAATTAATAATAAATAACTTTTATTTTGATTAACAAATAAATATAAATAATATTTATAATATATAGTCCACAAGGTCATTAATATTTTACTTATTTATATAAAAGGTTATATATATATATATATATTATTTTTAATAAAAGATATCATTTATTTGACTAGTAAAATACCACTATTTCATTGAATATTCCAATTCCAAAACTTCCTAAGAATTTTGAAATCTTTGGAGGAAAAACATAGTAATAATTTTAATTAGGGTAATAAAATTTGCTAATCAAAATAGCCTAGGATCAACAAGGTCAAGATCATAATTTTCCTATTGCTAACAAGATTCATGAGCATATACTCCAATATCAATCAACAAACTATTCTATTCATGAACATAGGCTTAAATCCATCCTACTATTACATGACCAAATCTCTACTAAGCATAATCATACTCATGGCTTCAATGAAAATAAGAACATAACATCCTATTCACCAAAGGTAACATAACATCTAGCATGCTTAAACATTCATAATTTCTTAAGGCATGGAGAGCATACATCGATTCTCAAGGAATTTCATAAAGCTTAATCATGATCAATCATTCTCATGCTCCAATATCAACCCCTTCATACATATGCATATGCTCAATCCCCCATTCATATTCTATCCTCTCTATTAATATCTAAGGGACATGAATTTAGAATTTAAAAGAAAGGTTAAGGAGAAATACTTGGCTGATGATTATTTCGATGGAGATTTAAAAAGGTTCGCGTGCTTGAGAGTCTTGAATTGTCCAAGAGAGGAGAAAGAAAACAGACATGGTTGTAGAAACCATTTCGGCGAGAGAGAGAGAGAGAGAGAGAGAGAGAGAGAGAGAGAGAGAGAGAGAGAGAGAGAGAGAATTAGTATGATATGTTAAATGTTGAAGGGAAGAAGATGAACAAAAGAGTTGTTCTTGGTTCCAGAAAATGACTCTAAGGAGTATGTAGGCATATTCTGGAGTTTTTGAGAGGGATTGGAGGTGTTTAGAGTGGTCTTTGGCTTGAAGAAAGTGTGTATTCTTGATGTTCTTGGTGAACATGGAGAGAACTAGAGGAGGAATGTTGGACAAATTACTGAAGAGGGTTGGCCGAATGATTGAGAGAGTTCAGGGATTTTGGTTTTCAGTTTAGGGAGGAAGAGAAAAATCTAGTTGTTTGAAATTCAAATGGAGAAATTTAAGGAGTGTTTTGAGGTAAAAGATATGGTAATGGTGTTTGATTGATGGGGGTTTCTTGGAGCTACAATGGAACCGACTAGACTGTTGTGTTTTGCTGAAATGAATAAGGGTTGATGGAACTTTAAGGCTGGCTAAATTTTTGAGTTCAATAGCAGAAGAATTTCTGGTTATGAAGCCTAATCCAAAGGTGTTTTCATGGAGCAATTGCTGAAAATTTTGAAATTCAAATGGAAGTTTGATTGGAGTGATTGTAGGAGGAATTTGAGGTGTGGTCATGGAGTTCAGTCGTGCAAGGTCAGTGGAGGGGGTAATGGAGTTCAGTTCATGGCTGAACAAGGGTTAACTTACAGAGGTTTTGAGGGTGGTTTTCGGCCAAGGCTTGAAGGAAATAAGGCTGGAAATTTTCTGGTTATGGTTCGAATGATTGCTGCATTTCCTGTGTAGTTTTTCTGCAATATTCCAGCCCGATTTGTAGAGGGTTTTGAAAGGTGTTTGAGGGTCCTTCAAGGCTGGTTTCCAGCCTTCTTTATGGAGGAAAAAGCAGAGGTAATTTACTGGTTTGAAGGCAAAAGAAACAGCTTCGATTTCAAGCTGCTATGCAGCAAAACTGCCTAGATATTTTTTCTACTTTGAGCAGTTTTGTGCAGTCCGGTTTTTGCACAAGAATTTCAGTCTTCAAGCTGAATAAATTGGTCATTTTTCTGGCAGCAATTGAGTAAGAAAGATGGCTGAGATTTTTGAAGGTTAGGCTGCTCAAGAATCTGGAAAACTTTCAGGTTTCTTTCATTAAGGATATGAACACTATGGAGTGAAGTTTGAAGGCTCAACCATAAATATTAATTTATCTTGGGAACCTTCCTTAACTCCTTCCCTATTTTCAGTCAAATCTCCAACCTCTAAGAATCATTTTCGAAATTCAAATACCAAGAATCCTTACTAAATTTTTTGGAATTAAAAACATGAATTTGGATAAATTTTGAACAAGCTTAATTGGTGAAGAGGTTAGAACAAGCTAGAGGTAATAGAAGGACACGAAATCTTCTAAAATTCTTTTTAGGACATAAAGATAGGATTAGGACATTCCCTTCACGTCACCCCTAGGACAACACTCCTATTTTTTTTTTTTTTTTATGGAATGCAAGAAATGAAAATCTAACCTTAATTAAAATAATCATGATAAAACTTAAATGATGGGATTTGAACTCAAGACCTTAGAGATTAAGTCCAAAGCTCTAACCACTAAATCACAACAACTCTTATTTTTATTTCCTCACCCAAATATTCTTCTTGTTTAATCCTCAAGCTATCTTCCTATTTTTACTTCAAGCAAAATTACCATTTTACCATTCTTACTCAATAGGCATAACTAAGCCTTTTAGCCTATAAATCATAATTTTAAAGCACACAAAATCATTCAAATATATATATATATATATATATATATATTCACGCAAAATAATATGATATGCATCTCGACCCCCTTACTGTAGGGTTGGCTTTAGGTAGGGTTTCACATTGCTTGGTATGGCCATGCAAAACACATGCATGGCTATTCAAGGTGCTAAGCACAACCTTGCATGTGTCGGACAACAAAATGTTTTCTTAGCTTGCATAGTTTTGAATTTTTTTTTTTTTTTTTTTTTGCTTTAATTTCATTTTTTACAATTTGCATTGAGTTTTAAGGCCTCAAAAACTTATATTAAAGCCACTTAATAGATAGGGTTTGTTTGCTAATAGTTTAGGGTAAGGCATATATGTGTGTGTGTGTGTGTGTGTGTGTGTGTGTGTGTGTGTGTGTGTGTGTGTGTGTGTGTGTGTATAATACTTGTAAACTTAACTTTGATCATTACAAGGAAAGAGTAGTTTAGCAATTGCAATCACCGAGGGAAACTAGCCGTTAGTAATTAGTAGTATATTTCCGACAGATCAGTGACGGTATGAATCGTTTAACGAAGAGATGCAAATCCTTGGCAAATTTGTAATAGAATTGCGATGAAAATAGATCAATTGGAAATTACCATGGGATTAGCGATAACATTTTCCTAGTAACACAAAGAAAATAATTCCCTCGCTACTCCAATAATGTTTTGTAAGGGTGTAACGAGGACCTAATTAATTTGAGACATGAAACTTTTTTAGATACAAAATAAGCTGGCCCCCACTAATCCAACCGTAAATTAGCAAGGGACTAGGGAGAGAATTTGATTATTTTTGTCCAACTATTTTGTTCTTCTTGTAGTGATGATTCCCTTGCTAATTCTCGGCTAATTTTCAAAGGAATAGTGACAACTATTGGTAAAATGATAATTGAAACCATTTAGGCAATCCATTGCAAATAGTGAGAGACTTTCAACAATTGCTGGTCCTAATTTATCCTTGTGTTCATTAAATAAATGAAATATCATGTCCCTCGCTGATCCCATGCAAAGTTAGCAAGGGATTTCCGTGGGATTTTGAATTTTCAATTACCACTAAAAAAACTAAATTTCCGCCATACCTCTCAAAAAGCCGTTGGTAATTACCTGTGAATTTTTGAGGGATTTTGTTATTTTGAATTGAGCCGCTTAAATTTTTCAAGACAAATTCATGGTTTTTGGTAAGCCATTACAAATACTTCGCTAATTAGCTAGGTTTTTCCAAGGGACTTTTTTTTGAAAATTTGTTTTTGCATTTTTACAAACATATTTTGATGTCCGACATTTGTATATATCCGCCTCTACATGGGTACATATCACATTTTGAGCAGCATTAAATATGAAAAACTTGAATTTGTAAATTTTTGTATTGGTATTAATATATTTAGGTATAATTGATTATACATACTCCAATATATATATATATATATATATATATATATATATATATATGAATATGTATATGTATATGTATATGTATATGTATATGTATATGTATATGTATATGTATATGTATATGTATGTATATGTTGTGAGCATATCTTGTGAACTATAATAAAATCTAATATCATGTTGCTCCTATTCTTTATTATACATATATTACAATAAAAAAATTTTATTATAGGTTTGGTGGAAGTAATATGTGCGTCTGTGATTGTATTTTTTATTGATACTAATTGTATATATTAAGACTTGATATTCGATGATTGTCAATCAAAGCATGACTATGTTAGATGTTGTTATGAAAATATATCTATTATGTACACTAGGTCGGAGGCTCGAGCGTTGCTCGGGATAAATAGTTTTTTATTTTTAATTCCAATGGATTTTAATGGTTTGCAATAATATGAGAACTTTTAATTTGTATATAAAAATTATTATGTTAATTTAATTGTCATAGGTTGTGGTTTTAATTTTTTTTTTTTTTTGTAATGTTTCAATAGTTTCAGTCATAGTATTTTTGAATTAGTAAGTTTCTTTTTTTAATGTACATAATTATTTAGATTTACAAAGTTGAAATTGTTGTAATTTTGTGATGTAATATCTTTGTGATATAGATATCTTCGAATTTTATGATTTTGAATACGATGAACATACGCATGATTATTTTTTTTCGTATACATTAATTTAAATAGTATTTAAAGAATCACATATTGACACTAAGTGTAAATTGTGAGGCAACTTATGTTAGCTAAATTTTTTTAGGGTAAAAAGGTAATAATTAAATTCATAATGTTAAACTATATAATTTCTTTTATGAAAGGAATAAATACTAAGGAAAACAAATAGTGCAATTCAATACACAATACACATGTATAAGCATTTGCATTAAATTATATTGACCTAATTTGAGGGCCTAAAGTTACTGATGAAGTTAATTCATGAGGTTTCTTGTATGGCGGTGGGCCTTGGTCCTTCTGCAAACCCAATTGAGGCCACCAATCCTCCTTCCCACTGGGCCACCATGGTTGTGGAACACCTTTCTTTAATGGAAATCTCCTTTGAGGAGAATCACAATGTTGCATGAGAGTGATAGCAGTCAACCAAGGGTAATATCTTGAAGTTCCTGCAAAGTATGTGGTGTAGGACCAACAGGACCCCTCACTCTTGCCGGGATTGCGTAATCACATAAACAAATCTGGATCGCTTGTATTTCAATAACATAGGATACCCTCTTGCTTGCAATTGGAGGAAATGGACTATGTCACAGTGCCCTCTTGGTATGTACAAAAAGAGTGCCATCCAGAAAATTTACGTAATCAGACATTGAAAGTTCACTGGGAAATAGACTTAATATTAGAAAACTGTATTTGACCAAAGAAAGGATCATAACCAAACAGTATCTGCAACAAATAGTATAAAGAGGAAATAGAAAATGTAATCATGCACTTCTTACCGTCCAATTCGGCTAATTCCGTCACCAATTTCATAGGCATTGCTTTCCTCCTTGCCATTCTTGATGGCTTTCTATGTGATGCTTTCTTCACCACCTATGTTATCTACACAATCAATGCCTTCATTGAACTTGTGGTAATTTTTGCTTCCATTGTCTCTTGAATCAGAAAAAAAAATCCCATCATTTCCTTTTTCTGTATCATCAACATCATCATCAGTTTTCTGTCTCCTTTCATTTCTTGATTCATCAACCAATAATTAATTTGGTGTCCATTCAAAGTTTTCTTTTTGAGAGAAAAAGAAGCAGCAATTGGTTGAGTACTCGAGTTGACCTTTGTCTTTTGTGAAAATCGCACGTGATTTGGCTCACAAATTTGGTTCTGGTTTCAGGCTGCTGTAGTAGCTATGGCAGCAATACGGATTAAAAAAACAAAATTCAAAAGATCACCAAGCACATAAAATTACAAACACAGAAAACTAAAAGAGTTACAACAAAGATGAGGTCTTCAATAGCAAAAGTTGAAACAACCTACATTCCCCTGATTTCTAACAAATTGAAGGGCTTACCAAGAAGAAGAATAGGAGAGGTAGGGTAATCCTCTCACTGTGGTGATCTTATTATGGATAATGTTCTCATACAATGACAGTTTTCAAGCAGATGACATGGTATAGAAACGGATGCCGACAACTACACCAAGTATGAACAAAGAAACCAAGAATTGGAGCAGCTTGACAATGAACTCTGATGTTTTGTCCTAGTTGTAATGATGATGCTTAGGTGGAATGTACTTGGTCTTGCTGGGATGGTTAATGAATCAACTTCACCAATACACATCTTATCCATCATTGCTCTTACACTGCTGCTATGGCCCGTATCCTCGAAATCGTCAGTCGCATCCTTCCCTATAAGTAACAATGCATTAGAGATGTGCATTGGTGTCTATATTAAGCATAAGATGTCTAAGATTAGTGCTAAAACATGAAACAATCAGGAGATAGCAGTAATATTGGAGAGACACTTGACTAATCATCATCTAAAGTCATCAAATTTCCATTGAAGACAGATGAGTACAAACCTAAAGGAAAAAGCAACACATGCACATAGCATCAATGCCTTCCTTACCCTTATTCATTTCTTTAAGCCTTTTCAGCTTCATCTTGTCCCTCCACATCCTCCTCTCAAGTTCATCAACATCAATTTCCTCATTACTATAATCATCCTCAACGACTTCTGGTTCGGTCTGAGAAGCCTCCACCTCTGATTCCTTAGGAGGAGTAAAAAAGAAATTGAAATCACCACAAATTCCCACATCCTCAAACATCATCATCTTATCAGATAGCCCTCAAGACTGTCACAAAATTTCAGAACTTCAAAGGTTATTCAACTGGTCAACCTCTAAGTCCGGATTAACCTATGCTCCTACTCCTCCTCTAAAAGTACAACTCGTAGATATGGATGTGTTTCCCGGATTAGAAATTTCTCATAGCCTTTACCACTTGCAAACATGGATTAGAAGCAGAATAAATAATCGGACCTAAAGAAGAAGAAAATCATGAGAATCCCATATTGATTCACATCGAACAAATAAAGTTCATCAAATCAGTACAGAAATCTCATGCAAAAGCCAATTGAGTGAAAAAACTAAATATCGACATGAAGATCAAAATAATCACATAAAGTCCAAGTACAAAGGCACTTGGAAAAGAAAGCCTTTAAGAAATGATTCAGTGTAGTACAGCCTTTAAGAAAACAAAGGAACTTGGAAAAGAAAGCCTTTAAAATCCAAGGCTTTCATGAATTTGTTTTCTCTATTGTGGTTTTAGCTTGTGTTGCACCAAAAAACTTCTTTCTCATATATGTTCCTTCTGTATTCAAATCAAGGTTATCTTTCTTGTCACCACTGACTTGGGATCTATATGACAATAGCAAATCATTAGTTCTAATGACCCTTTTTTTCATACAGTTTCTGAATTATAGTGTCCATTCATACCGTGGACGCCCTAATATTTTTTTCCTTGTTGATTTGGCATTGTAGTCTCAAGCGTCTTCTCCGGCTCTTTTGTCTTCTTCAACTTTTGATTGCTTTCAGGTTCCAAAATAACCTACTATACAATCAAATATATTTGTTTTAGCAACTTTTCCATAACTATTTTTACACGATACATATATTTATATTTATCTATCTATCTTTATATATATATATATATATATATATATCTTTCTGTCTCTCTTTACATTCATACATACATATACATATACATATACATATACATATACATATACATATACATATACATATACATATACATATACATATATATATATATATATGTATGTATATGTATGTATGTCCCACGGTATATAGATGTGCATTAATATTAATGAACACTATCAAGAATATATGTCCTTCCTATAACACAGTCAAGAATATCAAAGCACATATGACAATAGTTTTCATATGAATATATGATGGTTTTGTTTTTTTTTTTTTTCAACAAAAGATCTATAGACCTCTTGCTAAAGTCCTTGAAATGACTTATTCTTGTTGGCATTTGGATCTGGCTATTTCTATTGTGATCTCATTTTTTGTTGGTCAGGCTTATTGATTTGCGACCTCATTTTAGAAAGAAGCCTATTGAATGAACATGGCTAAGCTTGTGTAATTCAACTCTTTTAGAAACTAATAATAGTGAGGAACCTTGTCAACTGCCTATTCTCACACACTTCTAGATTGACAGGCATCAGTACCAAATCAGAAACACTGAAATGGAAAGAGGTATAATTCTTGAGACATACCAGTAAGAACTGCACAGTGTAGCCCTACAAATCATAGATACAGAAATGAAACCAGTGATTTTCAATGTAATATTCTAGTACGGATTTGAAAAGAATACAGAAACTTACCATAACTAAGAAGTGCATGTCCAGGAACCAGTCTGCCAAAAGTGAAAAAATTAACTCAGCCCCAAAAACAACCACCACTAATAACTGACATTATGGGGATTCAAGAAGCACAACCAACCTATATAGAAACCCTATCTCCTCAACACCTGCACTGTCATTGCCCGGGCTTAGCACACTCATTGTGTAATACTTGATTTTGTCTAACTGAAGGTTATCAAAAGATAGACCTATAACTTATCTAGTCGGGATAACTATTTTGAAATTCCTATACAATCACTAGAGGCATAGCTATATTGTTCTACCTTCATTAAACAGTTGTTGTCAAATATCTTGATCAAGTGAGTGCAGATTAGAACTTGAGAGCATAATAGCCAATCAAAACCATAATCAATAACATATTCAAAGCATAAAATGCAAAAGACTTCTAAATAGAGGAAGGCTAGGGATTCCAAATTCCTGTGGCAGATAAGTCTGGAGACAGCTGGTAAAAAGAAACTTCAAGACATTATTGTTCAGACACAAAAAGAAGATTATGGAATGAGATACAATGGATTTAAATAGGGTGGTTTTATAGTTAATCAGATTCCAGGACAATATTCTCAATTTTCCCATTTTACATATTTACTGTTGTATTTCCCTTTTACATTCATAACAAAATGCATCTTTTTCCACCATAACTGGAAAATGCCAACTTCCTATCAATTTATCATGACCACTGTTTTGGCAAGATTTCAATACTGTAACTCTAGAGCTATGGATACAGGGAGTCCGAGAGCAAACCTTCGGAGAGTCATCGCATGATACAAAATGATCTATAGTTCCACCGAGAAGACCAATGGCATCTGAAATGATTATCTAATCAAGAAGTACATAAGAAAACATAATATTTCCATTAATAGGGAGAGTTATATAATAATGATTCAGTAACAAAACTAACCCTCTGCTAGAGTGCCTTTATCAAATTCATCTAATAAGCATAATGATCAAGATGTTGCATGCCTGTAAAGGATATGAAGTCTATTAGATATCACTGAAGTGAAAAAACGCACTACTTTTGACCAAATAAATCAACCTTCATCCCTTTAAGTTGCTAAGGGGACTCTAGGAGTGTACCAAAGTATCATGCCCACTTGATGCAAGTCAATCATAAAGGCTGATTACTCAACTGTCATATACCTATTTCCCATAGCACAAAATATCCTACAACAAAAAATGTTCCATCGAAAGCATTATTTTCTTGCTAAATTGAATAAAGACAATAAAAGTAATCAAAAGTCAATGTGATGGAGCCCCCCTACCCTCCCCCCCCCCCCAAAAAAAAGATAAACCTGTCAGTCAAACCCAGAATTCTAGCATCAACAGGTACATAACTTCCAATATGAGAAAGAAAAACTATCAACGCTACCTGAAAGAAGTTTTGAGCTTACATAGATGTAGGATTATTAGTATAAAAACCAGATGCTATTAAGTTTCTGGGAAAGCCATGCAAAAGTAATAATAACACATAATTTGGAGTTTTCTACATGTAGCTAGATCAGGGGAGATATGAAATCAGAAGATGTCTGAATATATGTTCCACATTTTGCAATAATGGCTTGTGAGGCACTCCAAAAAGGTGAACGGCATTAGAATTGAAGCTCCCCAATGAAATTCCAGGCGGATAATACAAATGGCACCAGAGGGAGCTATTGAGGAGTGGCCTAATAATCACAAAAACTTAAATTGCCAAATTTCCAGGAATTAATAGACAAAAGATTCCAACTCTCGGAATGAATTGAAAGGCAAATCGACATGTTTCCCAAATCTAAAACAGCTTACACTTTCTAAGCCTCCGCAAAAAAACCACTTCATTTCTGAATCTAGACTCTGCTTCTATTTCATCCTTATCAGATGATGTCGTCATGCTATAGTTGTCATGGTCACCTCGATCACTGCACTGAACCTCTTCTCTCTCGGTCTCTCTTTCCGTCTCTCTATCCTCTTCTTCTTTCTCACTGTCCCACCTACTGAGAAGATGCAAAATTTCACTATTCTTTCAATCAAAACCATCTTGCTTCAAAGCATTATGCTTATTGCTTCGAGAAGAATACTCCGAGTCAGGAGGGGAACGATGCTGAAGTCAAATAGAATGTGAGAAAGTTTAATTGGTTTAATCGATTTTTTCCGGCGTTGATGGGAGGGAGTGGAGAGGATGTGAGGCATTTTTAAGGAGGAAATAGAAGGGGAGTACGGTGGAATCGATGAGTTGCGATTTGAATGTGGAGATGAAATTAAAGAGGCAAGCAAGAAGAAGAGATCTGTTCACCGTATTAAAGAGAGCCGAGAGGAAAGCTTTTGCGAGAATGATACGGCTAGACTTTCTGAATAACATCCATGTGTCAAGTTCTCCTATCAAACACATGGCAACACCATACTTTTCACCTTTGGCTTATATATATATATATATATATATATTTGTATTTTATTTAAAAAAATTGTCCAAAACAAAAAATCGGTAGAAAAAGTTGTTGGAAGTAAGAAAATTGATATGGTGTTGGTAATCCCTCATTGATTACTGAGGAATTAGTGAGTAATTTTTTTAAATAAAAATAATAAATTATTTAAACTTAGATTCCACTGTAGATCCCTCGCTCATTGCCAGGGGAAATTCTTATATGGACCCGGTCCACGACCCCACCTGTGGACCGGGTCCTCCAATTTGAGGCACCTGTCCCACTACATTTTTTTATTCCAAAATTATTTCTTTTCTGTTTTTTTTTTCAAACAACTTTATCCCACAGTCATGGTTAACCATGGTTCAATTTCCCTGTTCCCAAATTTTTGAAAGTCTGCCCATTTCTGCACAGAACCTAATCTGATGCACCAAAAAATCAGATTTGGACTCCCTCGTGAGGCTTTGCAGCTCTCTCTCTCTGTCAAAGTCGATCATCCTCCTACCCTCTACCTTCCACTTCACCTTCTCCTCCATCGAGTAGCGCCTTCCACTCCATGCCCTCGTGAGGCTTTGCCACACTCTCTCTCTATCAAAGCCGATCATCCTCCTCCCCTCTGCCACATACACTGTCTTTCTGTCGTAGCACTTCCCCCCCTCCCCCCTACCGCCTCCATTGTAGAGATCTGAATTACACTGGCCACTCTCCTCCTCCCCCCTCCACGAGGGAGGTTTCTTTCTGTTGTAGCGCTTCGGGGGGGGGAGGGGGTGGAAGTGCCGCGATTGTGAAGAATTTTTTGAGTGAGAGTGTGGCAGCATTTTCTTGAACCTAGAAACCAACCTCCATCGTCTCTCTCTGTAGCAGCGGCAGCGCAATTCCAGAAGTGATAACGGGTATGGGAGAATGTTTGATATAGCATCCCCACGCAAACTAGCATTTTGGCAGTATATTTGAAACAAGAAAATCGGAAAACTAAGAAGAAGAAGAGGAAGAGATGAGTGAACGGAACACATCTAGCTCAGAATTGGATTTAGATCGGCCCGTCCTAGAGGACTATTTGGCATCCAGATCCATCCAAGAACCCCATGGCAAACTTCGATTGTATGTCACTTAATTCTCTCATTTTACTTACGTGTATTTTCTTGTGGTCAGTAATTTAAGGCCACATAATATTGAATTTTGGGTAGGCATGATTTGCTGGATATCTCCTACGGAGGCTACTGGTGCCATTGTTGATGTAAAGTTGTTGGCTTTCTTTTCCCCATACTCCTCAGCCTATCCTTTTGTGCTATTCTTGTGCATTGTGTTTCTTTGGCACTGCTCGTTGTTTTGTTCTTTTTATGAAAATGCAAGCCAGTTGATCACATACAAATTAGATAGATTACTACCATATAGTTTTAGCACATCCAGAACATTGTTCTGGCAGTGATTTTTGTGCTTATCAAGAGTGCTATTTCTGAAAAAAATAAGCTAGTCTCTTTAGTTTCTACTTTGTATAGTGGTATTTGTGGTATGCATGCTCCTAAGTTGGGATTTATTTTACCATAGGAATTATTTGTAAACCTTAAATTTGTAGTATTGGAGGTGGGATTTCAGTCCACTACCTTATATGCAACTTCAAGAGTAAAAACCTTTCAGAAATTTAGTTTTATGATTGAGTTTTCTCTTATTTATGTGTTTGACTGTCATTTTATTATAGATCTCTAGAAAATTCAAGCCTTTTAGACAGGAGTAGGGAAGACATATAGCATGAAGGTAAAGGAATGAAGCTTACATTATACAAATGGGAATCAGTGGCTCATGTGATTTACATTTGAAGTTGTGTCCAACATTCTTATGAGTTGCATCGTTTGAAGAAGCTGAACATGCATGGTTGTCCTATAAAAAGGCACACAAAGAAGCTCCTAGCAGGACAGCAAACCAAAGTGATTCTAATTGGGCATCTTCTTCACATTTTGATCTGCCCCTACCCCCCCAACCCTTTTCTTGATGGTTGAAAAAAGGATAATATATTCAACTTAGGTCACACATGTACAAAGCTGGTTAGGATGTATCATTTATTGTACTATATTTGTATGGGGACAACTCTTGTTAATTGTACTATATATATATATATATATATATATATATATATATTTTGCAATGGTTGGCCAGTAGAGATTGATATGATGTTGTGCAGTTTATTTGGTTGAAACGGTGTGTATTTGGTTGAGATGTGTTGTGAAGTTTTATTTGGTTGAAATGGTGTTGTGAAGTTTTATTTGGTTGAAATGGTGTTGTGCAGTTTTATTTAGTTGAAATGGTGTTGTGCAGTTTTTCTATGACCTTTTGAAGGGCAGTGCAGTTCTATTGTTGGGTCGTATAGCTATGGTGTTGTGTAGTTTTATTGTGAAGATTTAAGATTTTGTGTTTTAATGGTTAGTTCACGAGATAACATAGTGCAGGTTTGTCTGTGTTCATGTAGTTGTGAAAGGTTGTGAATATATTAAGGATTGTGGTCATATGGATATGCATGATGTTCATGTTTTTGTGGCTGGTGTTCATGTGTTTGTGTGGGGTGTCAGTGTGGTTGTGAAATGTTGGCTATATGTTTGGCAAGTGTTTATGTAGTTGTAAGGGATGCTCATGTATTTGTGGCAAGTGTTTTTGTGTTTTTTGTTGCTGTATTAAAGTGATTGTCAAAGGTTGGCTATGTTGAGGATTGTATTCATGTTGTTATGTAGAATGTTCATGTATTTGTGTGGCTGTGTTAGTGTGGTTGTGAAAGGTGCTATATGGTTGACTGGTGTTCATGTGGTTATATAGGATGCTCATGTATTTGTGTGGTTGTGTTCATGTGTTTGTGTGGCTGTGTTAATGTGGTTGTGCAAGGTTGTCTATATGGTAGGCAGGTGTTTGTGTGGTTATATAGGGTGTTATATAGGATGTTTATGTATTTGTGGCATGTGTTTATGTGTTTGTGTGGCTGTGTTCATGTGGTTATGAAAGGTTGGCTATATGGTTGGCAGGTGTTCATGTAGTTATATAGGATGTTCATGTATTTGTGGAAGGTATTCATGTGTTTGTGTGGTTGTGTTCATGTGATTGTGAAACTTGATGCTTAATACAGAGGGCTACATCTATGTTCATGTGATTGATTTCAGTGTTTATTAAGAGACTAGTTTTGCTTCTTGTTGGAATCTGATTAGTGGGATAGGTCTCCAATACTAAATTTCCTTCTTTTGTTGAAGTGTTGTATTTCAGGTGCTCAAAAAGATCAAGTTATGCAAGTCTAAGTGGTACAACATTAGTAGTAAATCTCTACGAAATCCCAGAAACCAATCTTCAATTGCATGTCACTAGGCAAAAACTAAAACAATGGTTCTTGAAAAGTAGTCACAACAAAATGTCAACCACATGCTTCCCACAATAAATTTACAACAAGCCTTTTTTCCAAGCCTTGAATTGCAAAAACAAAATTTACTGGCTTAAGTACTTATAACATGCCCCACAATAAATTTACAAAAAAAGACCTCCAAATCACTGATACACAAAAACAAGACTTGAATTGTAGAAAATGTCGCCTTCAGGTTTGGTTTGACTCAATTCATGTGCACTACAGTTTGTATTTGATGAATTCAGGCACAACAAGTTTTCAGCATCTCTCTTTGTTTATATGTGCACTGCAGTACTACCCCTAAAGAATAGAGTTCTGAGAAATCACAGTCTACATCAAGTTTTCAGCATAAAGCTATCAAGATTTCTAGAGGAACAATTGCTAGAACTTGAATTTCCAAATTCCAACTATTAGTTCAACAACTGCAGCAGTATGACAAACACCACAGGAAGCACATAAAAAACCTCATTTTCTACAACAAACCATTTTGTACTGAACGATCATGCTAATGCATCACCTACAAGGCTTCTCAAGGTTGAAGCATCACTCGACAATCTTGCGGCCACAACACCACAACATTCAACAAGAACTTTCATTTAGTTTTCTAAAATAATATGCAAGTATTTGATCAATTAATATGTAGATGCAGCTTGAATTTTTAGGGTCATCATACCATTTTGTACCACTGCTATAAAGTCAGCATTTCTTATGGTTGTTAAACAATTACCAATAAGCTACCTTAACAATTACAAGTTTTCAGCTATGGTTTTAGCAGAACTCAACATGCTTCTTCCAGTTAGATGCGAAGAACAAGTGGAACCATAAAGGCTATAGAGGTCTCCATATAAAAGTTTGGACCCCTATTTAAATCATTTCATTTTTAATTAACTCCCCAAAAATGGTGATAAATATATATGTAAACATTATTGAAGAACGAAAATGATAACCACTACTATAAGACCATCAAAGAGAAACTTTCCAGTTATCTAGTTGTTGTTTGCTACATCATTTGCAAAAACGTGACTTTGAATGGGGGTGGGGGTGGGGGTGGAATTCTTATGTGGCAGTTCTCAAAAACTCTTCTTAAAATATAACTATCAGCATTTAATCAGTTCAAATTAAAAGCAAGTTAAACACAACTCTTTTCAAGTATGGACATTGATTTCCATACAACAGAAACATAGTTGAAGTTCCAGCCACTCATGAAAATTCACAGTATTTAGAAATGGTGTCTGCTAGCTATCCACTTCAAAACATCAAAAAGCTTCCACATTGCAATGTCATCAAATAACTGGACAAACAACTTCACGCAAAGATCACAGGGATAAGCATTACCAAAAAGACGGCTTCCCCCTTTGTCCCATGCTATCCCATTCAAAACATCAATTCCCTCAAAGATCACAAATAAAAATTCAATTTTATGCTAACATAAAGTAAGTACATATTGTGCACAACTTTAATACTCACAATAGCGCCAGCAACACAAGTTTTCAATTCATTTGTTTGCAGTAAAAGAATTAACCAAAAAAGATGGGATGTCCCAACTAAAATGTGTTGAAAAACAAAAATGCCAACTGCCATCCATCACAAGAACATCATACACAAGCAACTTCCACCAACTAATTTGCTCAAAACTTGAGAACATCATAATAGACTTTTTTAGTACATGCTAAGAAACACTCTTATGATGACACTGAAGATGTCTTAGTCCGAGAGCACAAAATATGTTATGCCACAGTCCGAGGGATGACAGACAAATAGACACAGGGAGACAAAGTGCTGGGGTTCACATAAGATTTGGCCTTTGGTGATGGCTAGAAACGAAGTTTGGAATTGACTACCAGTAACAGATTTGATCGACATTGGGGCCAGAGTGAGTACAAGTTGTTTGGAAGTGCGGACGACGATTGAGGGACAGACATTGACCACATCTTTCACTGCATTACAGTCCAGAATATGGCAATGAGTACAGTGATTGAGGGGAAGGCCGAACGGCAAGTGAGAGAGGGCAACACAGTGACCGGCGAACAATTTGGGGGATACAGCAAGCGGCGACTGATAGAGGTCGAGACAGTGACCACATTGCTCACTGCATTATGGTTTCTGCTATATGACGGTAAGCGCTGCTTGATGGAGAAGAAGGTGGAGTGGAAGGCAGAGGGGAGGAGGATGATCGGCTTTGACAGAGAGAGAGAGCTGCAAAGCCTCACGAGAGAGTCCGAATCTGATGTTTTGGTGCATCAGATTAAGTTCTGTGCGGAAATTGGCGGACTTTCAAAAATTTGGGAACAGGAAAATTGAACCAGGGTTAACCATAACTGTGGGATAAAGTTGTTTGAAAAAAAAAACAGAAAATAAATAATTTTGAAATAAAAAAATGCAGTGGAACAGGTGTCTCAAATTGGGGGACCTGGTCCACAGGTAGGGCCATGGACCGAGTCCATATAAGAATTTCCCCATTGCCAGGGCTTAACGTGGGCCTTTTTTTGTTGGAAAAAAAAGGATAGATCGGCTTCCTTCTTCATTTTTCCTTCTCTTCCTATCAGCTTCTTCTCCGTTGCACCTCACCGCAACTCTCAATCGCCATTTCTCACTCTCCATAGCTCCTTTCTTCTCCGTGTCCCCTTCTCTAATTTTTTTCTGCCTAAATTCGACGCCCAAAGCCTGGCGAAGGTTAGTGGCAGAGAAGAATTTCCACCATTTGACCCCTTTGTTCTTCTCTTGGTTCACATTCATCTCTCTCTTTCCCCTCGTCTTCTCCTCTCCTCCCTTTCTATTCTTACTCTCTACAATTCTTCACTCTTTCCTTGTCAATGAAAGATTCCTCCTTTCAGATTTTTATTGCTCTACTATTCCATATATCTCTCAGTCACCTGCATTCTTTGTCAATTCCTAATCCCTTTACTCTCGGCTAAACCCTTCTCAGTTTCACAGCCAAAAACTCTAATTGGATTCGCGTTGGAAGGTCTGACCTTTTCTTATTCTTTTCCTACAATTATTTTTTCAAGTTTGTTTTACTCAGTTTGTTTGGTTGCGTGAGTGCCCACGTTCCCAATCTTGTTGATTTCACTTTGTTTCAATTGTCATTTTCTGTTAATAATTCATGCATTTCCTTGTTCAGAACATCCATTGTTAAATCTGTAATTATTTTTCAAGGAAAGGAATACTATCAATTGGAAGGTGGGTGCTTTTTAGTTCACTATGGCACCGTTTATCGTTACTTCTCTTCACACTATCGAGTGAAGCTTCCAAGAGTCAAAGGTAACTGCTCTTAGCTCTACTGCTTTCATGCTTTTCTTTCTTTACCACTCGCTATGGCATGCTTCTCTCTAATTTTTTTGAACCATTGTTGAACGTCTTGCAATATCCTGTGATTAGTTTTGCAATCAGGTATAGGGGAAGAATGCCTCTTAGTATTTGTATTTGGTTTTGGAGCTAAAATGTTAGCAACTCTTGTTACCTATTCAAGAAAAAGGCAAGCTATATTTGTTCTTGATTTTAGGAATAGCACGAAATCAAAGAAATTGTTATTATAAGGAGTGCTTGATGTGCATTGTAAACTTATCACTGATGATGTTATTACATTGGAATGAATATCACACAAGTCCACCATTCAAATTTTTGTTAAGATTTAATTAAGAATGAGGTTTTACTTATGGCAGGACTTGACTTTACCATTGCCAAGACATATATTTAAACGTGGAATATATATACTGGTGTTTAAACATGAATATATTCTGCATGTGAGTGTGAATTTTGTTTGACATGCTAATTACATTGTGTAGGTTTCTGATTTGTCCAATGATGATTTTATTTTTCTTGGATGGCCTTCCTATTTGGGGTAATCATGTTACAAGGGAAAGATATCTTGTATTCTACTACAGGATATTTTTTTCCTTAAATTTTTAAATTTGGTTAATGATATGAAATTAGTCTTTCTCTTTTCTAAACCTATGAATCACTATTTGGTCTTAGAATTCATAAACAAAAAGTCTGATGTTCCTTTTCCATGTAATCTATCTAGGCAAGAAGTTCAAGCTGTCTTAGTTTTATATTTATATAGACGGGTAAGTGCCCTTATTTTGTGTAACTTGATAGCTAAAAATTTTACAGGTGGGGCTGAGAATCAATGTGTAAGTTAAAAATTGATAGGGCACAATTCTATTAAGCCAGGGAGAATTATGAGAGAGTACATTTCTTGAAATAAGTTTTTTTTTTATTTGGGCAACATTACATGAATTATTTGTCTTTCAATCATTTTATCATGGCTTATTATTTTATTTTATTTTATTTTTTTGACAGTGAAATATAATTCATGATATACTGATTTGGGGCAAAAGTGAAATTAGTTCAAATTTTAGGATTGATTGATAAATTTTGAGAACTTTTCTGAATTAACGAAAGTTCAGCATATTGAAGCAGGATTCCATATTGTTTCAGAATGTCTTCAACCCTCTTTTCCACTGTTCACTCCTTCCATTATTTTATTCCCACCAAAATAGAACAAATATTAACCATGTTCCAAAATAAAGATTTTTTTTATCACTATAGACTAATATCTTCCTTGACTTCTTTCACTCTGCATGTCCTTCTCTCTTGAAACTTCATCAAAAGTTCTTGCTTTTTTGGTTTTAAGCTTTAATTCGGTCCAATCTAAGCTGTCATGTGTAATTCCTATACAAGGTATGAGTTTTAAGGTTCATTTATGGTTTGTGAAAATTTATGAAAGGCTTTGATTTGGGATTTGCTTGTTTGATTTAAATTGATTACATATCCTTTGGTGGTTACCTATTAGAATATGATTTTAAGCTGCTTCATTATTGCTAAACTTTTAAAGCTGAATTTTATCGCTAAAGAGGAGATTTTGTGTTGGGGTCAAGGTTGAAGATTAGATATTATCAAAGGAAACTTATGTTTACATGTCATTGGGGTTGCATTTTGAGTGGCCTTTTTTTAAGGGGAGACTCTCTTCTATATTTTTAAGTTAGGTTTAGATATTTTCCTAAACTTTATAGTTGAATATTTTCTTTGAGAGTTGTCCATCCAATTGGTTAAAGATTTTGTTATTCTCATCATGATCCTTTGCTGGGACGACGCTAACTTCTACAAGCAAATCATAAACTTTAAAAAGTTTTAGTAGAGATAAAAAGTAAAGACTTTTGAAATTAAGGAGTTTTTTAAAAATTTTGAAGTAAACTATCGCTATTTTTTTCTTCTTAATCTATTTTTAATTGTGTGTCTAATTTACTTACAGTTATAGTCAGAAGCTGTTAAAAATTATATTACAAATAATATTTTTTATTTTCAAATAATCGTCACTTTTAATTTTTATTTATTATTTTCTTAAATTAATAATATATTTATTTTTAAATTTTATCATTGATAGTTATTATTCCACTGAATTATAAATTCTCAATTTTTAAACACATTTTATAATTTTTAATAAAGATAATTAAGTTATTTTATTTTAAAACTCTATAAATTTTAAATTTTTTAATTTGTGTGAATTATATAAAAATAATAACTATTTGAAAAAGAAAAGAATAATATATTAAGAGCATAAATGCATTTAGAGGAGTGGTAATGTAGTTTGGCCCTTCAAAATTTTCAAAAAATAAATTTTTTATTTCACTTTTCACCTTATCAAAAACATTTTAAAATTTTGTAATTTTTTTTTCTCCCATAACCTTATCTCTTAAAGTTCAAGAGTATGATTTTTAAGAAAATCTATTTGTGTTTATTTTATAACTCAATTAAACTCTTAAAATTAATTAATGGAGTACTTATATTAATTTGATAGTGTAAATGATGGATGATTGCAGTTGGACATATAGTCTCAAAACTTAAGGGCTTAAGGGAATTATTGCATAATATGAAAAGGTGGTTAAGGAATTCATCATATTCACATTGTTAGATGCACAATTAGAGCATCTACGATGTCCATGTTCAATGTGTAAGAACAAAGCACACTTTTCACCAGATGAAGTAGAGATGCACTTGTATAGATGGGGATTTGTTCCAAACTATTATCAGTGGACAAGTCATGGTGACTCTTTAACTCCTAAGCCACCTGTATCTACTTCGAATAGGGCTACGGCAACCTTGGAATTTGGTAATCGTTTTCGAGAGATGTCTTGAGATGCGACAGGCCCTGAATTCGAGTTAGAGCCTCCACCAATTTTGAAAATTAGAGAGGAACCTTTTAATGTAGAGGCTCAGAGGTTCTATAACAAGTTGCGAGCTGCAGACACCCCAATATAGGATGGGTACACAAATCACTCCCAGTTATCAGTGGTTTTTCATTTGTTAAACATTAAGTTTGAGAATAACATTCAAAGAAATACTTTAATCAGGTGTTGCAATGGATGAAAGAGGCGTTACCAAGTAGTAATAAAACTTCTTGATGACTTCTACCAAACGAAGACGATAGTATTTGGGGTTGGTTTGCCAGTCCAAAAGATAGGTGTACTTACTAACAGATGTATACTTTGGAAGGACTATGCTGAAACGAGAGATTGCAAGTTTTGTGATCATGCTCAATATATGTCGAAGAAGAAAGTTGGGAAGAATAAACAATAGAATGATGTCTCATTTAAAAAAATATATATAGTACTTCCCTTTGGCCTAAGATTGTAGAGATTTTATATCTCTAAAATGACTACTGAGCACATGATCTGGCATGCTGAGAGCTATCGAGAGGACAGATTAATGAGACATCCACGTGGTAGTGAAGCTTGAGAGCACTTTGATTATAGTTATCTTGAATTTGCCCAAGAGATACGAAATGTACATTTTGGACTATGCACAGATGGTTTTGGCATTTGGAATGTGGGGAAAACAATGCTCTTATTAGCCTGTCATTATAACTCTATATAACTTGCCACTATGGATATGCATGAAATATCAAGTTATGTTTTTGACAACTATTGTCCCTAGTCCAAAGAATCCAAAGTATAAAATTGAGGTCCGATGTGTTTGAATTTGGGTATAAAAATCATATAAAAATAAGCACATTCCCAATCAAGTTTAAGTTAAAACGTTAACCCCAAATTACACATATGAGCAAGTGTACTCATCATTAAGCATAGTATATGGTTTAAAACTAGTGTCGATCCTCAAGGATCAAGTATGCATTAATCTCTTTTTTTCATTGTTTAACCGATTCAATAAAGTGAAAAAGAATAAATAAAATAAAATAAAATAAAATAAAAGAATATATACATGTCAAGGATGGAGAATTATGTAACTCAACAAACATGACCTTAAAGTACCCAATCATTATCATCACTAATTATTCTCTTGGCATCATGAAGGATTAAGATAGATTCACTTCTTTTCCAATCCATGAAATCACTATCTCCTAGACAAATTAGCATAACATATCCTATCTCAACTAATTCACCCAAAAGATGCATTAAACACAATCCTTGATTAAATCCCCATATCCTAGCAAATTTAAAACATGAAATTAACCAATGAATCCATATCCTGACAGACATCAATTAACCTTTAATTATCCAATTCTTAGCAATTAATCCTTTTTCCAAGCAAGTTAAGAGATAACAAATATCAAATTAATGAATTGAGACCACCATCAACCCCTTTTTCCAAGCAAGTTAATAAAAAGAAACAACAAATTAATCTCGTAATCAACATATGTAATTAAATACCAAGAATAATAATCAATTAATCAAAAGATCAAAGTAATAATAAAAATCATGAATACCGAAAACAATGTCAAATTACAATAAAACAATTAATACATCATTGTTTAAGAAAAGAAAATAAAGTTAAAAGAAAACACTCATAGACAAGCCTCTTTCTTCTTCCTTCGTAGACCTTCTTGCACAATCCTATTTGATTTGATGAATTCCTCCTTCATTTTGAGTGATTTGTGTTTTGTTCCATGAATTCATTCTAGACTGCAGCCAGCGCCAGTTCTGTTATGTTTCGCGACGTTTTTGCCTTATTTTACCCCTAAAATCTGAAATAATGCACAAAATACCTTTCCAAAAGTAAAATCTCAAATATGAAGGAATATGATCAGTTATTATACAAAATGTATTACAAAATGGTCTTAAATAACTAAGAAATATATGACTAATTTAGGCCCTATTACATTCCCCCACACTTAGCTATTTGCTTGTTCTCAAGCAAAGTATCAAAGACAAGTAGAAAAATATAAGTTTTCACAAAGTCACTCAATCAATTTCAAAATAATATTTCCAATGCTTTCTTTATTCAAGACAACAAAACATATGCTACTATACCTTTCATAACAAATGCAAGACTTGTGTAAGTGAATAATGACGAGTAGAACCATCCCAACACTTAACATCATTCTCAAACCATTGGAAAGAATTTAGTTCAAGAAAAATATGCATTCCATAATCTTACTGTTTATACACTCTCTCCACTAATCGGAGACATATCATAATTCTATTTAGGTCAAGTAAGACTTTTAAGCTTGTAATGTAAGGCTAAAGGGTTTGTAATGTAGTTGTCAAACGAAGGATGTAGGAAAATCAAAAATAAAAAAATATGAGAGTTTACAAAAAAAGGATAAACAAAATGTACCAATAGATTCCAAACTTTTCTTGCTCTCCTATCACAAAATCAATCAAAAATCCATAATCTTGTATAGCAATCATATCACAGTTCAAGCAAATCTTGCATTCTTTTCATCAATAGTTCTCAACTCATCACTCATATTGCACAAGATCATCAAAATTTTAGCAATTCTTATTTCAACTCCAACAACATTCTTCCTGTGTTCTTCTTTTCTATTTCTTTCAACTTTGCTTTTCTTTTTCTCTTCTTTTCAATTCCTGCTTTTGTTTGTTTCTCAGTTTTTTCTTTCAACATTTTCTAGCAAATTTTTGTTTTTCTCAATCTTTCTTTTTTTTTTTCTTTTTCTTTTCTTCTTCCACTACTCCAACTCAACACATGATGCATGATTGAAAGTAACAAGTCATGACATATACACAAGCATTCTCCCTCATAATCTTTCTACTTGTACTTTTATCCATCAAGAGCAATCAAAGATTTGGAAGATAAATCAAATTCTTGGAAAGAAGTAATGGATAAAGTATGATAACGGGTTTAAGAAAGAAATTAACAATTTAAGCTCAAAATAGGCACTAGAGATAATATAAAATAGGTAGTCTTGAAAAGCTCAAACTATCCAAAGAATGCCTATTACCGTCATTCCAAAGTTAAATCATGAATGTCTTTCTTATTTCGCCTCGAGAGGTATTCAAGTAAGTTCTAGAATGCTCAATGAATTTTAGCAGAAAAACAGGTTTAAGAACAATGTAAAACATTTGATCAAGAACTACTTAGTCCAAGTGCGTGCAAAAAGTCATGCATAAGCCACAAATGATATAGAACATATGCTCTATGATCTAGCACAAATACATGCATTAAAAATACATCTTGAAACCTCAAAAAATTAGAAATTTTTTTTAAAATTTTGCTCAAAAAGGTTCAAAGAATTTCAAGAAAAATGAATCATAGAAGAATTTCCCTTCTAACCACTCTCTCACACTTAAACTGGATATTGTCCTCAATAGCCAAACAAATAGAGCAAGGAAATATTGCCACAGAACCAAAAATAAAGGGGAAAAGAGAAGAAGGAAAATACTTCCATTCATGATGCATTCTCCTATAAAAGAGTTGAATTCCAAAAAAAAAGGAGTATTGTCGAAGTGCCTAAAAGGAAAAATACACAAAAGAAACACGCCAAAGCATAAAAACTAGAAAAGAAAAATAAGCAAATAGTACAAAAAATAGTACGAAAAAGAAAAGCATATAGTTCGAAAGAAAGAAGTCAAGATAACTTAAGAAGTTTTTTTTTTTTTTTTTTTTACCTTAATGAGCACCTTAGGCACACCAAAACGGGTGAAAAGTTTTTTTCAAAAAATTTACCACAACCCTTTTGAAAAGAACTTAACGCTCAAAATTTAAGATAGGCACGATGAATGTAGAATGAATAGAGGTTTTTGAAAAATAGAAGGTTTATGAAAATAATTTTTCTCACTAAAGCAAAACAGATAAACCTCTTTCTCTCACATTTTTTTTTTAGACAGACAAATATTTTTGACAACATATAAGTGTACATGATCTCTAAAGAATGTATCAAACTTGAAATCACCTTTTAACTTTTCAAAAGAATGTTCATAATTAAAATTCTCCTTTGAACTTAGTATTTGAGTTCTTAAAGATGGGATCAAGAAATCCTTATTTTTGTAATATATCTACAAATACCAAGTTACCTCCCTTTAAATGAGGTAAAGGGTAGAAATTACCACTATCCTCCAAGTACTTCTTATGATGTAGCATTGAAAGATCCAACTCCTTGAGGCATGATAAATTTAACACACCATCATTTGGACCCTTGTTCTCCAAGAATTGAGTGGAACCTAAAAAATCATGTGATAAAGAGAGATTAGAATTATTAGCTCATAGAGTAGAATTGAATATCTCCCTTTCCACATTGGACAATTGGTCCACATGTCCTCTCTCATTTCCTTAGAGATTCTATTGTTCAAGCATATGGGCCTTTATGGCATCCTCAACCAACTTGGCTAGTTTTGTTCTTTGATAGCTTAATCGTTGGGATACTTCTTTATGCCACTTAATGGAGGAATTTGAATTGGCGACAAAAGAATGCATCGAGGCTTCAAGTGACGTCTCACAAAAAGCATCGATCCGAGACTGCAACTTTGCCAAATTCTCATCATTGTAGCTCCTTTAATCTTGTGCCCAAAAATAGTTGTCCATGATGATGTCAATTTTGCACTCAAAAAAACAACAATCAAATTGAAAATTAAAAAAAATAATTAAGAAAAACAAAAGGTAAAAAAAATTAATATAAAAATAAAGAAAAGAAAAACACACGCATTCCCAAACTAATTACATACAAAAGTTAATAGTATTTACAGTACAACATGAAGTATGTTAGTCAATTAAGTCACACAATGTTACAAACAACAAGATATAACACCGATTTATGCAAAGAACATCTATACATATTTACATATAGACATATGTGTTGGGATTCGTGGACTCCTAAACGCGGAAAACATCTACGAATCCCTCCCGAGGACCCAAGTAAACGATTAAGAAGATGTAAACGATTAAGAGTTACCTCTGGTTGCTGTAATCGAAATCCTTCGATTCTGGTTGCGCTGTTGTACGTTCGACCCGAACAATCACCAGACGCTGCAGTATGCGAACGTCCTCTACGGATACACACCGCGAACTCACTCGATACCCGGGGAGTGCTAGCGCCTAGGGTTTGAGAGGTTTTTTTTTTTCTTTCTCTGGTAGAGAATGGCACGAATGTTCTCAACCGGGAAAAATTGGACTATCGAAAGACGGCTAGGGTTTTCTTAAAAACCCTCGAACCTCTTAGAGTCCAACCCTAATCATATCTTATCATATTCTAATTTAAATTCAAATTAAATTAAAACTGATATGATAAGATTCTGCCATTATCTCGGTAATTTAACTAATTATTTTACCGAGTCAGATTCTTATAATCTGGATATCATCCAGATTCATCGAACTCGGTCACCGGAAAAATAACCTAACAAGTTCGCTTATTGTGTGACCCTATAGGTTCATTTAACACCGGTAGCGTGCCTAAATCGTATTTAAATGGCCCACAAGTTATAAGCGGTTTCTAGCAAAACATTATAACTATCCAGGTTAAATGAAGATCGGTGATCTCTTTGAACCAAACCATAATTTTATATTTAGTCCCTTTGTCACACGATATCCGGATTAAGCATAAGGCACGGAGCATGTCATCCTTATTAAGCTTAATCAATTATTTCTTGATTTCATAGTAGACTGTTCAAACAAATGATATCAATATCTTAGATTGATATATTTGAGCACGGCCATGCATTTTTAACAGTCTAACTTATCAAGGGGCCCATGGATATCTCTCCCATAATTGAGAGGGACAAATTCCTTCACAATCAATCATATTCCTCTCCTTGATTTATTTTATATCCAACGATCGTCTAATTTATTATCTAGTTAAAGACAACTTTAGACAATGTCAAAATATAGAATTTATCAAGTAAGAAACTATGATGAATTTAGGTCGAAGGACTTTCAATATTATTATGGCTAGAAAGTACTTATGACATATTCCATGAAGTACTCTCACAGTGGGTCATGTCCAATACAATGTTCTCTAACATTTATTTATGTCTTGACTCGATATCACAAATATCCATGGCCAGTAAAACATAGCCATCAAGTCACAAACATACTAATCTTAATTTATTATTATTCCAATAATAATAATCGATCAGGGACAGTTTTAGAATAGTCATTGTATTCATTGTAGGGTTTTACTATCAAGTCACGTACTTGATGACCAACAAAACAAAATTCACTATTCATGGAAAGGAAAGCCTCATATTATTATATAAAACATAATGACAATTGTATAAGTACAAATTGACTCTAGGGCATATCCCCAACAATATGGACATATAAATATGGTTAAATCATTGAAATCCAAACTTTCATGATATTATTCCTCGGTAAAGGTGCAAAAAATACCTCCATAATGAAATAGAAAAATATCTTAATCCCCAGCAACGGCGCCAAAAACTTGATGTGTTTGAATTTGGGTATAAAAATCATATAAAAATAAGCACATTCCCAATCAAGTTTAAGTTAAAATGTTAACCCCAAATTACACATATGAGCAAGTGTACTCATCATTAAGCATAGTATATGGTTTAAAACGAGTGTCGATCCTCAAGGATCAAGTATGCATTAATCTCTTTTTTTCATTGTTTAACCGATTCAATAAAGTGAAAAAGAATAAATAAAATAAAATAAAATAAAATAAAAGAATATATACATGTCAAGGATGGAGAATTATGTAACTCAACAAACATGACCTTAAAGTACCCAATCATTATCATCACTAATTATTCTCTTGGCATCATGAAGGATTAAGATAGATTCACTTCTTTTCCAATCCATGAAATCACTATCTCCTAGACAAATTAGCATAACATATCCTATCTCAACTAATTCACCCAAAAGATGCATTAAACACAATCCTTGATTAAATCCCCATATCCTAGCAAATTTAAAACATGAAATTAACCAATGAATCCATATCCTGACAGACATCAATTAACCTTTAATTATCCAATTCTTAGCAATTAATCCTCTTTCCAAGCAAGTTAAGAGATAACAAATATCAAATTAATGAATTGAGACCACCATCAACCCCTTTTTCCAAGCAAGTTAATAAAAAGAAACAACAAATTAATCTCGTAATCAACATAAGTAATTAAATACCAAGAATAATAATCAATTAATAAAAAGATCAAAGTAATAATAAAAATCATGAATACCGAAAACAATGTCAAATTACAATAAAACAATTAATACATCATTGTTTAAGAAAAGAAAATAAAGTTAAAAGAAAACACTCATAGACAAGCCTCTTTCTTCTTCCTTCGTAGACCTTCTTGCACAATCCTATTTGATTTGATGAATTCCTCCTTAATTTTGAGTGATTTGTGTTTTGTTCCGTGAATTCATTCCAGACTACAGCTAGCGCCGCCTTTGGCCTCCTAGCTGGCGCCGGTTCTGTTCTGTTCCGCGATGTTTTTGCCTTATTTTACCTCTAAAATCTGAAATAATGCATAAAATTCTTTTTCAAGAGTAAAATCTCAAATATGAAGGAATATGATCAATTATTGTACAAAATATATCACAAAATGGTCTCAAATAACTAGAAAATATATGACTAATTTAGGCCCTATCACATTTCCCCACACTTAGCTCTATGCTTGTCCTCAAACAAATTATCAAAGATAAGCAGAAAAACATAAGTTTTCACAAAGTCACTCAATCAATTTGAAAATAATATTTCGAATGCTTTCTTTATTCAAGACAACAAAACATATGCTACTATACCTTTCATAACAAATGCAAGACTTGTATAAGTGAATAATGACTAGTAGAACCATCACAACACTTAACATCATTCTCAAACCATTGGAAAAAATGTAATTAAAAAAAAATATGCATTCCATAAGCTTACTTTTCATACACTCTCTCCACTAATCCGAGATATATCATGATCCTATCAAGGTTTATCTTCCACCATTGATAGATGAATTAAAGCATTTGTAGTCTACTAGAGTTCCAACATATGACATTGCATGGAAATAGAACTTTCAAATGTGGGCAACATTTTTGTGGACTATTAATGACTTTCCAGCATATGGTATGTTTAAGTGGTTGGAGTACAGGTGGAAGATTGACATGCCCATACTACATGAGCAGACAAAGTCCTTCTAATTGCAAAATGATTCGAAGCAATCTTGATTTGATTGTCTTTAACGTTTCTTGCCTTCAAACCACCTTTACAAAAGGACACAAAATAATTCAAGAAGGATAAGTTGCATGAGACATCTCAACCAATACCATAAGCCTCAGGAGATGGGATGTGGGATGGAGTTTTTCATCCTTCAAAGATAACAGATACAACAACTGAACTAGGTAAAAATGATGGTAGAGGAATCTATCACAGTTGGGTAAAGAAAAGTATATTTTGGGATTTGCTTTATTGGCAAACTAACCTAATCCGCCACAATGTAGATGTGATGCACAATGAGAAGAATGTGTTTGATAATGTATTCAACATTATAATGGATGTTAAGGGAAAATCAAATGACAATTTAAAGGCCCACCGTGATATTGAGGCATATTATGATAGACATGATTTACATGTCAGTAGAATTGGGGAAGGGAAGGTTGTGCATTCCGAAGGTAAAGAATTCCCTAACTTTGGAGAAAAAAAGTGTCTTACTTGAGTGGTTGAAGGATTTACATTTACGGATATGCCTTGAACTTGAGCTAGTGTGTTGATATGAAGGAATTGAAGATGTCTAGAAAGAAGAACCATAATTGTCATGTTTTTATGGAGAGGTTGATTCCAATTGCATTGAAAGAATTTCTTCAAGTGTCTATATGTAATATCTTGACTGAGTTAAGTCTATTCTGTTAAAACTTCTGTGCTTCTAAACTCTTAATAGCTCATATGAGAGAACTGGAAAGTGAAATGGCAGTTCTCTTTTGTAAGTTAGAGAAGATTTTCTCTCATGATTTCTTCAATGTGATGGAGCACCTAATGATCCACTTATCTTATAAAGCAAGAGTAGGTGGATAAGTGCAATATAAATGGATGTGATAAACCTTAAAAGAGGGGGGAGGGGGGGTGAATAAAGTTTATGGCAAACAATAAGAGATTTTCAAAATCTTATTATGACATTTAAACAGAATTAGATGTACGTGTGTTAAGAAGAGGAAATTTCAGTGTGGCTTTAAGTGAGATAGCAAGGATCTTTCAAAAGCTTCATTAAATTATGTAAAATCAACACAATAAGTAAAAGCTTGAACTGTTGTTCAATAGAATGCTATAATGATTTTTGCTTAAAAGATGTGTGATAGCACTCATAAATTTCAGAAATAAATGCAAGTGAAAAAAGACCAAAAGATTTATAATGGTTCGATCATCAAAGATCAATATCCACTTATCTTAAGCACACGCTTAAGAATTTCAGACCAAACACTAAAATCTTTTTCCCAAATCAATAGTGGTAGGCTACGCTAATATTATACTACAGGATCACCACACTTGGTTTTACACCCAACTTTTGTACACCAAACAATCAAGCCTCACCCAACTGGGTTTTACTTCCCCAATATTGATACGCAAGAGATCAAAGAGATGAGATAGAAATTGCTCACAAATTGAGTACATCTAAAAAATCTAAGCACCTGTACCTTTTTACCTTTTGAGCAATTTGATCTCACTTTGAAGCGCACAATATGAAGGAAGATTTTTGTGTTCTGAAAGACTAAGTATGTTTCTGAAAGAGTTCCCACAAAAATCTCACTAAAAATCGTGTTTAAATGGCTTTTATGGGGGCAAAAAGCAAACTGCCAATGGCAAGTAACGGCTATTTTTCGCTATTAGATTTTTTAGAATTTTAGACTCACAGATTAGAAGAATGTGCGTCCAAAATAGCGCTACATGTCCAGAGGTATATTTTAAAATGTTACAAATCATTGGATGAGTGTTTTGGATTTAAAGGTCCGTCCAAAACTACTCATCCAAGTTTTTGTGAAAACTAGATTTAAAAAAATACCCTATTTTGAAATCATTTTTATGTGCTTCATAAAAATCTGTTATTGTTTAAACCTAATTTCCTAGTCTACAATTCTTCAAAAGAGGGTAAAGAGACATTGGAAATACAAATAATACTTTAAACCTAATTTCCTAGTCTACAATTCTTCAAAAAGTCTTCAAGATATGCAACTTCTTCAGATTGGATATTCATTTTATCATCTTTTTAAAACTCCATCGACCATGAATTGCTTAGCTATCCTATTTGCAAAACTTTGAAGAACCGATGTTAAACATGTCATATCTAAAAATCCTATCATTTATAAATACACATGTTAGTCCACATCAATGATTGTCATAAATCAAAACACAGGAAAATGCCCTTTGGGCTAACAATCTCTCCCTTTTTAAGTAATGACAAATTTAATGAATTGTGATAAGAAAAACAATATAAGCTTGTATGAATTATGTGAGATCGAGAGATATAAAATGTTTTGTTTAATTGAAATACGTTCTCTCACCATAAGATTTAAAGAATGTTTAAGAGTTAAAAATAAGAAAAATCAAGTATAGTCTCATAAACAAGGTTCAATGAGCCCATGGCCCTACCAACCTCCATATCCTCCTTCCTTCTTTATAAAGGACTATTTCACAAGGAAATAGCCAAATAGTGATTACTCACAAAAGAATGTGAAACTTAAATATATAAGAATGTACATGGGGAGGTGTAAAAGATATGACAGATAAAACAATACTCTCATTATGTATGCACATATAAGTAGTAGATAGAAAAATGCTAATGTTGGAGTGTATTAGAAAATATATTGGGGTTGGAGATTTTGAACTTCCAAAAGGTGCATCCAAAATAAAAACTTTGACCTCTGTACACATTTTGGATTGGGAATTTGGATTAAAAAAAAAAAAAATTCTTAGGGTCCAAAACTCCCCGTGTGTTCGTGCAGGGTTAAAAACAAGATTTTTTTTTCAAAAAAAAAGGTAACAATTAGACCAACATTTTAACAAAACCAACAGTCATATCAAGTAGACATTTACACAACAACCATTCCAAAACACTTATTTCACTTCTCTAGATTTAGCATTCAAAATTTGCACCCAAAAAAAAAAAAAAATACAAAACCATCCTACCACTATTTACTATTCATCCAATAAAATCAACAAAAATCAATTACTATAATCATCCACTCAATTTCTTTATCCCAATCCACACAATCACCATGATCTGTTATATTTTTTCTCAATTCATCATCCAACAACAATCACAACTCCATTCACAACATAACAAACACAATCTTCACAAAAACAGTGCAGTCAACATGGCCAATTAAATTATAATCATGATAACAAAAGTTCACCAAAACAGTCACTATCCATATTCATAGTACACCAAGGTTTCTCCCCCTTTGTCATTAATAAAAAATAACCATAAGCAGTCTAATATTAGTAGAAAAAAAAAAAGAACAGAAGTAATCAAAACAGATAAGAGATCAACAATGTTGTTAAAATAAAAAGTGTTCATGAAAATCAAATGAAAATAGTTCAAGTAGATAAATTTATCATGTAGCGTTCTCCACGATAGGGCACCAAGGCTCACTAGATGATCACTGTCTCAGACTTAGCACCGTGGTAGTCTTCTTGTGTTGTACAACAGCCTGTTGGATTTTCTATTTACCACTACGTGATTTTGCCTGCGGCTAGATGAACTGCCCGGAACTACTTTGGCAACAGCAAGTGCAGGAGCTATGGGTGCATTAGTCTTTTCCTCTTTCTCTTTCCCATTTTCTTTTCCTTTCTCAGGTTGATCAGCTATTTCTTCCTCAATTGGAGGGATGATGGATTCAGGCATTTGTTCGAGTGGAGAGGGTTGACTAGTTGGAACATCTGCAACGCCATATAGCTTCTCTTCCATATTCGTCAGTCAATTCTCTAGATTTTGAAGTTGTCCTTTAACTTCAGTGGTTACATTTTCTAGCTTGACAGATAATACGTTTATAGCCTCTTAAATACTCTGAGATATTTCATTGTCCAGAGTTCTATGTCTTCCTCTGCTTAATGATTCTCCTTGAGTTTCAGGGTCAGCTTTTCTCTTTGCTTCTCCTGATGGAGTAGTTTTTCCTTCAGCCTTAATCTTTGTTAATCTTTTCTTTTCTTTTTAAGTGACCTTTTGGAGTAGTATCCACTAATTATCCACTTAAATATACTTCATTTTCTCAAATAATTCAATGTTGTATACATTCATTTTGGAGTATCCAGGGGCAATCAAGTTGAGATCCACGTTAAAGTGTTTGAAAACTTTGGTCAGAAGGTTACCATACGGCAGGGCTTTGTTTGTGGTATTTCGCGATTGTAGCATCAATTTTACAGCCAGAAATCTGAAGCTTATTAGCTTATTTTCTGATAGTGCCAAAATTAATACCATTTGCATAGTGCTTAGGAAGGTCTTATACCCGAAGCTAGGTGCCACCATGGTTGAAACCATGTGGTGTAGTATCCTTCCTATTCCATTCAACCACTTGGCATTTCAATCATTCAAATTCTTAAAGCTTTTCCCTCCTGTGAATGTACTTTCAAAATTTCCCAAGTCAAATAATTAAGATTCCTTTGGAAACTTATTCATCTCGAAGAAATGAATTCTTCCATCTCGAACACCAAAGATTCTATTCAACATACGGTGAGCAAATTCAAAACTTGCACATCCTACTTGTGATGTGTACCATTGCACCATGAACCCATCTCCAGTTTCCTCCAGTCTACCTTTTTTTAGATTAGAGTAAAATTTGCAAACTAAGGTAGTATCAAGTTTTTCATTCACAGACAATAGAGATCCCCAACCATGTGATTCAAACATATTTAGAACATTTGCAAAATTTAAAAAAGCAACAACAGTTCTATTTCTTGACACCTAATCATTGAACTCAGATTCACACTTAGAATCAAGGAATTGGGGTACCTGAGTGTCGGAGCTTTCCTGTTTAGGAAGTCATTCCAATAAGTCTGTTTGAGAGGCTGGCTCCTCAACAATGGCCTCTTTCCCCTTTCTTTTTGCTATAGGTTAAGTGGTGGCAACTAATTTCTTTTCCACCGCTGCTTTGTTTTTCTTGATCTTTTTTTATTTTGGTTCTGTTCCCTTGTTGCATTTTGGGAGTTTACCCATGGCAATCGAGAGGTGAGGATATGGGCTTTCTGGTTCTACAGAGAAAAAAGAAGATTTTTAGAGAGAGAAAGAGAGAAGGATTTATGGCGATTTCAGATTTTGAGAGGAAAGAGAAGTTCAAATAGCTTTTGATAGACTTTTTGGGGTTTCCTAGGTACTTAAGAGGATAAGAACCATCAAGTACACTCAAAAGTAGATTTCATCAAGGACATGGAAAGCTATTTTTGAAAAGCACGGATCTTTTGAAATTTAAAAAGAAGATTTTGGACACATACAATTTTCATCTAATATATCTGTAGAAAAATATGGATCACACGTAGTTCTAGGTTGCTGCCATTTTGGACTTAGACTTAGTCCAAAGTGCCTATCTGATTAGAAAAGAAAACTTAGTTTAAAGAATGGTTTTGGTGAGAGGATTTTGGATCCATTTATCCTAAGATACTGCATCCAAAATCTCTATCCGAAATCACACATCTTCAGAAGCCTGTAAAAATGAACAGCTATTCTCTTGCAAATTCATTAGTTACATAATTCTTGTAATGCCCAAACCTCTTCTCAAGAAAAAGAATCTATCTTCAACCAAGGGTTTGATGAATATATCTGCAAGTTGATCGTTAATAGGAATGTATTGCACACAAACATCACCCTTGAGCACGTGATCTCTAATGAAATGATGTTTAATTTCTATGTATTTAGCTCTGGAGTGTTAAATTAGATTTTTAATCAAATTAATAATACTAGTATTGTCACACAAAATAGGCATGCAATTAAAATTAAGGCCAAAATCAAGTAAAGTATTTTTCATCCATAGGATATGTGCACAACAACTTTCTGCTATTATGAATTCTGCTTCGGTTGTTGAAAATGAAACACAAGCTTGCTTCTTATTGTACCAAGATATTAGAGAATGTCTGAGAAATTGACAATATCCACTGGTACTCTTTGTTTCAATTTTACAACCTGTATAATTTGCATATTGTATCATATAATATCAAAAGAGTTAGTTCGTAGATACCATAGACCATAATCATGTGTTCCAACCAAGTACCTAAGGATACATTTTACAGCACATAAGTGGGATTCTTTGGGACATGATTGAAATCCTGCACAAAGACAAACCGAAAATATGATGTCGGGTCGACTAGTAGTGAGGTGTAGAAGACTTCCAATCATACTGTTATATTTTGATTCATCCACTTTCTTATTTTTTTTTACCTTTGTCAAACTTTAACAATGTGCTCATAGGTGTATTGATTTCTTTAGCCTCATTCATTCCAAACCTTTTGAACAATTCCTTAGCATACTTAGCTTAATTTAGGAAGATCCCATCTTAGTTTGCTTAATTGATAACTCAAGGAAGAAGTTGAGTTCCCCTATCATACTCATCTCAAATTCTTGCTGTATAGTCTTTGCAAGTTTTTTGCATAAAGAATCATTAGTAGCTCCAAAGATAATGTCATCAACATATATTTGAACAATTAACAGGCAATCAAAATTTTCAGATTTAATGAGCAATGTAGTGTTAATCATACCTCTTAAAAAATTTTTTGAAAGAAAAAAACCACTAAGCCTTTCATACCAAGCACATAGAGCTTGTTTTAAACCATAAAGAGTTTTGGAAAGTTTAAAAAACATGATTTCGAAAATGTTCATGAATAAAACCAGGGGGTTACTCTACATACACTTCCTGTTCAATAAAATCATTTAAAAATGAACTTTTAAAATCTATTTTGAAGAATGCAAAAGCAAGTAGTATTCTAATAGACTCTAATCAAGTAACGGGAGCAAAAGTCTCATCATAATCAATGTCCTCTTCTTGATTGAATCCTTAGGTAACAAGTCTAGCTTTGTTTCTAATAATTACACTATGCACATCAAGTTTGTTTCTGAAAACCCACTTGGTACCAATCACGAGATGATCAAGTGGTTTAGGAACAAGTTTCCAAACTTGATTTCTTTTGAGTTGATTCAATTCCTCTTGCATGGTCAAAATTTAAAAATCTTCACGTAAAGTCATATCAATGCAATCAAGTTCAATACTTGAAAGTAAAGCAAAATTATCAATGAAGTGTCGTCTTGTTTTGATATCACAGCTACGATCACTAATAATATACTCTTTTGGATGTCCAGTTTTGTACTTCCAATCTTTTGGTAGGCTTTAATCAGTATGCTCTTTATCTCTTTGCTTATTTTCTTTAGCTTGCTGTTCTTCTAATTTCTCTTATTTGGCATGGATGTCAAGTGATAGAACTTTATACTGTTCACTGCATTTTTCCTTTGCGATTCCTACATCATCATCATCTTTTCTAGAGACGTATATGTTGGATTCATCAAATACAACATGTATGGATTCCTTTACACATAGAATTTTTTTTATTGTACACTCTATATGCCTTTTTGTTGGAAGAGTATCCAAAAAATATAGCCTCATCCAATTTGTTATCGATTTTTTCAAGATTATCTCAAGTGTTGAGAACAAAATATTTGCATACAAAAATTTTGAAATAAAAAATGGATGGAATTTTGTCAAATATAAATTCAAATGGTGTTTTTTTTAGAAACGACCTCAGCATAACACGGTTAACAATGTAGCAAGTTGTATTCACAACTTCAACCCAAAAATATTTTGGAAGGGAGTTTTTACAAAGCATTGATCTTGCCACTTTTTGCAAAATTCTATTTTTACGCCATTTTGTTGAGGGGTTTTTGCTGATGAAAAATTGTGAGAAACACCGCCCTCATCATAAAATTTTATAAACTCATATTTGCAAAAATCTCTACCATTGTCACTTTTAATTGATATCAATTTGTACCTAAGGAAATTTTGAACAAATTTGAGCAACTTTGAAAATTCAAAAAATGCATCGTCTTTTTATGCAATAAACAAGGTCCAATTTTGAAAAATTATCTACTAGTATATAAGCATACCTCTTATCATTAAGACTAGTGATCTTCATTGGTCAAAACAAATATATATATATATAAGTTTCAGAGGTTTTGATATTGAAATCATTTTCTTGGGTTTAAAAGAGGTTTTAGTTTATTTTCCAAATTGGCATATATCGCACAATCAGTTTTTGTCAAACTTCATTTTGGACAGTCCTCGAACAATATATTTCGAGAATAATCTATTTAGTAAATCAATAAACACATGGTCTAGCCTTCTATGCTAAAGGAATCCATCATCATTATTTACGGAAAGACATATTATATCATGCTCAATAAGATCATCAAGATAAAATACATAAACATTTTCACTTTGTTTGTCAACAAAGATTGTTTCATTATTAGAACTATCCATAATAGTGCAAAAATCCCTTTCAAAAATAACTTTGCAACAATTGTCACACAATTGGCTAATGTTAAGCAAGTTGTATTTCAATTCATCAATTAACAATACCTGTTTGATAATAGTAGAAAATCCCTTACTAATATTACATATTCCGAGTATCTCCCTTCTTCGTATCTCCAAATGTGACAAATCCATCATTTGTGACTTGAATATTTTTCAAAAGTACTGCATTACCTGTCATATGTCTAGAGTATCCGTTGTCCAAAAACCATTTTATAGAGCTCATCTTTGTGGCAAATGTACCTATACATAGGAAAGAAGAGTGGCTTTTGGTACCCATATTTTCTTGGGTCCATGGGGGTTAGTGATGATTCTTTTAACTCTCCAAACTGTTTTCATACTTGATTCGATTCCTTTCCTAATGTGACACCTAGGTGCATTGCGTTCATATTTGTCATATTAAGTACAACATATACGATTTATATTTGATTAGCTACCGTTCACACAATGAAATGTGTGATTTCCAGCTTTGTTCACATGCCCATAATTGAGACCATTTCTGTTTCCAACTACATGCTGCATTCCAAGCAGTCTATTTAGATTGTCTTAGCCATTTGTGAACTTCTTAATACATATAGTAAGATCATCAATTTTCTTTTTCATGTCATCAAAATCACTGAGCATAATTTCAAGAGAAAAGACTTTATTACATAAGCATTTGTTCTCAAGTGTTAAATAGTCTGAAGAAATAGAGATAACTCCTTTTTTTGCATTTAGACAACAAATAGAATTAAGTAAAGCTTTGTTCTCGTTCATTAGCTTGTCATTTTTATCTAACAAGGAATCGATCTTCATTTTCATTTCCTTGTTTCTTCTGGTCAGCTTTTTGAGTTCATGGAACATATCAATGAGAAGCACATTTGGATCATCATAATTATCTCAGCCAAAATTTTGCAATTCAAACACAGAGTTAGATAGGGTAGGATTTACCTTATATTCTATTACTATGAAGCATATGTTGGCTGTTTCAATTTCAGATTCTTCATTTCCTTCAAATTCGGAATTAGTTTGATCCTAAGTCCTGATCAGTCCTTTTCCCTTCTTTGTCTTCATGTCTCTTCTTTTCTTTTTGTACTGCTTGGCTTCTTTCTCTTAGCTACAGGACAGTCAGCCACAAAATCTTCTATACTTTTGTACTCATAGCATTGAGATTTGAAGGATGAAGGTTGTCCTTTCTTTTTGACAAATTTCTTACCCCTTTTTAAATTATTTTAGCTGAATATTTTTTTGAATTTTCTAGCTACCATGGCCAGTTCTTCGGTGTCCAAATCTATCCAATAGTCACTTTCAGTCTGTTCACTATTTTCATCATCATCAACAGCTTTTAAAGTTGTTCCTCTTTTGCCTTTATCACCATCACCATGTTCTTGAAACCTTTTAAATTTCATTTCATGAGTCAGAAGAGATTCAATCAATTTTTCAATTGGTAAGCTTTTCAAATCTTTCGATTATTCAACAGCCAAGATTTTGGGCTGCCAGCTTTTAGGCAGAGTATAAGTATTTTTCGGGTTTGCTCTCCAAGGGAGTAGATTTTCCCATAAGCGTTTAATCCATTCACTATATTCATGAATCTGGTAAACATGTCAGTAATGTTCTCATTTAGTTTCATGATGAATTGTTCATAGTCATAGACTAAGAGTCCCAATTTTGATTCCTTTACTTGATTTTCCCTCTTATGGGTGATTTCAAGTAATTTTCACATATCATAGGTTGAATCACAACCACTAACTCAGTTGTATTCATTTACATCAAGAGCATAACACAGTATGTTCATTGCTTGAAAATTCAGTGTCATTTTGGTATTATCTTCACCATCATACTCATTGCTCTGTTTAGGTACTGTTCTGCCTTCAACAATTTTAGATGGGACATATGGTCCATTTTCGATCAAATTCCATAACTCAAAATTGATTGAGCATACATAGATCTTCATTTGGTTTTTCCAAAAGGTATAGTTGCTTCTACTGAATAACGGTAGTCCATTTGTTGAGAATCCTTCGATATAAGGTAGAGATGAAGTGTTTACCATCAGGATCTTTTCCTATAAGGTTGTTATACCGATGATAATATAGACCAAAACTCTTATACCAATTGATAAACCTTAATGGGGATGAATAAAGTTTATGGAAAACAACAACAGATTTTTGAAATCTTATTATGACCTTTAAACAGAACTAGATGTGCATGTGTCAATAAGAGGAAATTTCAGTGCGATTTTACTTGGGACAGCAAGGATCTTTCAAAACTTTCATTAAATGATGCAAGATCAACACAATATTAAAGATAGGTAGGTAAAAGTTTGAACTGTTGTTCAATAGAATGCTATAATGATTTTTGCTTAAAAGAGGTGTGATGGCACTCATAAATTTCAGAAATAAATGCAAGTGAAAAAAGACCAAAAGATTTATAGTGGTCCGACCCCTAAAGATCTACATCCACTACTATTAGCCCAAAGGATATTCTCATATATTTTAATTTATGATAAACATTGATGTGGACTACCATGTGTATTTATATATGATAGGATTTTTGGATATGACATGTTTAATATCGGTTTCTTAATATCTTGCAAATAGAATTGCTAAGCAACTCATGGTCGATGGAGTTTAAAAAAGGTTGATCAAATGAATATCCAATCCGAAAAAGTTGCATATCTTGAAGACTTTTTGAAGAAAATTATAGACTAGGAAATTGGGTTTAAGGTATTACTTGTATTTTCTCTGTCTCTTTAGCTCGATTTAATTTATTTCACATCGAAGCATATAAAAATGATTTCAAAAGTGCATTTTTTTTATTTAATCTAGTTTTCACAAAAACTTGGATCAATAGTTTTGGACGGACCTTTAAATCCAATACACCTATCCAATGATCTGTAACATTTCAAAATATACTTCTAGGCATATAGCGTTGTTTTGGACGCACCTTTTGGATGCACATTCTTCTGATTTGTGAGTCCAAAATTTTAAAAAATTTGATAGCAAAAAATAGCTATTGGCATTTTACTTTTTGCCCCTATAAAAGCCCTTTAAACATGATTTTCAGTGAGATTTTTGTGGGAACTCTTTCAGAAACATACTGAAGCTTTTAGAACACAAAAATATTCCTTTATATTATGCTTCAAAGTGAGATCAAATTGCTCCAAAGGTAAAAAAGTACAAGTACTTAGATTGTTTAGATCTGCTCAATTTGTGAGCAATTTTTGTCTCATATCTTTGATCTCTTGTGAATCAAAATTTGGGAGGTAAAATCCTATTGGGTTGAGCCTTGATTGTTTGATGTATAGAGGTTAGATGTAAAATTAAGTGCGGTGATCCTCTAGTATAATATTGGTGTAGCCTACCACCATTGATTTGGGAAAAAGATTTTAGTTTTTGGTTTGAAATCCTTAAATGTGTGCTTAAGGTAGTGTATGTTGATCTTTAAGGATCGAACCACTATAAATCTTTTGATCTTTTTCATTTTCATTTATTTCTGAAATTTATGAATGTCATCATACCTCTTTTAAGCAAAAATCATTATAACATTCTATTGAATAGCAGTTCAAGCTTTTACCTACCTATCTTTAATATTGTGTTGATCTTGCATCATTTAATGAAGCTTTTGAAAAATCCTCATTGTTTTACTTAAAGCCCCACTGAAGTTTTCTCTTCTTAATACAGGGATATCTAGTTCTGTTTAAAGGTCATAATAAGATTTTGAAAATTTCTTGTTTGCCATAAACCTTATTTACTCCCTTTAAGATTTATCAATTGGTATCAGAGCTTTGATCTACATTATTATCGGTCTAACAACCTTATAGGAGAAGATGCTAATGGCAAACACTTCATCTCTACCTTATATTGAAGGATTCTCAACAAACAGACCACTATTGTTCAGTGGAAGCAACTATACCTTTTGGAAAAATCGAATGAAGATCTATGTATGCTCAATCAACTTTGAGCTATGGAATTTGATCAAAAAATGATCATATGTCCCATCTAAAATTATTGAAGGCAGAACAGTACCTAAATAGAACGATGAGTATAAAGGTGAAGATAATGCTAAAATGACATTGAACTTTTAAACAATTAACATATTGTGTTGTGCTCTTGATATAAAAGAATACAACCGAGTTAGTGGTTGTGATTCAACCCATGATATGTGAAAATTACTTGAAGTCACCCATAAGGGGACAAATCAAGTAAAGGAATCAAAATTGGGGCTCTTAGTCCATGACTATGAGCCATTCATAATGAAACTAAATGAAAACATTGCTGACATATTCACCAGATTCACGAATATAGTGAATGGATTAAAGGTTTATGGGAAAATCTACTCACTTGAATAGCAAAACAGAAAAATACTTGATAGTTGTTGAAGAATTGAAAGATTTGAAAAGCTTACCAACCGAAGAATTGATTGAATCTCTTCTAACTTATGGAATGAAATTAATAGGTTTCAAAAACATGACGATGGTGATCAAGGAAAAAGAGGAATAGTGTTAAAAGCTGATGATGATGATGATGCAAATAGTGAACAGACTGAAAGTAACTATGGGACTAATTTGGACACCGAAGAACCGGTCATGGTGCTAGAAAATTCAGAAAAAACACCTTCAAAGAGGGGAAGAAATTTGTCAAAAAGAAGGGATAACCTTCATCCTTTAAACCTCAATACTATTAGTGCAAAAGTACATAATACTTTGTGGTTGATTATCCTGTAATGAAAGAGAAAGAAGCCAAGCAATACAAAAAGAAAAGAAGATACACGAAGACAAAGAAGGGAAAAGGACTGATCGGGATTTGGGATCAAAATGATTTCAAATCTGAAGGAAATTAAAAATCTGAAACCGCCAACATATGCTTCATAGCAATAGAAGATAAGTTAAATCCTACCCCATCTACCTCTGTATTTGAATTGCACAATTCTAGCTGTGATAATTGTGGTGATCCAAATGAGCTTCTCATTGATATGCTCCATAAACTCAAAAAGCTGTCAGAAGAAAAAAAAAAATGAAAATGAAGATTGATTCCTTGTTAGATGAAAATGACAAGCTAATGAGCGAGAACAAAGCTTTACTTGATTCTATTTGTTCTCTAAATGTTGAAAAATAAGTTATCTTTACTTCTTGGACTGTTTAACACTTGAGAACAAATGCTTATATGATAAAGTCTTTTCTCTTGAAATTATGCTTAGTGATTTTGATGACATGAAAAAGAGAGTTGATGATCTTACCATATGTATTGAGAAGTTCACAAATGGCCAAGATAATCTAAATAGACTACTTGGAATGCAACACGTGGCTGGAAACAAAAATGGTCTCGGTTATGGGCATGTGAACAAAGTTGGAAATCACAAATTTTATTTTGTGAAAGCTAGCTACTTAAATGTAAATCATATATGTTGTACTTATTGTGGCAAATATGAACACAATGCATCTAGGTGTCACGTTAGGAAAGGAATCGAATTGGGTATGAAAATAGTTTGGAGAGTTAAAAGAACCATCACTAACCCTATGGACCCAAGAAAATATAGGCATCAAAAGTCACTTTTCCTTCTTATGTATAGGTACATTTGTCACAAAAGATGAGCTCCACAAAATGGTTCTTAGACAGCAGATACTTAAGACATATGACATGTAATGCAACATTTTTAGAAAATATTTAAGTCACAAATGATAGATTTGTCATATTTGGAGATAAGAAGAAGGGAAAGATACTCAGAATAGGTAATATTGATAATGGATCTTCTACTATTATCAAACAGGTATTGTTAATTGATGAATTAAAATATAACTTGCTTAACATTAGCCAATTGTCTGACAATGGCTACAAAGTTATTTTTTAAAAGGATTTTTTGCACTATTATGGATAGCTCTAGTAATGAAACAATGTTTGTTAACAAATGGAGTGGAAATGTTCATGTGCTTTATCATGATGATCTTATTATAAGATGTCTTTTCGTAAATAGTGATGATGGCTATCTTTGGTATAGAAAGCTAGACCACATATCTATTAATTTGCTAAATAAATTATCCTCAAAAGATATTGTTAGAGGACTGTCCAAAATGAAGTTTGACAAAATCTGATTGTGCAATGCGTGCTAATTTGAAAAACAAACCAAAACCTCTTTTAAACCCAAGAAAATAATTTCAACATCAAAACATCTTGAACTTATACATATGGATTTGTTTGGACCAATGAGGACCACTAGTCTTGGTGGTAAGAGGTATGCTTATGTACTAGTAGGTGATTTTTCAATATTTACTTGGACCTTATTTCTTGCACAAAAAGATAAGGTATTCTCTGAATTTTCAAAGCTGCTCAAACGTGTTTGAAATTTTCTTGGGTGCAAATTGATATCAGTTAGAAATGATAATGTTAGAGAATTTTACAACCATGGGTTTATAAAATTGTGTGATGATAGTGGTGTTTCTCACAATATTTCAGCAGCAAAAATCCCTCAACTACACCATGTCTCTTTACCTTAGTTTAATTTATTTCACATTGAAGCACATAAAAATTATTTCAAAAAAGGGTTTTTTTTTTTTTTAATCTACTTTTCACAAAAACTTGGATGAGCAGTTTAGGATGGACCTTTAAATCCAAAATATCCATCTAATGATCTGTAACATTTCAAAATATACCTTTGGGCATATAGCGTTGTTTTAGACGTGCCTTTTTTTGCACATTCTTCCGATCTGTGAGTCCAAAATTCTAAAAAATATGATAGAACGTATTTCAATTAAACATAACCTTCTATATCTCTCGGTTTCATATGATTCAAACAAACTTAGATTCTTTTCATTATCACAGTTTATCGAGTTTGTTATCACTCAAAAAATGAAAGATTGTTAGTCCGAAAGGCATTCTCCTGTATTTTAATTTATGAAAAATATTAATATGGACTAACATGTATATTTATATATGGTAAGATTTTTGGATATAACATATTAGTTTTTGTGAAAATTAGATTAAAAAAAATACCCTCTTTTGAAATCATTTTTATGTGTTCCAATGTGAAATAAATTAAACCGAGATAAAAAGACATAGAAAATATAAGTAAAGGTCAAACATATCATATCCAAAAATCTTATCATATATAAATACACATGTTAGTCCACATCAATGTTTGTCATAAATCAAAATATAGGAGAATGTCGTTTGGGCTAACGGGATGTATTTGATAAAGGCTAAAATCATCAATATTTTTCTAATTTTTTGAGGTTGTTTTGTAATACAATTGTTGTAATAACTAGGTATATTCCTTTCTATTTGATATTTTGCTTGTGAGAAGTGTTTTTGGAAAATTTGTACAGATTTGAGTGAAAATCGAGAAGAAAGTGAACAATTTCAGAATGTATCTGGCGTCAGGCCCAGCTAAGGGACCAGGCATCGGGTTCATTCTGGTCCAGCAGAGGAATTCAAATAGCGTTCAGTACAAAAGTAGAACAGACTTGGCACTAGGTCTAGCAACTGTACATGGCACCGAAGAGACTAAAAACAGAGCAAGAATAGGGGAAGAACAGAGTACACCTGATGCTAGGTGGGTTGAAGGTACCTGGTGCCAAGTACGCTCTGGAAGGCGAATATTGTGTGCACGAAATTAGGAATTTTTCAATGATTTTGGTAATTTTCAAATCCTACTTGGTCAAAACTTCCTAAACCACGAATTTAGCATTTAAGAGGCCTATAAAAGCACAAAAAAACACAAGAGAATAGATACACACATGTGGAGGTGGATTCAAAAGCAAAAATTCTCAATCACTCATTGAAGGAGAGATTCACCCAATTATGGAAGATTGTTCAAGAGAGTCTTCAATGGAGAAAAATGAGGCTTATCTATGAGTGTTTTCTTTTACCTTTTTTTTCTTTTTCTTAAATAATTATGTATTCAATATTTTCATAATAATTTGACAATATTTGGGGATTTATGACTTGTGTAGCAATTTGCTTATCTCATCAATTTTTTTTATCATTCTTAGTGTTTGATTACTTGTGATTATGGAGGAATTAATGAAGTTAGATTTGCTTCTAATTGACTTGGGAAACGACGTTAGGAATTGATTTAATTTTATTGATTTCATATTTGTTATTGCTTAATGGACTTGGAAAATGAAGTTAAGATCAATGAACTTAAGTAATCAAAGGCCAGTTAATTTTGCCTGGAGCATAGAGTTGTTGGTTAATTTCATATCTATGAGGAATTATACTTAATGCATCTTTTGGTATGTAGGTTTGATTGGGAAATCTACTAATTTAATCAAATGTTAGTGATTCCATGGATTGGGAAAGAAGTATAGTATATATAAGTGAATTCATGACTTGGAAAATGATTGAACTTTACTTTATATTTTTTCATGATGTCAAGATGATGATTAATTGAGATAGTTGTTAAGTAGTTCATTGTTATGATTTCTAGGATAATTGTCTAAAATGCATATTCCTACATCCTTAAGTTGTATATATTTCTTTATTTTTTAAATTATTTTCTCACTTTATTTGGGTCGGTAAAATAATAAATGAAAAGTGATTAGTATGAACTTGTTTTTTTGAGGATCAATACTCGTTAATTTTCAATACTATACTTGCGATGAATATACTTACTCGTATATGTATTTTGGGATTAATATTCTAATTAAAACTTGACTACGGATAGATTTAAATTTGATATTTTTTTTTTACACCCAAAATTTACGCATCAAGTTTTTTGCACCACTGCTGGGGAACAATATCATAAAAGTTTGGATTTTGTTGATTTAATCATGTTTATATGTCTATATGTAAATATGTGAATATGTATATGTATGTTCCTTGTATGACTAGGCGCTATATTTTGTTTCCTTATATACTTGTAATTTAATGTCTCTATACGTTGTAATTCCTTATAACTTCATTTGTAAATTGTTTAACTTGTAAATTCTATAATCTCATAATTTTCTGTCTCATGTAGACCATGTTCTTAGTTTATGAACCGACGATCCAATGCTGATATAGTCGATCTTGATCCAAAAATCGAGAGAACTCTCACTAGAATCTGCAAGGTTGTAAAGAAAAGGGTAAGGAAAGAAATGGAGGTAAATTAGCCCAACAATTGTGGTAACGATGGAGTTAACAGGCAGATTATGAAATGACTTTGTCAAACTCGCAATCTCAGGTATGGGCTTTAGTATCACAAGGCCTAGGATAGAGGCCAACAATTTTGAGATAAAACTCAACGTAATCCAAATGATCAAGAATATAGTTCAATTTGATGGGTTACTTGAGGAGGATCCCAATGCCTACCTTGCGAGCTTTCTAGAAATTTGTGACACATTTAAAATGAATGGTGTTTCTAAGGATGTCATCAAACTAAGGCTTTTTCCCTTTTTCTTGAGAGATCGAGCAAAATAATGGTTAAAATTTTTGTCCACCGGATCCATTACTACTTGGAATGTGTTAACTGAAAAATTCTTGGCCAAATATTTTCCACCAGCTAGAACATCTAAACTTAGGATTGACATTTTTGCCTTCCAACAATTAGAGGCCGAAAACCTTTATAAGTATTCGGAGAGGTTTAAAGAAATGCTAAGAAAATGTCCTTACTATGGATTTGAGTTGGGAATGTAAATGTAAAACTTTCACAGTGGGTTGAGCTTTGCTACGAGGCAATTAGTTAATGCATCTACAGGGGGGCTCCATCGATTCCAAAACTCCGGAAAAGGAATTTGATTTGATTGAAAATCTGGCTATGAATTGCTATACTTGGGGTAATTCACGGTCTAGAGCTCGTGTACATGGAGTACACAGGGTGGATGGAATGGCTGTATTAGAGGCAAATGCGGAAGCACTTACGCAGAAAATTGATCAATTGGTGATGTCTTCTTCCCAAGGGCAGGTAATAAGTGTGAGTTGTGATTTTTGTGGGGAAGAACATCTAAACTATGAGTGCCAAAATATGGGGTCTTCACAAGAAGCATTGGAACAAGCGGCGTTTGTAGGTAATGGTTGGCAAAGTAAAATTCCTTATAGCAATACTTATAACCCAAGTTGGAGAAATCACCCTAACTTTTTATGGAATAATCAAAACCAACCTCAACAAGTTTCTTCAAATTTTAGGATGCAAAGGACTCAACCACCACTGTCATACAATGCCCCACCGACTAAACCATCCTTGAAGGAGCTGGTCAACCAACTAGTAAATGGAACGAAAATATAGTTTCAAAGAATCGATACAACCACAAGAAATTTAGAGGCGTCCATGCACAACCTTGAAGGTCAAATTGGACAACTAGCCAAACTCCTTGGTGATCGTCGAATGAGATCACTTCCAGGCAACACGGAGACCAACCCGCGTGACCAAGATTGTGGGAGAAGCTGATTTTGAATTGATTGAGTTTTTGGACATCTTTTTAATTCTCATTTATTCTCATTTATTTGGATATTTTTTTTTAATTGTTAGACTATATTCTTTTCATAAGTTTGTGTTCTTTCCCTTTAAGTCTATTAAATTATTTTTAAAAAGTGATTTTTGGCCAGCGCTGACTTGGCGTCAGGCCCAACCTTACAGCAACTGCAAACAAAACAAGTTCGGCGCTCGGCCCAATCCTTGGGCTCGGCGTTAGGCCCGTTCGGCCGCCACACTAAAACTAGCCCTCTTGGTTATTTTATTCAAAATTTCTTTCATGCCTCTCAAAATTTTTCTCAACCCATCACCGAATTCAACTCCGGAACACCGTCGGATCACTTTCTACACCTCCAAAACACTTCCCAAACACAAAATTCTCACTTTGTTCTTGAAAGTTTGGATCAAAACAAAGAAAAATTCAATCTTTTCTTCTGAAACCTATTTTCAATCCTTCCATTTGGGACACGATTTCCTCAATTTTTCTATATAGCATTGTTGCCCATACATTAGAGATTATTGTGATATGATTTTTCTACACTTTCTACCGTTTAATTTTTTTTTCTTATGATTTTTGGGTATTTTTCTATGCATTGTTGGGCGAAAATTCTTGAATATGTTTTGGGTAAAGGATTTGATTGGTAATATTGCTTTCTTTGAGCTTTCCTGGGCATGAGAATGTAATTGATTATGCTTTATGGTTAATGCCATTAAGGTTTTGCATCTGTTTGGAAGTTATTGAGCATGTATTCTTCATAAGTAATTTTCATATAAGATAGTTGTTCATGTTTAACTTAGCCTTGTGATTATGAGCTTTCCATTATGATATAAATGGCATAGCTAATTGTGCATTCTGATTCTAAATTGTCCATTGATTCATGATCAATATCGAGCATGGTGGATTTGATAAAAAAATGTTGATATTGTATTTGGATTGGCATATGGCTATCTTTCTTGTAGGTTTGTTGGAGGAGGTTGAGTGGTGTTTTGTTGACTATCTTGTGGTGTTTTGTGTTGAGTTGGTGGTGGTGTTAAATGGTGTTATAATAGCGAGATGGTTGAGAGTTAAGCTTTGATTGTGTTGTAAAGAGTGAGTTGAGAGAATCATATTTTTCTGTTCTACCATTTTTCTTCATTTTTCCATCATGTCTAGAAGACTTAGAGGGTTAGCACCAGGGACCAAGAGAGCTCGAGATGCATCTTCCTTCATACCTTCTTTCGAGCATCTATCTACCCAACCTACCCAATTCTCTAATCCTATGTGTCAAATTTGGTATGACAGGTACCAACACAATAAGATTATAGTAAAAAAGCGATACAAGCCTTCTTTAAACAATTCCTTACAACTTTCTACTATGTTTAGGCATCTGGGGTGGGAGCCCATCATTAGAATGGAATGTGCTTATTGTCGTGTGTGCATGAGAGAGTTTTATGCCAACATGCAGGACAAAAAGAAAAATAACCTCCAAGTCATCTCCACCATGGTAAAAAGGATTCCCGTTGAGTTTGATAGAACTAGACTAGCTAGAATTTTGGAAGTCCCTGATGAAGGGCAATGGATTGCTGTGGACCATAATAATCAAAAGGTCATTTTTGCGCCTACATGAGATGTGAGGGCTATAAGGGATAGTTTTCACATGAGGTGGAAAGGGCAACTAGGTCAACCCAGTTATTACTCAAACAATAATCTTGAGGCCCAATGGCGTACCCTAGTCTATATATTTTCTTTCAACGTCTATCCTAAGGGTAGTGGCTTTACTAAGTCTAGGGTCCTTGACCTTTATATTTTGGATAAATGAAGAAGAGTGAGCCTATTCCCATTACTCCAATTATCATTCACTCTATGTGAGAGGTTATGTCCTCTAACATTGCAGCCAAAGCCCTCAAATTTCTTTTGGTTATTATGCATATTTTGAGAGACTTTGGAGTATGGATGGATGGAGAGTTGAGTGAGCCTACTACTGACCACGACCTAGTGATGGAACATACTTTAGTTCAGTGTGGGTACCGTTACGATGAAAGGGCAAAGAGGTGGAAGAGGTCGTATGAGGTGCAGCACCCCAGAAGAGAGGATCTTCCCCTTCATGAGGAGGAGGACTAGGAGCCACCTACTAGACTTGCCTCTTGTGCCACTAGTTCTCATTCACATACTGATTGAGGCACGAGTGGAGGTTCAGTTGGAGAGCTAAATGACTATCCTCCTCCAGCTTCGCGATTCTATTATAGATATTCGTCACCGCTAAGATGTTCAAGATCAAAAGTTGGCCACTTTGATCCAACAATTTACTAGTGCATCTTTCAGTCGCGTAGCTGACAATGGTGACAATGATGATGATAGGGATGACCCTTGACTTACTCTCTTGTATTTTATTTTATTTTCTATTATTTCTTTTTCTTTTTCTTTTTTTACTTTTAATGACCTTTACTAGCTTTTATGTATCTTTTCTTTTACTTTCTTTTCGCTTTCTTTTTCTAGCTTTATGCTTTTCTATTTTTTTGTTCCTTTTTAAGTAGGTACTCTTGTAATGGCTCTTCCTTGTGGTGGATTCAAACCTGATGGCACTACGATGTGATGGAAGTATCTTCTTCACTTTCTTCTTATTCTTTATCATTTTGGTCTTCTTAGTTTTACTTTTATTGTTATATATTTGGCCATTGAGGATAATGTCCAGTTTAAGTGGGAAATGGGGGGGGGGGGGGGGGAAAAATGGTTGAAGAAGTACTTTTCCATATCATTTTTGTAAAAAAAATTTCAAAATTTCAGTGGTTTTCGTTGATTTGCAAAGTTGTAATTCTTTTTCTTACTTGAATATAAATTTTGTCATTCATTAGAAGGATTTTGATGAAATTGGTTTTGTTGTCAAGGCTTAAGAATTTAGATTAATCTTATTTATGCATTGGTGTTTAAATTTTATTTGACTTATCTAGTTAGAATATGAAAAATATGATGAGTATGGATAAAGTTTATTGGCTAACTCTTGTATTATGAGTTTAAATTTTGCTTAGCTTTGAGTTGTGATGAGGAATGTGAATTGATAAAAGATCTTTGAGAGGAAAGATTGTGGGAAAATTATGAAAAATTCTTGTGAGTTGAAGAAGTGAAAAAAATGAGTTGATCGTTGCTTCATCTTTGAAGATGAGAAAAAAAAAATTGTTTTTGCTTGATATGTGGGCCAATACAAATAGTGAAGAGAAATTCACTTTATTGAGACTATGAATTTTCAAGAGCAAAAGAAAGGAATATTTTGAAAAAAGATGATGAGTGATGACTAAAAGGGGGCCAATACGGTGTGTGAAAAAAAATCCATGGACTTAAGGCTATCAATTTCCTAAGTCATTAAAAAATTAGAAAGAAAAAGATTGGAGTACTTTCCTTACATCATGTACAATTTTTGGATTTATAATGCTTGAGTTGGTAAATAGCTTGACATGTGTGATTCATGTTATCTATATTTGTACTTGAAGAGTGAAATAAGTTTCTTAGACTAAGGTATACAGTTGATTAATTTGACTTCAAAAGTTTTGTGGTATTTTGTCAAAAGTTTCAAAGTTTGTATTGTTTTCAAAGGGTGTGAATGACAAGAGTTGTATCCAAAAATTTGAAGGGAAGACATAATTTTTGCTATGGTAAAGAAATTTTTGAATAAGAAAGACTTGTGTTTTCTTAATGATTTTTCTTGGAGTAAAGTGTTTTGCTTGAGGACAAGCAAATGTTCAAGTGTGGAGGTATGTAATAGGGGCTAAAATTACCATTATTTTCTAGTTATTTGATGTTGTTTTGTGATACAATTGTTGTAATAATTAGGCAGATTCCTTCCTATTTGACATTTTGCTTGTGAGAAGTGTTTTTGAAAAATTTGTGCAAATTTGAGTAAAAATCAAGCAAAAAATGTACAATTTATAATGTATCTGGCGCTAGGCCCAGCCAAGGGACCAAGCGCCAAGTCTATTATGGTCCAGTAGAGGAATTCGAGCAGCGTTTAGTACAAAAGTAGAAAAAATCTAGCGTCGGGTCCATTCTGTCTGCCGATGAGAAGAGACCATAAATAGAGCAAAAACAGGGGAAGAACATAGTGCACCTGGCGCCAGGTAGGTCGAAGGTACCCAGCGCCATGTACTCTCTGGAAGGCGAATATTCTACGCACAAAATTATGAGGTTTCTAATGATTTTGGTATTTTTTGAATTCTACTCGGCCAAGACTTCCTAAGCTATGAATTTAGCATCCAAGAGACCTATAAAAGCACAAGAAAACACAATAGAATAGATACACACATGTGGAGGTAGATTCGAAAGCAAAAATTCTCAATTACTCATTGAATAAGAGATTCACCCAATCAAGGAGGATTGTTCAAGAGAGTCTTCAAGGGAAAAGAATGAGACTTGTCTATGAGTGATTTCTTTTACCTTTGTTTTCTTTTTCTTAAACAATTATGTATTCAATGTTTTCATTGTAATTTGACAATATTTTGGGATTCATAACTTATGTAGCAATTTGATTATTTGATCAATTTTCTATCATTCTTGGTGTTTGATTACTTGTGATTATGGAGGAATAAATGAAGTTAGATTTGCTTCTAATTGACTTAGGAAATGACGTTAGGAGTTGATTTAATTTTATTAATTTCATATTTGTTATTGCTTAACGGACTTAGAAAATGAAGTTAAGATCAAAGAACTTAAGCAATTAAAGGTTAGTTAATTTCGCCTAGAGTATAGGGTTGTTGGCCAATTTCATGTCTATGAGGAATTATGTTTAATGCATCTTTTGGTATGTTGGTTTGATTGAAAAATCTACTAATTAAATAAAATGGTAGTGATTCTATGAATTGGGAAAGAAGTGGAATCTATATAAGTAAATTCATGACGTGGGAAACGATTGAACTTTACTTTATATTCCTTCATGATATCAAGATGATGATTAATTGAGATAGTTGTTAAGTAATTCATTGTTATGATTTCTAGGATAATTGTCTAAAATACATATTCCTACATCCTTGAGTTGTGTGTGTATATATATATATATATATATAATTTATATATTTATATATATATATATATTTATATATATATATATATATTATTTTCTCACTTTATTTGGATCAGTTAAAGAATGAATGAAAAGTGATTAGTGTGTACTTGTTTCTTTGAGAATCTATAGTCGTTAATTCCCTAAACTATACTTGCGATGAGTATACTTGCTCATATGTGTATTTTGAAATTAATATTTTAATTAAAACTTGACTAAGAGATGGGTTTAAATTTGATTATTTTTTTTTACACTCAAAATTTATGCATCATTATTCTTTCGAGAGGTATATTCAATAATTATTAATTTATTTTTGTTTTATTTAAAATGCACTATAATCAATTAAATATGATATTTTGGTTGATGTTCAGGTTCTTATATCGATTAAAGGTGAATGTTAAAAATAAGGCTAGATTTAAGGGATCAATTTGCAATGCTTAGTTGAGAAAGCTTCTATATATTTTTTTCGTATTATTTTGAGCCACGTCTAAATTGGATACACAATGGTGGCTCATAATGATGAAAATGATATCAGGGCCAGCTTATTGGAAATTGCATTATCAACATGAATGTTTCTGGACAAATCTTTGGAAAAATGCAGAACATGTTACTTTCAAATGAGGAATATAAAGCAGCAACATATTACATTTTGCTGAACTACGAAGAGGTCCAACCTTATATACATTTATCTTGACTTTTTACAAGATATTTTCGATATGAATTTATTTAGGTACAAAGGAAAGACTAATTTATTTAAGAGGAAATCTAACTCTTGTGATGGTTATAATGGGATATGACATTCAAAGACAACTTTGCGAACATCGGTATTGAATATAACAGACCTTGACATTGAAAGGAGAACAGAGAACGAGTTTGTCATGTGGTTTAGAGGTTATGTGAGTTAGACTTGTGAACTTTATTTATAATAGTAATTTTATACTCTTGTCGACTCAAGTTTTAATTTGTGAACTTGTCCAGGAGCATGATCCACATAATCAAGTGACCAACATGAATCTGCATAATTTGGTATTTGGGCCATCAAGACAAGTCAAGTCATTCTATGGATCCCTTATAAATGACTATAAGTTTCACAAACTTGACCATGCATTTTGGGTAGGCGGAGGTGGGGGGACTATAAACAATGGAGTTTATGTTAAAAGCAGTGGTAAAGGAGACTATTAGGAGTCTTAAGGAAAATTATTGAAGTTTTATTTGCAGGGAATCCAGTCTATAAGTCTATTTTATTTAAGATAGGTTTAACCCAACCCCAAATCAGTGAATTAAAGTTCATCTTCACTTCAAACTTCTTGATATAAATTGCAAAATATTTGTCCAAATTTTGATCCTTTTGTCTTGCCCAACAAACAACTCAAGTGTATTATACCTCATACCCAGACAGTAAAAGGCCTAAGTCAGATTGGTGGCTATGTACAAATCTAAGGCCAGACATGTAATTGATACGCATATTATGGATTGACCATATCAGGAAGAGGTCATTGAGAATGAGGCAATCCATATAACTATAGTAGATCAGAACATTGATCTCCTAGAACATGAATCTAGAGAGAGAGAAGTTATTGATGTTCGTGGGAAGAACCGTCAAGTGCAACGCCATTACTTGGGTCCAAAAGTGATGATGAGGAAGATGATTGGTCTACAAGTTATTTTACAAAGTGAGGATGAATATTTTTATATATCTAATGATGAAAAATCAGAATTGACGAGATGAGCCCTTGTCATGTGTCTTCCTTTTCTTTTCTTTTTTAATTAGTGAGTAATTTAACATGTATTTTATTATTTTTTTAAATTAGTGAATAATATAACATGCATCTTTCTTTGTTTATTTTTTAAATTAATGAATAATTTAACTTGTTATGATTATTATATTTTAATGTCTTAATTTAATTTTTTATCACGTTATCATTAAACTAATAAATATATTTTTCTGAATGTTTTGCAAATATAGAATCCAGTGGATCTAGACATCCAAATTCTATGCGAGAGAAGTAGACACCTTCTTCTAGTCAGTAGCCCTGCTTATTGGTACCCAATAACATTTCTGTTGGATTGTATGCCCTCTTAGACTAGGTTTCTGATGTAAAATCGAATATTTTAATAAAAGAATTTATTTTCAGAAATTGTTTGTGAATTTACTCTTTGTTTGTGCATGATTTTCGTTTGGAACAGGCCCATTGTGTTTAAATAAGTGATCCATGTGAATGGTGGTCTTTCACAGTAAGGTATGGATCACGGATTATTTAACACATAAACATTTGTTCTTAACTTATTGATGAGACTGGGAACCTCATCATGCTTAGGTTATTATGTTATGAATTCCAAATGGGGAATGGCTTACCTTTAGCCAGTGAGTAGTCCACTCACTTCATGACATAAGCGAATTTTGAATACGTAGGACATGACATGTAGTAGTGGTTTCTAAAAGTACTATATGATAGAAACCTAGACTATTACCGCTACAGCATGGACTAGTACTCTACGACTTGAGTATGAGTTGGTGGTTTGGCGAAGCTGGAAGCATATACTTTGATTTGCTATAATTGAGGTTCTATCGTATGGCCAATATACTTGTATGTTGGGTATGTGTGACTAGTTAGTTAAGACAGACTTGTACAAGAAAGTTTCTACACTATATCGTCCCTTGTGGTTGTCCGAATGGTCTAAAATGTCCAGGGCCCTGGGAAACATGACTTGGATGTTTGCTTTAGAGTAGCTCCCTTGGAAAGAGGAAACACTCCAGGAAGTCGTGGATCATTGGACTAGAAGCCTAAGGATGGTAGATGTCATTTAGAGGGGTGTTAGTACACTTCTTCCTCTCTAAATGTACGGCGATGTGTAGAGAGATATTTTAGTCATTTCACCTGTAGGTCGGAGACTTTGCTAATGCAGCATTGTCCTTGGGGTTAATATTTCCTTATGGTGATATTAGGAAATACATAAATGCAAAATACAGCTATTTATATAGCATGGGTATTTTGGTCATTTTAGCAGCCAAGGTAATGCATCTTTTTGGTCCTCGGAATAGCCCGTAAGTCCTAACTAATTTTGGGTTGAGGAATTGGTCTCAATTCAAGAGGATTTTATTTTATTTGATTTTATTCAGGATGTCTAATTTATTATTAGACTGGAATAAAATAAATAAATAAATAAAATAGGAGTTGAGAGAAATTAATTATCTTGTTTAATTGGTTAATTAATTATTCAGGGCCTAGGTCCAATATGAATAATTAAGAAATTAACCTGGGCTTAAACTAGGGAAAATAATTAATGTTTAATTATTTATTGGGTTATTTATATAGGCCCAAGAAATAAATAATTAAAGATTAATTATTTAGGTTGATTTGGGCTCATTAATTATTTATTGGGTTATTTATATAAGTCCAGGAAATAAATAATTAATTTTTATTATTTTGGGCCTTTTGGGTCCAAGAGAAATAATAAATATTTTTCCGGCCCAATAGCTTGGACCTTAGGGTTTTTTCCAGATACGGTTAAGAAGAGTTTCGGGTTAAGCCAAACTGATGCTCAGGATAACATCCGGGTGTTTGAAATTTGATATCTTGGGGATATGTTTATCAGATATTTAAGTCTCAGTTTTGGCTAACCAATAAAACTACTCTCTGGTGAAAGAAAACCTAATTTTCCTAGCCTAACACAGACTCACGTCTCTTTCTCTCTCTTGCTCACGCCTCCCTTTTCTCTGGTTTCTTCGTATTTCTTTGCTAATCAATAGCAAGAGAACCAAGGAGATTTGAGACTGTTCCTCTTCACTGTTGCGTTCACCGACTAGCGGTTAGGTGGAGGAATATTCTGAGAGCTGAAAGGCTTGGCGTTAATGCAAATAAGGCGAAGTAGAAGGCTAGCGGGTTTTCAACCGGAAGCTTCTTCAAGGGGGCAAGGCGAAGCGATTCCCGTTGTTCAATCCACTTCTACTCAATCTAGAAGGCTTAAGGAGCGCAAAGGTATGATCTTCACGCTTCCGTGCAACCTTTAAGGCTTGCAGTTTTTTTTCTCTGGTTTTTTCCGTCACCGCATTCTACCCTCTATTTTCCCGTTCCTCAATGTGGTATCAGAGCCAATGGTTCTTTGATCAATATAGGGAGCATGGTAGTTAATAAAAATGGAGAAGATGATTATACCTGTGATCTTTTGCTGTTTTGGTATGGGATAGCATCTCTGTGAGCTTCATCGTTGAAGCATAGGACACTCTGTAAATTTTTTTTGGCTTTGGTATTTGATCGTGTAAACCCAACTTTAATGGGTATAGGCGATTGTGTTTTGTTTTGGATGAGTTTTTGTAAGTAAAAATGTCCAAAGAAGCCAAACAAGACTGAAAAAGTCGAACCAGATAAGCCTCTGCAATTCGCGCGTGGGAAGAAGGAAAAACGAAGAAGAAACACTATTCCTAAGCCGCCGGTCGAGCCGAGCCGACGCCTGAAATCTGTGAAAGGAGCCACTGCCCGTGAGCCGCGTAAGCCGAGCCGTTTCTGGTAAATTTCAAGCCAAATTCAATCTGATTGTTGCAATTGAATTTGCAATTGGCATTGGGTCGCACGCGGGTTGCCAAGCCAACACGCAGGCTATGCAGTGAGAGAGGCGGCGGGTCGTGGGCGCGGGTCAGCTGGCGGGTTCTCGGGCAGGCGGCTGCTTCGCGGGTTGTAGCTGCTGGAGATCGTGTGTGGCTAGTGCACCGGGCGCCCGGTGGACTGCTGTGCTACTAGGCACGGATCTGGTGCACCTGGTGCAGTGGACCGCCAGCCATTTTTTTGGCAAATTTTTATTTTTATTATTATTTTTTTTCCTTTTTCGTTTTAGGTCTCATACCAGGAGAAGTTAATATTTTTTCAATATTTATATTTTTGAAATATATTTGCATGAAAAATATTAGTAAGGGATTTTAGGATTAAACAAGATAATTAATTAATTAATTAATGTGTTTAATTCTATTATTTGGGCACTTAGGTTTAAAAATAGAAAAGCATGAAAACGTTTACTGTTTTCTAGCATGCTATTTTTTTTGCCTACCTATGTGCGCATTTTCTCAAGGACTAAAGTCTTTGGGAACATTTTTTGACAAGAAAAATATTTTTCTTCAAAAATTAAATGGTTATTTTAATTTGTACAAAAATTAATCATTGAATATTTTCTCAAAGAATTTAATCCTTGACATAGAAAATATATTGGATTTAGATATTTTTGTAAATTAAAATGGAGTGCCATTTTGTTTTGTTTTGCACTAGAAAAAATGATTTTGTCAAATAAACTTGAGACCAAAGTCTCTAGAAAGTTTTAATTGGAATATTTTTTTTTTAAATCATTAAGTTTTAAGTTAAATAAAATTAGTCCATGGAGAAATCTCTCAAAAGATATAAGCCTTGACATAGAGATTTTAATGGACTTGGATATTTTATTTTTAAGTTAAGGAAAAATTTAATGGAAATTTCAAAAGGATATTTTTCCAGAAAACCTTTATTTTAAAAGACTAAATGGGAGAGGGGTTCCAACGGCCCCACGGCTTCCATCACGGTCCTCATTAGAGATCGTGGGTCCCCTCGTGTCACCCTGGGAGTGAACCCATATAGGATGGGGATACCACAAGGATTTAGATCTAATGGAATGATGTAATTAATAACCCGGGGCACGTACTATGATCGACCAGCTCACGTTAGAGGTTATAGTGCGAGGTATGTCCATAGGAAATTAGAGGAAACGGCCATCCCACGATGGAGTTATCCTCTAGAACATTACCTAGAAGGGAAATTAATTTATGGTGGTTAATACACTTAACTTAGGAAAATGTTAATTTTCCTAAGAAGCTATGTCAATTTTCCTAACAGCCAAATTATTTTCAGTGCACAAATTTTATTTTGTTTTCACAAACTAAATTCTTTAATTTTTCGATTTTCAGAAATGATGGGAGGTTCTTTTAGTCCATTGGCCGTTATTCTCAGGGAGAATAAGTTAACGGGTCCAAACTATATGGACTGGAAAAGGAACCTGGACATAATACTCACAGTCGAAGAGTATAAGTATGTCCTTTACGAGACCTGCTCCATTATCGGGGAAGGTTCCACCGCCGAAGAGCGAGAGGCTGAGAAGGTGTGGAAGAAGGCTGACGAAATGGCACGTTGCTATATGTTAGCCTCCATGTCTAATGTGCACCAGTCAAAACACGAGCACATGGCTTCTGCATATGACATCAGTCAATCATTAGCTACTATGTTCGCGGACAAGAGCTGGCCCGCAAGGCAAGAGGCTCTTCGAACTATTGTTAACACTAAGATGGCTGAAGGAGCATCAGTCCGACAGCATATGCTCGAGATGATTGCTATTTTCGAGGAGGCAGAAATCTTAGGGGCTGTCATTGACCCCGAGAGCCAAGTGGACATGGTTCTCGAATCTCTACCAGGCTCCTTCACTCAGTTCAAGTTAAACTATAACATAAATAAGTTGAATGTGAGTTTAACTGAATTGATGAAGGAGCTTCAGATGGCGGAGAAGGTCATGAAACCACAGTCAAAGGCCATGATTGCTAAGGCTTCTTCCTCAAGAACTGGGCCTAAACCCAGAAAATTCAAGAGGAAGAAGGGGAATGCAGCAGCCCAGCCCAAGAACCAGCCCAAGGACAAACCAAAGGGCAAGTGCTTTAAATGTGGCCAGAAGGGATACTGGAAAAATGAGTGTCCAGATCTTCAAACCAAGAAAAACCCCACAGGTAATATTTTCTATCTAGAGTCTATATCAATGGTAGGATCAACTTCCCCTTGGATTTTTGATTCAAGAGCCACTGATCATATCTGTAACTCCTTGCAAGGGTTTAGAAAGATAAGAAGACTCAAGAAGGGCGAACATGGGCTTCGAGTAGGTAATCGAGTACAAGTCTGGGCCCTTGCAGTGGGAGAGCTGGATCTTATTTTTTATTGTAATAAGATAGTGGTTTTAAAAGATATTTTATATGTACTTGGTTTTCGTCAGAATTTAATTTCAGTTGCAAAACTTATTAATCAAGGATATTTTGTATCTTTCCATTCTGGTATTTCTATCAGTAGAGATGGAAAAATTTTATGTACTGGGCACATGTATGGTAATCTATTCTTTTTAAACCCTATTAACAACCAATCAAATAACGCTCAGTCTGAACATTTAACTAAGAAGAGAAAGACTAATATCAATGATTCATACCTTTGGCATCTAACGTTGGGTCATATTAACTCAACCAGGATTCAAAGGCTAATCTATGAAGGGCCTTTAGGCTCATTGAGATTGGAAAGTTAGCCTCAGTGTGAATCCTGCCTGATAGGAAAGATGGCCAAAAAATCATTTACACCAAAGGCAGATAGAGCCAAGGAGGTGTTGAGTCTTGTTCACACTGATGTGTGTGGTCCGTTGTCTACACCAGCTAGAGGAGGTTTTGAGTACTTCATCACTTTCACGGATGATTGTACGAGGTATGGTTACATTTACCTGATGAGATGCAAGTCTGACTTTTTTGACAAGTTTAAGGAGTTTAAGGCTGAAGTGAAGCGTCGGACAAGTAAATTAATCAAAACCCTACGATCGGATCGTGGTGGAGAGTACCTCCTAGGTGAATTCAAAGACTACATGGTACATCATGGGATAGTATCCCAGCTCTTTGCGCCGGGAACACCCCAGCAGAACGGAGTAACTAAGAGAAAGAACAGGACATTGATGAAAATGGTCCGAAGCATGATTTCTTATGCTACTCTTCCAGTGTCCTTTTGGGGATATGCCCTGGAGACAGCGGCATATATTCTGAACTTGGTGCCTTCCAAGTAAGTACCTAGGATTCCCTATGAGATGTGGATTGGGCGTAAGCCAAGTCTAAATCATCTCAGGATTTGGGGATATCTAGCTTATGTACTGGTCAAGGGAAACAAGTTGGAACCAAGATCAGAATTATTCTATTTTGTTGGCTATCCAAAAGGGACAAAATGAGGTTACTTTTATCATCCTAAGGAGCAGAAGGTGCTAGTCAGTACTAATGCTGATACTTGGAAGATGATCAAAGTACTTTCACTAAAGGTTCTACGAGGTTGGAACTTGAGGAGAAGTTATCTACGGAATCAACTTCTTCTGACCCGATTCTGGAACAAGGAGAGGCACAGCCTCAAGTGCCTGTGCAAATGGAGCCTCATCATAGTGGGAGAGTATCTAGGGTTCCGGATAGATGGACAGGAGAAGCCTTTGAGCTAGTCTCCGACCATCAGGAACAAGACCCCACTAGATACGAGGAGGCTATTGCTGATGCCGATGCAAATCTATGGCATGAAGCAATGAAAGCTAAGATTGAGTCTATGTACCTCAATCAGGTTTGGGATCTTGTAGCTTCACCTGAAGGGATAAAACCCATTGGGTGTAAGTGGGTGTACAAAAGAAAGAGGGGAGCGGATGGGAAGGAGGTAACCTTCAAAGCTAGGCTTGTGGCGAAAGGGTATACTCAGAAAGAGGGAATCGACTATAAGGAAACCTTTTCCCCGGTAGCCATGCTTAAATCCATTCACATCCTCCTTGCCATCGCATGTCACTATGACTATGAGATATGGCAAATGGATGTCAAGACGGCATTCTTAAATGGCCATCTTAGCGAAGACATCTATATGTCCCAACCGGAAGGCTTCATTGCTAAAGGCCAGGAACATATGGTTTGCAAGTTTAAGAAATCCATTTATGGACTTAAGCAGGCATCAAGAGCATGAAACATTCATTTTGATGAGACCGTAAAGTCTTATGGTTTTATTCAAAACGAAGATAAACCATGTGTGTACAGGAAACTTGAAGGCATTAATGTGGTTTTTCTTGTCCTGTATATGGATGACATTCTACTCATTGGAAATGATATAGGGACATTGTCATCTACAAATGTTTGGTTGTCTAGTCAATTCAGTTTGAAGGACTTGGGAGAAGCTAGCTACATTCTCGGGATTAGGCTTTTTAGAAACAGGAAGCAGAGAATGTTAGGGTTATCCCAAGCGACATACATTGACAAGTTGCTGGCCAAGTACAGCATTGACTCATGCAAGGGAGCTCTAATCCCTTGCAGACACGGGTTGTCATTTTCTTCAAAGAACTGTCCTAAGTCTCAAGAAGAAAAGGACAGAATGAGTAGGACTCCCTACGCTTCGGCTGTGGAAAGTCTCATGTACGCTATGTTGTGTACTAGGCCAGATATCTACTTTGTCGTGGACTTAATTAGTAGATATCATTTAAACCCAGGGGAAGTTCATTGGCAAGCTGTAAAGCATATTCTCAAGTACCTCAAGGGAACGAGAGATTATATGCTAGTTTACAAGGCTGATGATTTGGTTCCTACAAGATACACAGACTTAGACTTCCAGGCGGATAAGGATGAGAGAAAATCCACTAGTGGATATGTCTTCACCTTGTCTGGAGGAGCAATTTCATGGAGGAGTATCAAGCAATCTTGTATTGCTGACTCAACCATAGAAGCTGAGTATGTGGCAGCTTCGGAGGCATCGAAGGAAGCAGTCTGGCTCCGGAAGTTTCTTTCAGAACTTGGAGTCGTACTGCATATGGACAGGTCGATTGTGATGTATTGCGATAACACTGGAGCAGTATCGCAATCTAAGGAGCCTCGGAACTACAAGAAGGGGAAACACATCGAGAGGAAGTACCACCTGATCTGAGATTTCATCCAGAGACAGGAAGTCGTGGTGGAATATATTGCCTCAGAAAACAATCTAACAGATCCATTCATCAAGCTTTTGGCTGAGAGAGTCTTCAAGAGACACTTAGACGCCATAGGGGTGGACACCTATGGACTTACCTAGTCTTAGAGTGCAAGTGGGAGATTGTTAGATTGTATGCCTTCTTAGACTAGGTTTCTGATGTAAAATCGAATATTTTAATAAAAGAATTTATTTTCAGAAATTGTTTGTGAATTTACTCTTTGTTTGTGCATGATTTTCGTTTGGAACAGACCCATTGTGTTTAAATAAGTGATCCATGTGAATGGTGGTATTTCACAGTAAGGTATGGATCACGGATTATTTAACACATAAACATTTGTTCTTAACCTATTGATGAGACTAGGAACCTCATCATACTTAGGTTATTATGTTATGAATTCCAAATGGGGAATGGCTTACCTTTAGCCAGTGAGTAGTCCACTCACTTCATGACATAAGCGAATTTCGAATACGTAGGACATGACATGTAGTAGTGGTTTCTAAAAGTACTATATGATAGAAACCTAGACTACTACCGCTACAGCATGGACTAGTACTCTACGACTTGAGTATGAGTTGGTGGTCTGGTGAAGCTGGAAGCATATACTTTGATTTGCTATAGTTGAGGTTCTATCGTAGGGCCAATATACTTGCATGTTGGGTATGTGTGACTAGTTAGTTAAGACAGACTTGTACAAGAAAGTTTCTACACTATATCGTCCCTTGTAGTTGTCCGAATGGTCTAAAATGTCCAGGGCCCTGGGAAACATGACTTGAATGTTTGCTTTAGAGTAGCTCCCTTGGAAAGAGGAAACACTCCAAGAAGTCATGAATCATTGGACTAGAAGCCTAAGGATGGTAGATGTCATTTAGAGGGGTGTTAATACACTTCTTCCTCTCTAAATGTACGGCGATGTGTAGAGAGATATTTTAGTCATTTCACCTGTAGGTCGGAGACTTTGCTAATGCAGCATTGTCCTTGGGGTCAATATTTCCTTATGATGATATTAGGAAATACTTAAAATGCAAAATACAACTATTTATATAGCAGGGGTATTTTGGTCATTTTAGCAGCCAAGGCAATGCGTCTTTTTGGTCCTCGAAATAGCCCATAAGTCCTAACTAATTTTGAGTTAAGGAATTGGTCTCAATTCAAGAGGATTTTATTTTATTTGATTTTATTCAGGATGTCTAATTTATTATTAGACTGGAATAAAATAAATAAATAAATAAAATAGGAGTTGAGAGAAATTAACTATCTTGTTTAATTGGTTAATTAATTATTCAGGGCCTAGGTCCAGTATAAATAATTAAGAAATTAACCTGGGCTTAAACTAGGGAAAATAATTAATGTTTAATTATTTATTGGGTTATTTATATAGGCCCAAGAAATAAATAATTAAAGATTAATTATTTAGGTTCATTTAGGCTCATTAATTATTTATTGGGTTATTTATATAAGCCTAGGAAATAAATAATTAATGTTTATTATTTTGGGCCTTTTAGGTCCAAGAGAAATAATAAATATTTTTCCAGCCCAATAGCTTGGACCTTAGGGTTTTTTCAGATACGGTTAAAAAGAGTTTAGGGTTAAGCCGAACTGATTCTCAGGATAACATCCGGGTGTTTGAAATTTGATATCCCGGGGATATGTTTATCAGATATTTGAGTCCCAGTTTTGGCTAACCAATAAAACAACTCTCTGGTGAAAGAAAACCTAATTTTCCTAGCCTAACAGAGATTCACGTCTCTCTCTCTCTCTTGCTCACGCCTCCCTCTTCTCTGGTTTCTTTTTATTTCTTTGCTAATCAATAGCAAGAGAACCAAGGAGATTTGAGACCGTTCTTCTTCACTATTGTATTCACTGACTAGCGGTTAGGTAGAGGAATATTCTAAGAGCTGAAAGGCTTGGCGTTAATGTAAACAAGGCGAAGTAGAAGGCTAGCGGGTTTTCAACCAGAAGCTTCTTCAAGGGGGCAAGGCGAAGCGATTCCCGTCGTTCAATCCACTTCTACTCAATCTAGAAGGCTTAAGGAGCACAAATGTATGATCTTCACGCTTCCGTGCGGCCTTTAAGGCTTGCGGTTTTTTTTTCTTTGGTTTTTTCCGTCACTGCATGCTACCCTCTGTTTTCCCGTCCCTCAATTTCTTCTAGCCCAATTGCTCTTGTGCCAGTTGTTGGCACCGTCGGGACAGCATCCTCATTAGCAGGATCTTCTGACGAGGGGTCAAAGGATTTACAACTACTAATTGAGCATATTGGTGACTCATAAGTATTTCTTGTTTTAGATTGTTATAAAATTACAAATATATATATATATATATATATATATATGTGTGTGTGTGTGTGTGTGTGTGTGTGTGTGTGTTAATTTATTAATGGAGTAACAGATATAACATTTATCTGGATTGTTATTTCTTTGATTTTTTGAACTAAATGTATTGGTTTAAAATATATTTATTTAGTTTTTATGCTGGATTAGAGTGGTGTATTTAGATTAAAATATTATAAATCAACATAGGAGATGCCATTTGATATAGAGTAGTGGATGTTTTGGGATTGGTGGATGTTTTATTTACATGGAGGTGGCTTAGCACCTTGCACACGTCATATGTATAGAGGAGATGTTGCCGAAATTTTTTTATGCGTATATTTCATTATAGTTGGTTAGGTTTGTTGAAAGATAATACTCACTCCGTCCCATAATATAAGTCATTAGACTTAATTTTACGCATATTAAGATTCCTAAAAACAATGTGACTTTATATTTTTTCTTCCTAAAACATCCCTATTTAAATGTCTTGAAAACAAAGAAGAGAGAGAAAGAGAGGGAAAGAGAATAATAAATAAGGACAAGAATATAAAAATAGCTTTAAAACCTTCTTAAAAAACTCTCAACGACTTATAATATGAGACAACAAAAGTAGTCTCTAACGACTTATATTATGAGACGGAGGGAGTATATGGTTATTATAAAATGATGGTAATTGGCATGAATATGTTATATTTATATAAGCAATCTAATATATACGATAAAATTTATTACTTATGTTCCAATTTTACACATCCAGTGCAGGTTGTGAGAGAGATTTCTAATATCTTCTGGTGGCATTATAAAGCATGGGCTATTTTCTCAAATGTTCCTCGGGATATTCAAGAGACCCGATTCCAAACATTCTTTGTAATTAATCTTTTTACTTCTTAAATAATACTTTAGCATTTATATATTAAAGTTGTGATTAACCTTATTTTGGTTTTTTAATCGTATTTGAATGTTGGCATAATACATTCCACTAGCGGGATGAGCACTCTGGACATATTCAAAAGAATTGGAAAAAGAAGTGCAAAGTTAGACTTTCAGATAATCTAGCGATTGCTCGTAGGAAGTATGCTACTAGTTGTCCCTAATGGATTTGTAGTAGAGCATTGGGCTACTCTACAATAACAGTGGGGTTTCGATATGTGGCAACGTGTCTCTTTTGTTGCAAGGTAGAACAAATCTTGTGGTGGCCCATCTAACACAGGAGGCTTTGTATCTTTTACGGAGTATGAGATTCGGATGGTGCGTATGTATAGATGTATATTTAGTAAATTTTAAAATCAATTATTTTCTTTGTTGCTATAGAACTATATTGAATTCTTTTATGCCTAAATACAGTGTAAAGATGTTGGGGACATATTTAATTAGGTGGATCTTTTTTGAAAATCCCACATTTTTCAAAATAGCCCCAAGAAGGGCGAATTCGTTTCAAATCGCTCTAGATAGATTATGGTAAAGGCTTATAAAATTTTTCGTTTAATTTCATTTTTGTGTGATTTTTTATTAACAAAAATTCTATGTTTAAATGCCCATTTTAAGAAAACATTGAGGTGATCAAAACTCAATATTCACAGCCTAACTCCTCCTTTGGTTCTATGGGCCAACCTAACATCCCAAATGATCAGGTTATTTTCGTGGAAGTTGAGGGTGGATTCAGAAGGGGTCTTGTATATGGGCTAGGTTGAAAATCTTCTCGTGTCAAATGGAGATTTGAGCAACCTACTGTTTCTTCTCTTTCACTTCTTCTCTTCTAGCTGATGCTAATGACATTAAGAAGCAAGTCAAGGAGGCTATGCAACAAGTTAGGTAGGAGCTGACATAAAAATTCTCGAAGAAGATTGAGTCATTTTAGAGCAAGAATTGATGCGTTTTTTTTAGTGTAGAAAATATTACCAATAAATTACATAATCAATCAAGTTTTAATTAAAATGCCAACCGCTAAAATCACACATACGCGCAAGTATACCCATCGTATAGTATAGGGAATAGCAAGTATCGAATCCACGAGAACTTAGGCTCCCACCTTACTTTACCCAAATCTTTATTGTTTAGCCAATAAAATAAGAAGATAATAAAAAGGAAAAATAAATAATGATAAAAACATATATAACTCAAGAATGCAATTTCAAGCAACTTGAAAACAAAATACTGAATCAATTAGTATTCATCACAATCAATGGTCGTCTTGGCATCATGAAGGAACTTAAGTAAAATTCAATCGTTTCCCAAGTCATTAACTTATTTTGTAAATTACACTTCTTTCCTAATCCATGGAATCACTATCCTTTGTTTAATTCAGCAAATTTTCCAATCAAACAAAAGCAACCAAAAAATGCATTAAACTCATACCTCATAAACATAAAATTAGTTAACGACCCTTTGTTCAAGGTGAAATCAACTAATCTTTAATCACTTTAGTCCTTTAATCGTTACTTCGTTTCCCAAGTCCATTAAGATCTTACAAATATGAAATCAATGCAATGAACTCCTAATAGAGTTTCCCAAGTCAATTAGAAGAACCCGTATCAAATAACCAATTATAGCATGTCACTAAAAATAACAATAGATTGATCAACAATTCCAATTAACTCAAAATCATAATCTCCAAAATAATATCCAATTACAATCAAAACATTAAGCACATTATTGTTAAAGAAAAGTAAAAAAATGAAAAAAGATAAAACTCATAGACAAGCCATTCTTCTTCTCTTGAAAACCTCATTTGAACAATGCTCATTTGAGTGGTGACTGAGTAGCTACCTTGGATCCTTCAAATCACCCATTTCTCTTGTGTTTTCTTGTATTTTTATAGGCCTCTTAGATGCTAAATTCGTGGCTTAGGAAGTTTTGGCCGAGTAGGATTCGAAAAATACAAAAATCATTGAAAAATTAATAATTTTGTGCACAGAATATTCACCTTTCAAAGCGTACCTGGCGCTGGGTACCTTCGACCCACCGAGCGCCAGGTGCACTCTGTTCTTTCCCTATTTTTGCTCTATTTTTGGTCTGTTCTTATTCGTAGACAGAATGGACTCGTGCACCAGATACATTTGCCAGACCTAGCACCAGGTCTGTTCTACTTTCGTACTAAAAGTTACTTGAATTCCTCTACTGGACTAGAATGAACCCAATGCATGGTCCCTTAGTAGGCCTGGCACCAGGTATATTCTAGAATTGTTCACTTTCTGCTCAATTTTTACTCAAAATCTGCACAAATTTTTCAAAAATACTTTTTACAAGCAAAATGTCAAATAGGAAAAAATATGCCTAGTTATTACAACAAATGTATTGCAAAACAACCTCAAATAACTAGTAAAATAATGATAATTTTAGCCCCTATCACACACTTCCACACTTAAATATTTGCTTGTCCTTAAACAAACAAGAATTAGACACTAAGCATATAACTTAAGACAAAACAAATTAGCAAAATTTTTCCTTAGCAAATCCATCCACAATGAAGACATAGCCTTAAATACAAACTTATCATTCATTCAACCATTTCAAAACCTTATAAACTCATGTATTAAATCAAACAATCCCAAGACCATCAAAGTTAAGTTAAACAAGCTTATCTTGTACAAGAAAATTATCCTACTCCTCAAGCAAAAACATAGATAACATAAATCATACAAGTCCAGTCACTTAACCAATTCAAGTATTATAAACTCAAATTTACACAACTCAAGTTGATGAAATAAGGAAAACACTCCACTCCTTTTTTTTTTTTTTTTATGACTTTGGGAATTGATAGCCTTAAGTGAATGGATTTATCTTCACACACTGTATTGGTGAAGGATTGACATTTACAGAGAATGCAAGCTTCAGTGAATGAAAATGGAGATTACATGAACATAACAGAGTATGAGAGCATCATGGTGGGCTTGATACATACCTCTTGGAGCCTTAAATACTTGAAAAACATGGTTGAATGGCTTGAAGCTCAGGAACAGCTTCTTCCTTCAATGTCCATGATCACCAGTGCACTGAAGCTTCCTTTCTTCCTTCTCCGGTTCTTTCTTCTCCTCCGGTGGCATGCTAGCTTTCCAGTTCACAGAATATTCCCAGCCTAATTTTCTAGTTGGTGAGCACAAAAAGGGAAGAGAAAAGCTTCTCAATTTTTCCACCAAACTCACGGTTCATCTTCACAGTCTGGCTTCTTGTCTCATAGATTCCTCTACTAGCTATCTGTTGGCTTTCATCTATTATAGCCAACAAAGGCCATAAGCCAGAAAACCAAAAGCCAAACATACGAGAGAAACCAAAAGCCAAAAACTCAAAAGCCAAATAAAACTCTTGTCTCGGTTGGCTTCCTTGGCATCTTATGTACCAACCAAAAACCAATAGCCAGAGAACCAAAAGTCAGTGAAAGAAAAGGCCACGCGAGAGAGAAAGCCAAGAGCCTCTGAGATTTATTTATTTTTATATATTTTATTTTTTCACACAGAAAGCCAAGAGTCATGAAACCAAAAATAATTATTTTGATAAAAATAATATTCACGAGATTTTATACCCGAATATTATTTACAAAATAAATTTTGGCTTCAACCTAAACTCTTCTAAACTGTGTCAGAAAAAATCCTATGGTCCAGGCTATTGGGCCAAAATAATATTTATTATTTTTCTTGGACCCAAAAAATCCAAAATAATAAATATTAATTATTTTCCTTGGGATTAAATAAATAACCCAATAAATAATTAATGAACCCCAATGAACAAAAAATAATTAAACTTTAATTATTTATTTCTTTGGATTTAATTAAATAAATAACCCAATAAATAATTAAGTAACCTCTAGTTTAAGTCCCGGTTAATTTTCTAATTATTCAAACTGGACCCAGGCCCTGAATAATTAATTAACCCATTAAACTAGATAATAAATTTCTCTCCATTTATTTTATTCCAGTCCAATAATAAATTAGACTTCCCGAATAAAATAAAACTCTCTCGACTGAGATCATATTCTCAACCCAAAAATTAATTAGGACTTACGGGCTATTCCGAGGACCAAAAAGACACATCGCCTTGGCTACTAAAATGACCAAAATACCCCTACTATATAAATAGATGTATTTTGCATTTTAAATATTTTATAATATCACCATAAGGAAATATTGACCCCAAGGACAATGCTGCATTAGCAAAGTCTTCGACCTACAAGTGAAATGACTAAAATACCCCTCTACACATCGCCGTACATTTAGAGAGGAAGAGGTGTACTAACACCTCTCTAAATGACATCTACCATACTTAGGCTTCTATTCCAATGATCCACGACTTGCTGGAGTGTTTCCACTTTCCAAGGGAGCGACCCTAAAGCAAACATCCAAGTCACATTTCCCAAGGCCTTAGCTATTTAGATCATTCGGACAACCACAAGGGGCGATATGATGTAGAAACTATCTTGTACAAGTCTGTCTTGACTAACTAGTCACACATACCGAACATACGAGTATATTAGCCCTCCGATAAAACCTCAACTATAGTATATCAAAGCATATGCTTCCAGCTTCGCCAAACCACCAACTCATATTCAAGTCATAGAGTACTAGTCCACGCTGTAGCGGTAGTATACTAGGTTTCTACCATATAATACTTTTTTAGAAACCACTACTACAGGTCCTATTCTACGTATTCGAAATACGCTTATATCATGAAGTGAGTGGACTACTCACTAGCTAAAGGTAAGCCATTCCCCACTTGGAATTCATAACATAATAACCTAAATATGACGAGATTCCCATCCTCATCAATCGGTTAAGAACGACTATTTATGTATTTAAATAACCCATAATCCATACCTTACTGTGAAAGACCTCCATTCACATGGATCACTTATTTATACACAATGGGTCTGTTCCAAACGATATTGTACACAAACGAAGAAAATAATTTCACAAACGATTTTCGACAAATAAAATCTTTTATTAACATATTCGATATTTGCATTAGAAAACTAGTCTAAGAGGGCATATTCTCAACAATCTCCCACTTGCACTCTAAGACTAGGTAAGTCCTTAGGTACCCACCCCAATGGTGTCTAAATGTCTCTTGAAGACCCTCATGCCAAAGGCTTGGTGAATGGATTATTCTATGAGGCAATCTGTACCACCACCATATCCCGTCTCTAGATATCTCGGATCAGGTGGTGCTACCTTTCTATATGGTTCCCCTCCTTGTGGCTCTAAGGTTCCTTTGAGGTATGCAATACAGTTTGCTAATGAACCTCCCCAAGTTTGACTAATATCTGCTAACAAAGCCTATGGCAAAGCAAATATCTAGCCTAGTACATAGCATGGCGTACATGAGACTTTCCATAGCCGAAGCGTAGGGAATCCTACTCATCCTATCCTTTTCTTCTTGAGACTTAGGATAGTCCCTTGAAGAAAGAGACAACCCATATCTGCAAGAGATCAGAGCTCTCTTGCATGAGTCCATGCTGTACTTAGCCAGCATCTTGTCAATGTATGCGACTTGGGATAATCCTAACATTCTCTACTTCCTATTTCTAAGAAGTCTAATCTCGAGAATGTAGCTGGCTTCTCCCAAGTCCTTCATACTACCTTGACTAGATAGCTAAACCTTTGTAGATAACAATGACCCTACATCATTTCCAATGAGTAGAATGTCATCCACATACAAGACGAGAAAAACGATATTAAACCCCTCAAGATTCTTGTACACGCATGATTCATCCTCGTTTTGAATAAAATCATAAAACTTTACAGTCTCGTCAAAACGAATGTTTCACGCTTTCGATACTTGCTTAAGTCCATAAATGGACTTCTTAAGCTTGCAAACCATATGTTCCTGGTCTTTAGCAATAAAACCTTCCGGTTGGGACATATAGATGTATTCGCTAAGATGGCCATTTAAAAATGCCGTCTTGACATCCATTTGCCGTATCTCGTAGTCATAATGACATGCGATGGCAAGGAGGATACGGATGGATTTAAGCATGACTACAGGGGAAAAGGTTTCTTCATAATTGATCCCTTTTACCACAAGCCTAGCTATAAAGGTTTTCACCTTCCTATCCGCTCACCTCTTTCTCTTGTACACCCACTTACACCCAATGGGTTTTATCCCTACAGGTGAAGCTACAAGATCCCAAACTTGATTGAAGGACATAGACTCAATCTCGGCTTTCATTGCTACATGCCATAGATTTGCACCGGCATCAGCAATTGCTTCCTCGTATCTAGTGGGGTCTTGTTCCTAATGGTCAGAGACTAGCTCAAAAGCTTTTCCATTCCATCCTCCTGGAACCCTAGACACTCTCCCACTGTGACAAGGCACCATTTGTACAAGCTCTTGAGGTTGTGCCTCTTCTTATTCCATAATCGGATCAGAAGAAGTTGCTTCCAAAAATAACTTCTCCTTGAGTTCCAACCTAGTTGAACCTTTCATGGAAATACTTTGATCATCCTCTAAGTATCTAGCATTGGTACTACCCAGTACTTTCTACTCCTTAGGATGATAGAAGTAACCTCCCTTTGTTTCTTTTGGATACCCAACAAAATTGCATAATTCTGATCTTGGTTCCACCTTGTCTTCCTTGATCAGTACATAAACTGGACAACCCCACATTCTAAGATGATTCAAACTTGGCTTACGCCCAGTCCACATCTCATAGGAAGTCCTAGGGACTGATATGGAAAGTACCAAGTTCAGAATGTATGCCTCTATTTCTAGGACATATCTCCAAAAAGATACTGGAAGAGTATCATGAGATATCATACTTCTGACCATTTCCATCAATGTCCTGTTCCTTCTCTCAGCTACTCCGTACTGCTGGGGTGTCCTCAGCACAGAGAGTTGAGATACTATCCCATAATGTACCATGTAGTCCTTGAATTCACCTAGGAGGTACTCTTCACCACAATCCGATCGTAAGGTCTTGATTAATTTACCTGTCCGACGCTCCACTTTAGCTTTAAACTCTTCGAACTTGTTAAAAGAGTCAGACTTGCATCTCATCAGGTAAACTTAACCAAACCTTGTACAATCATCCGTGAAAGTGATGAAGAATTCAAAACCTCCTTTAGCCGGCGTAGACAATGGACCACGCACATCAGTGTGAACAAGACTCAGTACCTCCTTGGCACAATCCACCTTTGGGATAATAGACTATTTGGTCATTTTTCCCATTAGGCAAGATTCACACTCAAGCTAACTTTCCAATCTCAATGTGCCCAAAGGCCCATCATGGATTAGCCTCTGAATCCTGGTTGAGTTGATGTGACCCAACCCCAGATGCCAAAGATTTGAGTCATTGATATTGGTATTTCTCTTCATAGTTAAAGGTTCAGATTGAGCATTATTTGATTGATTGTTGATAGTGTAATACCCCGCCCAAAACCATCTTTGACTATGGGAAAAAGTCATGCATTGCATAGCATCTTGCATTTTATGTGGTAGCTAGACTAATTTTATTTGCATGGATGCATGTGAATTTTTTCGTTACTCTTGCATTTGAATTAATTGACGTGAAATAGTTGTGTTGTAAAAGATTTGGTTAAGGGAGGTTTGGTCGAAGATTTGGAAGAATGAGTATTGGGGTGGTAAGAACTTCTTGTAGAAAAATTAGCATTGGAGTTGTTTTGGAATAGCGGAGAGGTTGGTGATTTCCTTTGGTGACCCAAGTTCGAATCCTACCTTTTGTGAAGTAAGTTTCTCTTCTTGAAATTCTTATCTTTAGACCATTTCTTGTCTTGGCCGAAAAAGAATCTAGCTATCCTAGAGAAATTTTAGTATTTTTACTCCAAGGAAATAAGTCTCCATATTTATTTCCTAAATTCAAGGACTTAGATGTGAATAAAGTTCACCTTTAATTTTCAGCTTGTGTTCCTTAGGATTTTCGAAAAAACCCTAGCTAGTAATTAAAATAGTAGCTTGATTTTAGTTAGATAGATGTTGCCATGGATAGGTGGAATTAATGAATCCTTTTCCTAGTAGGAAATCTTGTTGATTTTAATCCTAAAATGTTAGCTAAAAAAAATCTGGAAAAAAATTCCAGCAAGTGCCACCACTTCTTGGAGGACTTGTAGCTTAATCCAAACTCTTCTAGGACTAGAGAAAATCTTATCCAAATCCTTGATAAAACCAGATTTTATTTCAATCCAAATTCAACTAGGATTTCTTCCTTTTCCTAGCTGAATTTCGGTAGCTTTGAATCTACATAAGCTGCCCGAAATTCCAGCTCTTTTAGCTACAATCCAACTCTGAAAATCCTAGCTCAAACCACCTAGAATACTCCTTAACAATTCAACTACCTTAGCTACACAAAATCAGAATTTTATTCACACAAAAACACTGAAATTCGTCCAGCATATACACAGAAAATTCGGACAGCTTTGTGCAGGATTTTCGGCCAGCTTTATGTTCCTACTTCAACCTAAATTCTGCACACATCATTCACTGAAAAACCCCAGCTGAACAAGCTATTTTCAGCGCCCAAAACCCTCGATTTTCCTCTGGAAATTTCGGTAGAATTATAGCAGCCAAACCAGTCCAAAACTTGCTACACTTGCACAGAATTTTCATAGCACTTGCACAGGATTTTTCAGTCATCAAAACTCACTCAAACTCTTCCTTGTTTGGCCCAAAATTCTGAACACATTCAGCCCTTCCTTTGAGCAGTAGTTCGGCCAGCATAGAGGAGCAAAATTGCAGAATTTTCTCCTCCATAAAACTCCCCTAAAATCGGCAGCAAGGAGGCGCGCGCAAGCTGAAATTTCACTCTTGCTGTCCAAGAAACCTAAAGCCATTAGGAGTCTTTCTAAACATCACCATCTAACCCTAAACCAATCTTCTCCAACTTTAAATCATAACCACTGTTTACCCTCTCCATTCTACACGAAAATTTCAGCAACTCCTCTCCGCAAATTTTCGAAAATACAAGAGTTGTTCCAAGCAAAAATCGCACACACCTTAAGGTAAGCACAAATCCTTTCAACCTCTTGATGCCGTTTTCTCTAATGATTCTTTTCTCTTTCTTCTACCCTTAAATCATGTCCTATAGAGGCTGATTTCCTCTTCTTCCTAAATTTTCGGTCAAGAGAAGCAAATGAGGTAGCTTCTCTCTTCTTCTCAAGCGAACTCGGGACGATCACCATAGGAGCATCGAGACCTTATTACCCGGTAGTTGCAAGGTAAGGGAATACCCTCCCTTGATGTCGAAAGTAAAGTGTAATGGTGTTTATTAGCGAGATAAACATGTGGTCGTAGTATTTGATCTTTGGGGATTGAATAGTTTACTTGGAATTAAATAGGAGATTGCGAATTGTTATGAAAATAAATGGGATTAGAGCATGTTTGAATTAATTGAGACCCTGATCATGATATTATATGGTTTAGATCAGGAGGATAATTGAGGAAAGCCAGCTGTGATTTTTATCTCATTATCTGAGGGATATCAAGTAAGTCCTTGCATAAACTCTTTTATTAAACGTTGTGATGGTAAGTCCTTCTATAAACTGTTTTGTTAAAGGTTGTGATGGCAAGTCTATGTTGTGAAGCTTTGTAAAGCTATTGTTAAACTGTGTTTGCTTGGGTTGTAAACGTGGATATTTATTCTTTAAACGGTTTTGTCAAACTAACGGGTTTTAGCAAGAAAACTATTCTTTTCCTTAAATTTTTAGAAATCTCTTTTAAAGAAAACCACGTTTTACAAAGTCAAGGTTTGAAAATATTTTGAATCAGGAATTGACGGATATGTTCGTTGAGTACTCAATAAGGATAGGCTAACAATACTAGTCTTGGAGGGCTAGCGTAAGTCTTCTGGCAGGAGGCCACCTCCAGAAGATGAACTCTGCTTGAAAAGGCGACAGTGTTGGTTGGCCAGGCCAGTCCGAGCTAGCATTATGCCTGAAAGGTATTATTTATATTCCCGGCATGGACACCCGGATGGTTTTGTTGGGTGTAGAGATGGAGGAGTATCTCACCCGGTGAGCTGTACACTCACCTTGATCAGAACGCCCAACGTGTGATAATCTGGTCCGGACAAGGTGCACAAAGTGTGGTGCCTTGGCCAACTTGTTCTCATGGAGCCCAACGTGGGGTGACATGATTTTTATCCGAGTGGAGGATTTATTTTGTACAAAGTATGACAATGAGAAAAACCCAATCCTTGCGAAAAGAGATTGTTTATGACTTGCCAAATTATTTTTACAAATGTTTTACACTTTGCATACACGAACTATTTAAAACACCATGTGCACACACAGGACTTACTGAGATTTATTCTCACACCGTTTTACATCATGTTTTCAGGGGATAGACTGTGCTGAGTCAGCGGGGCATGTAATAGTTGAAGCTTTTGCTATTTTCTCTATCCGTCCTATGAGACATTTATTGCTTATGCTTCTAAACAATATTTTGTTTTATTTAGTTTTGCTCCGAGTTGAGCCTAATGTAATAAGAATATTTCTTTATTTATCTAAGTTGATCCTTTTGGAGATTGCCTTCATATTTTATACCTCATTCTAAAGACCCCTTGTCCTACGGGGCGGGGCGACATCCCCGCCCTTTTAGGGTACGTAGTCATGGGGTGTTACAGATAGGGTTTAAATAGAATAGATTTTCATACATGTGCCCAGTGCATAATATTTCTCCATTTCTACTGATAAAAATACCAGAATAGAAATATTCAGAATATCCTTGATTTATAAGTCTCGCAACTAAAATCAAATTCTGACAAAAACTTTGTACTTATAAAATATCTATTAAAACCACTTTCTTATTACAATAAAAAACAAGATCCAGATCTCCCACTGCTAGGGCCCAGACTTGTACTCCAACTTCCACGCGTAATCCATGTTTGCCCATCTTAAGTCTACTTATCTTTCTAAACCCCTGGAAGAAGTTACATATATGATCAGTGGCTCCTGAATCAACAATCCAAATGGAAGTTGATCCAACCATTGATATAGACTCTTGATAGAGAACATTACTTGTGGGGTTTTTCTTGGATTGAAGATCTGGACACTCCTTTTTTCAGTGTCCCTTCTTCCCATATTTGAAGCACTTGCCCTTTAGTTTGTCTTTAGGCTGGGTCTTGGGCTGGGCTACTGTGTTTCCTTTCATCCTATTGAACTTTCTGGGCTTGGACCCAGTTCTTAAGGAAGAAGACTTAGCAATCATGGCCATTGAATGTGGCTTCATGACCTTCTCTACCATTTGGAGTTCCTTTATCAACTCAGTCAAACTCATATTTAACTTGGTTTGAACTGAGTAAAGGAAACCGGTAGAGATTCGAGAACCATGTCCACTTGGCTCTCAGGGTCACTGATAGCCCCTAAGATTTCTGCCTCCTCGAAAGCAGCAATCACCTTGAGCATATGCTCCCTGACTGATGTTCCCTCAGCCATCTTAGAGTTTATTATAATTCGAAGAACCTCCTGCCTTGCAGGCCGGCTCTTATCCGCGAACATAGTGGCCAATGAATGACTAATGCAGAAGCTATGTGCTCGTATTTAGACTGGAGCACATTAGACATGGAGACTAATATATAGCAACGTGCTATTTCATTAGCCTTCTTCCATGCCTTCACAGCCTCTCACTCTATTGTCGGTGGAACCATCCTCGATTACAGGGTAGGTCTTGTAAAGGACATACTTATACTCTACAACTGTGAGTATTATATCCAGGTTCTTTTTCCAGTCTATATAGTTTGGTCCCGTTAACTTATTCTCGTGAAGAATAACGGCCAAAGGACTAAAAAAACCTCCCACCATTTCCAAAAAATCGAATAATAAAAGAAAGGATTTAGTTTGTGAAAATAAATTTGTGCACAGAAATTTGGCTCTTAGGAAAACTGACATAGCTTCTTTGGAAGATTAACAGTTTCCTAAGCTAAGTGTAATAACCACCACAAATTAATTTCCCTTCTAGGTAATGATCTAGATAATAACTCCATCGTGGGATGGCCGTTTTCTCTCTATTTCCTATGGACAGTCCTCGCACTATTACCTCCAACGTGGGCTGGCCGATTATAGTACGTGTCCCGGGTCATTAATTACATCCTTCCAATAGATCTAGATCCTTGTGGTATCCCCATCCTATACGGGTTCACTCCCAGGGTGACGCGAGGGGACCTACGATCTCTAATGAGGACCGTGATGGAAGCCATGGGGCCGTTGGAACCCCTCTCCCACTTAGTCTTTTAAAATAAAGTTTTCTGAAAAAACGTCCTTTTGAAATTTCCATTAAATTCTCCTTTAACTTAAAAATAAAATATCCAAGTCCATTAAAATCTCAATGCCAAGGATTATATCCTTTGAGAGAATTTATCCATGAACTAATTTTATTTAAGTTAAAACTTAATGATTTCAAAAAAATTTCCAATTAAAACTTTATCGAGACTTTGGTCTCTATTTTTACTTAACAAAACAATTTTCGTTAGCAAAAGAAAATAAAATGGCTTTCTATTTTAACTTACAAAAATATCTAAATCCAATATATTTTCTATTGCAAGGATTAAATCATTTAAGAAAATATCAAATGATTAATTTTTGTTCAAGTTAAAATAACCATTTAATTTTTAAAGAAAAATGTTTTTCCTTGCATAAATATTCCCAAAGACTTTGGTCTTTGAGAAACCCCGCACATAGGTACACAAAATAAATAGCATGCTAGAAAACAGTAAACGTTTTCATGCTTTTCTATTTTTAAACCTATGTACCCAAATAATAGAATTAAACACATTAATTATTTAATTAATGATCTTATTTAATCCTAAAATCCTTTACTAATATTTTTCATGCAAATATATTCCAAGAATATAAACTATTGCAAAAATATTAACTTCGCTTGGTATGGGACCCAAATTAAAAATTTGGAAAAAAAAAATTGATTGGAGGTCCACTGAACCCGCCACACCAGATCCGGGCCCATTTTGGCCTGCGTTCCACCCAGGCCGCGGTGCACCGCGACTCACCAGATCACACTCCAGCCGCAGCCCATGGAGCGACCCGCGCCCGTAACCCGCGCCCGCTTCCTCTCAGCTCTTGACCCGCGATAATATCCATTTACCCGCTCGCCCGAACCGCCTTCAATTGCAATTTAATTGCAACAATTCAAATTGATTCGGCTCGATTGCACAGTGAAACGGTTCGGCTTATGCGGCTCGGACGACACGGCTCCTTTCACATGAACAGTGTTGGCTCTGAGGCTCAGCTCGGCTTCACGGCGGCTTAGGAATAGTAATCATCTTCTCCAGAGAGCTTCTTCTGCGTTTTCTTCTGCGATTTTTTCTCCAAATCGCTTCCTTTGGCTTCTTTGGACATTTTACATTACAAAAACTCATCCAAACCAAATCTACAACCGCCTATACCCATTTAAATTGGGTTTACACGATCAAAACTCACTAAACCAAAAATTTACAGTGAGTTCATGAAAATTGCGAAAACCTTGTCCCATACCATTTCAAGCGAAGGATCACATATTTAAGCTCCAAATAATTTTCTTCTCCATTTTTATTAACTAACATGCTCCCTAAGTCAATCAAATTCTTGCTCTGATACCAATTGAAGGATTGACATTTACAGAGCGTGCAAGCTTCAGTGAATGAAAATGGAGATTACATGAACATAACAGAGTATGAGAGTATCATGGTGGGCTTGATACATACCTCTTGGAGCCTTAAATACTTGAAAAACATGGTTGAATGGCTTGAAGCTCAAGAACAGCTTCTTCCTTCAACGTCCATGATCACGAGTGCACTGAAGCTTCCTTTCTTCCTTCTCTGGTTCTTTCTTCTCCTCCGGTGGCATGCTAGCTTTCCAGTTCACAGAATATTCCTAGCCTAATTTTCCAGTTGGTGAGCACAGAAAGGGAAGAGAAAAGCTTCTCAATTTTTCCACCAAACTCACGGTTCATCTTCATAGTCTGGCTTCTTCTCTCACAGATTCCTCTACTAGCTATCTATTGGCTTTCATTTATTATAGCCAACAAAGGCCATAAGCCAGAAAACCAAAAGCCAAACATACGAGAGAAACCAAAAGCCAAAAACTCAAAAGCCACATAAAACTCTTGTCTCGATTGGCTTCCTTGGCATCTTATGTACCAGCCAAAAACCAACAACCAGAGAACCAAAAGTCAGTGAAAGAAAAGGCCATGCGAGAGAGAAAGCCAAGAGCCTCTGAGATTTATTTTTTTTATATATTTTATTTTTCCACACAGAAAGCCAAGAGTTATGAAACAAAAAATAATTATTTTGATAAAAATAATATTCACGAGATTTTATACCCGAATATTATTTACAAAATAAATTTTAGCTTCAACCTAAACTCTTCTAAACTGTGTCCGGAAAAATCCTATAGTCTAGGCTATTGGGCCAAAATAATATTTATTATTTTTATTGGACCCAAAAAATCCAAAATAATAAATATTAATTATTTCCCTTGGGATTAAATAAATAACCCAATAAATAATTAATGAACCCCAATGAACAAAAAATAATTAAACTTTAATTATTTATTTCTTTGGATTTAATTAAATAAATAACCCAATAAATAATTAAGTAACCTCTAGTTTAAGTCCCGGTTAATTTTCTAATTATTCAAACTGGACACAGGCCCTGAATAATTAATTAACACATTAAACCAGATAATAAATTTCTCTCCATTTATTTTATTCCTGTCCAATAATAAATTAGACTTCCCGAATAAAATAAAACTCTCTCAACTGAGATCATATTCTCAACCCAAAAATTAATTAGGACTTACGGGCTATTCCGAGGACCAAAAAAACACATCGCCTTGGCTACTAAAATGACCAAAATACCCCTACTATATAAATAGATGTATTTTGCATTTTAAATATTTCCTAATATCACCATAAGAAAATATTGACCCCAAGGACAATGCTGCATTAGCAGAGTCTTCGACCTATAAGTGAAATGACTAAAATACCCCTCTACACATCGCCGTACATTTAGAGAGGAAGAGGTGTACTAACACCTCTCTAAATGACATCTACCATACTTAGGCTTCTATTCCAATGGTCCACGACTTGTTGGAGTGTTTCCGCTTTCCAAGGGAGCGACCCTAAAGCAAACATCCAAGTCACATTTCCCAAGGCCTTAGCTATTTAGATCATTTGGACAACCACAAGGGGCGATATGGTGTAGAAACTATCTTGTACAAGTCTGTCTTGACTAACTAGTCACACATACCCAACATACAAGTATATTAGCCCTCCGATAGAACCTCAACTATAATATATCAAAGCATATGCTTCCAACTTCGCCAGACCAGCAACTCATACTCAAGTCATAGAGTACTAGTCCACGCTGTAGCGGTAGTAGACTAGGTTTCTACCATATAGTACTTTTTTAGAAACCACTACTACAGGTCCTGTTCTACGTATTCGAAATACGCTTATGTCATCAAGTGAGTGGACTACTCACTGGCTAAAGGTAAGCCATTCCCCACTTGGAATTCATAACATAATAACCTAAACATGGCGAGATTCCCATCCTCATCAATCGGTTTAGAACGACTGTTTATGTGTTTAAATAACCCATGATCCATACCTTACTATGAAAGACCTCCATTCACATGGATAACTTATTTATACACAATAGGTCTGTTCCAAACGATATTTTACACAAACGAAGAAAATAATTTCATAAACGATTTTCGACAAATAAAATCTTTTATTAACATATTCGATATTTGCATTAGAAAACTAGTCTAAGAGGGCATATTCTCAACAATTGGGCCCCTTATAGTCATTATTTATCATTGTTTCAGCAATTTTATTTTTCTTTCTTCTTCCTTTCCTTACCTTCTTACCTTCAGGATAGCCTCAAGAAAGTGTAATGCTTCTTTGTTTCTTCTCTTCCACTCACTGTATTAGCCCCCTTTTCAGCAAAAGGTCTCTTTCTTTTTTTCTTTCAGAGATAAAAGCGTATATATTTTTCATCCCCACATTCTTTTAATTTCACTTAAAAAAAAATTTCCACCTTCCTTATTCACAACTCAAAGTCAAGCAAACTTTAAATCTATATTACAAGAATTAATCAACAATGCTTCCCATATTTCATCATATCACCCATATTCAAACTCAAAGAACAAAATAAAACTCAAATACTAAATATAACCACAATTAACTTAAATTCTCAAGACTTAGCAAAAATCTAACTTAACACACAAATTTACATTTTAATAAAAATCAAACCATAATGAATGACAAATCTATATCCAAAATTAGTAAGAAAATCATCACTCCATTATAGACAAATAAGCTCAATTTAGCTCCAAATTTCAAAATTATTTTCTTTAAATTTTCAAAATCAAAATTAAAAAATTTTTCAAAGTAGCTCAATTCCAAGAAAACAGCACAATATTGACAAAACTTGGACAAATAATATCACCAAACCACTTCCCCACACTTAAATTGGACAATATCCTCATTGGCAAAAAATTAACATAAGAAAGTATCTCCAAAGGGACCAAATCTAATAAAGGGGCAGAAAGTTTAAGTAATACTTCCCAAATGCAATAAAGTGCTAGTAAATATCAAAACTAAAAATAGAGAGAAGGGCTTGTTCAAGAATACTGTATTCCTACCTACAAAAGAAAACATAAATAAAAGCACAAAGAAAATAATAACAAAAATAAAACACATACCTAAATAAAAGAAAACAACTAAAAATCGTAAGAAAGAAAGACATGACTCACTTCCCCACACCTAAGATGGAAAATATTTTCCTTATTTGGGAAGGGAAAAAATACCAACTAAAGAAAACCCATCCTAAGACAAAGAGACAAATTCTTTCCACTCATCATGCTTTCATATCATCCTTTTGTAAAAGAAATTAAAGCTCATTGAAAAAGATAGGTATGCTAAAAGTAGAAATAAGAGATGGTTTTGAAAAATAAAAGGTTCATGAAAATAATTTTTCTCAATAAAGCAAAACATATGAACCTTATTCTCGAACATTCCTTTAGGTACACAAATACTGTTTTTGACATATAAGTGCATATGGTATCTAAAGAATACATCAAACTTGAAATCACCATTTTGCCCTTTAAAAGAATTTTCACAATTAACATTCCCCTTTAAACTTAGTATTTGAGTTCTCAAAAATAGAATCAAGAAATCCTTACTTTTTAATGCATGGTCTACAAAAACTAAGTTACCTCCCTGAAATTGGGGTGAAGGGTAGAAATTACCAACATTTCCCAAGGACTTCATATGATGTAGCGTTGAAATATCCAACTCCTTAAGGTGTGATAAACTCAACACATCATCATTTGGACCATTATTCTCCAAGAGGAGAGAGGAACTTAAGAAATCATGTGAAAAAGAGAGATTATAATTATTATTACATAGAGTATAATCGAATACCTCCATTTCCACATTGAGCAATTGTTTCTCATATCCTCTCTCTTTTATTTGGGAGTCCTATTGTTCAAGTATATGGGCCTTTTGTAAGTGTTGTGCCCTAGAGGCAATCACTTGTACATTGTATATGACACATTTTATTTTAATAAAAAGCATTACTTATCTTACAGTTTCTTTTGTTTACTTTTAAGTAATATAACTATTCGATAAAGTCCCTAGTACAACATTGTGTTAAGAAAATCATGATAGAGATCATGATATGAGATTTCTACTGTACTGTATAGTGTTAGTACTTAAATAGTCCCTAGTCATAGTATTAATGAGACAAGACATCATTAATGCATTAAGACTAGTATGTGTTAGACTTCCTGATTTGATTAGGCAGTGGTTCTCATATCCATGAGTATTGAGATACTCAAAGTTAACACATGGATGCTTGTTAATGGAAAAAGTTCATTGGATAACCTAGCTTTGAGGTAATCACATGGATAACTATTTAGTGTCAGTGATATAATCTCAATATAGTAAACGTGCAAGTATCTTTATACTTGAGATCTCCAAGGTACTTTGTTTGCTAAGCATTATACTTTGATTCTAATCTTCAGAGCTCGATCGAGGGCCGCCTATAGAATGGATATTGGGTACATTATGAGGTAAACGAAAATAGTTGAGAGGGTCAATAAATGATTCACTACTCCTAATAGTAGGGGCGAATATCTCATGGCCATTTGTAGGAATTACTACTCGGAAAGTCTTTGGCCAAGGTGATTGTGTATTGGAAACAGTTCCAATTGATACACATCTAGAGTAGTGGGTTTCTGGTACAAGTACTATTGTATTTGGGCCAGAATTAATTCTGGTGGGAGTTAGCACTAATTCCGTACTTCAAACCGAATGAGATATTGTATGGTGAAAGGAGTTAATTGCACTGAAGTTTGTTATTCAAGGGTTCATGTCAAGCCACTTGACTTCCTGGACTCTTGGGTGGTCATGATGTATTGCTAGATACCGCTCATGATCTAGGAATATAGGTTTATTAATTGATGAATTAATAAATCAATCCTAATTAGAATTAATAAGATTAATTCTAATTAATTATGGATTATTAATCTCAAAGACGTTTGGATTAATTCATGTTCGCTACTAATTGACCGGGAAACATAATAGATCACACATAATAGAGGATTATATACTCAAGATGTTATTTGATAACATAGTGGGGTTAATTGAGAGAAAGAGAAGTTGTTGTGGACAAATTAAAATTAGTTATAATTTGTGGTCCAAGTTGTAATTGTGAGAACTTAATGTTTCTAATTACAATTAGGGAATTCTAATAAGATTAGAATTCTCAGTTTTGGAAGAAATTTTTGTGTGACATATATTATGAGTCACACGAAACCCTAGCTATGAATATACACACGAAAACCCTAGTCAGCAAACAACCTTCTCATCCTCTCTCTCTCTCTCTTGATTGTTCTTGAGAAACAACCCTTGCCACCATCTTTTTCTGCTAGCACAGGAAATTTTGGTGGTTAAGTATTACTCTGTGTGGATTACTGTTAGAGATAATCACACACAGTGATTATAGTGGTTAGACGTCCAACTCTCGTGGAGTTTGCATAAGAGGATTACTGGATCGCACTTCGACTTGAAGAAGAAACTTTTGTTCTTCGAACGATCAAATAAAGGTAAAAAAATGCTACCTTTATTATCTTTATGTCTTGTTTTCAACACATAGGTGGGTCCTCGGAAGGTATCTCGTTTATTTTTTGCTGCGCCGTATAGGATACGAGCTTAAGATACCCAACAGTGGTATCAGAGCCATGCTATATGTGGTCTACGGACATTGTCTTGGCATGAAAAACTGTTTTCATGTATTCGTGCTTGTCTTTTTTCGCTGTGAAAATCGTTTTCACTTGAGTCGAAATCGTTTCGAGCTTTATGGGTTGGGTCCGTAGCACAATATGATTGTGTAAAAGTTATAGCATATTTCGAAAGGTGCTTTCGTTATGTGTTAAAAATTTTCTACAAAAAACGTTTTCTTAAACATGGTAGTTGCCCTCCATTTCATCTTGTGAATTTGATTTTCTGTTTTTTTTTTTTTTTGTGTCTAAACTAACAAATTGGTTGTTGTTTTGAGCTTCAAAATAGAAAATTCTATTGAGAATTGTTCTCACTAAAATTCTGCAGAAGATTAGGGCACCAGAAATTATTTCTAGAAAATTTTTCTAAAATTCGCCGCCACTTCCTGACTACAGCCAACGCCAGCTCTTGCCTCCAAACCGGCGCCGATTCCATTCTGTTCGTGATGTCCAGAAATCATTTTTGGAAGAGAAAAATTTTTTAAAACCAAAACAGAGCCAGCGCCGGCTCTGGCTTCCAAACTGGCATGGTTATGCTCTGTTTTGCTCGATCCAGCTATTTAAAAAAAAATAATGGAATAGAATTTTGAAAAGGGAAAAATCTAATTTGATGAGAAGCGGAAAAATAAAAATTTTTCCATGGGAGCGCTGCCCCCTGACCCCCGCCCGCTGACCGGCCAGCGGGACCGCCATTATCGTTGCGAGACGGGACTCAAAAGCATTTTCTCAAAATTAGTTTTGAGACAAACAATTTTATTTTTTAAAATAGTGATTTTGAAAATTTAAAATTAATGTATTTTTCTAAAATATTGATTTTAGAATTTGTTTTATTTTTTCAAAATATTGATTTTGAAATAATAAAAAGTATATCTTCGTTTTGTTTAGCATAGTTAATGGCATGGTGGATGGTTATGGACTAAAACCAATTATATATGTTCATGCATTTTATAGTTTTAGTTTTTATGAAATAGTGCCTGCGTGTTCTGCCTTCTCTAGAATCCTTGTGTAATTCTCTTCTCATCTAACTCCCCTCGAATGTAACTCGAGGTTTTTTCTCTTTAAGAAATTATGTAATTAGTTTACATAGGTTAGATAGGAGTATAATTATTTCAATTTTGGAGATGATAACCAAAACAAGGCAAGAAGATAAGACCTTCTACTTAAATCATGTATGAACACATAGGGTTAACTATGTTAATTTCTTTTATGGCTCAAAGAAATTAATTTAGGAAAAGTCTATAACCATACCACGTAATCGTTTTATTACCATGATTATTAATTATATGATTTATTGATTTTTATGCATGTCATTCAAAGAAATCACTAAAAGGAACAAATCCCTCAATTAATATTAAACCTAATTCCTTCCGTTAATATAATAAGAACGAGAGTCCTTTTTCAAGACTAGGTTGTTGGGCAAACCCAAACCTACTTGACATCGGGCATGTTCAAGCTATGGAATTAAATTCCTGATTAATGGGTCGGATTTAACTAAATTCTTTATCCCGGTTGGGCAAACTCAAGCATAAAGAAATTTAGAGGAAAAGTTAGGGTAGCCTAAAAGGCTTTAAGATTAAAAGCTATTAATCACCCAATGATCCGGTAGTTACATACGATGTAATTGGTGTTAGATACCTACCAATGAACTTAAGGGTGGCTTGTTGGGCAAACCCAAGGTTATTTTTGAGGAATTTGATTACCGGTCCACTAGGTAAGCTTCTAATGGGCTTTCCCGAATCAATAGTGGAGGCTATTGGTTTGAATAAAATAGTGGAGTAAAAAATGCGTTTAATTAAAGTCCTAATTATTTGCATATCATGTACATATACAAGTAGCTAATACTCTCTATCTTTACATCTAGGTCACTTGCTTCATGTCTACAAACCTAAACATACGTAACATCTTGGAAACCAACAAGTTAACTGAATCAAACTATTTCGACTGGTATAGAAATTTGAGAATCATTCTCAAATCGAAAAAGTTGCTATACGTGCTAGATGCTCCTATTCCACCACCACCAGCCCAAGATGCTCATGCTGATGAGCGTGCTGTCCACAAGAGGCACAAGGAGGATAGTAATACATCATCATGTATTATGTTGGCATCCATGACTCCTGAGTTGCAAAAACAGCACAAGTATATAGATGCTCAATTGATCATTTCACATCTTCGAGAGCTATTTGATGCCCAAGCCAGAACTGAGAGATATGAGATCTCGAAGCAACTATTCCGTTGCAAAATGGCAGAGGGTTCTTCTGTGGCCACTCATGAGCTAAAGATGCTGAGCTTAATAGAGAAGTTTGGATCTCTTGGGTTTGCAATAGATCATGACTTAAGTGTTGACTTAATTCTACAATCTTTACCTAATAGTTTCTCACAATTTGTGATTAACTATCAGATGAATAAGATTGAGTCTACCATTTCTGAGTTGATCAATCTTCTCAAAATTGCGGAGTCCTTCATGAAGAAGGATTCTAATGCAGTTTTAATGGTAGAATCTTCCTCTTCTAAGAAGAAAGTTCAAAACAAGAAGAAGAAGGCTCCCATGAAGCCCAAATGTGGTGTGAACAAGAAGGACGCAGCTACCAAGGGCCTATGCCATCATTGTGGTAAGATGGGCCACTGGAGGCGCAACTACAAAGCCTACTTGGAGACCATTAAGGACAAAAAGTAGAAGGAGAAGCTTACAAGCACTTCTACTTCTTCTCCAGGTATGTTTATGATTGAAATAAATGCTACCTTTAGAAATGAGATATGGGTATTAGATACCAGATGTGGATCTCATTTGTGCAAATAACTTGCAGGGACTAAAGAGCAGTAGAAGGCTAGATAAAAGGCGATATGGACATACGTACTACAAATGGGGCAAAGGTTACTGCACTTGCTGTGGGGTCATACGAGATGAACCTACTTTCGGGATTAATTCTAGAATTGTAAAACTGTTATTATGTACTAGTTTTAATGAAAAACATTATCTCAGTTACGTGTTTAGACTTATATAGATTTCATTTGATATTTAAGAATAAATGTTGTTCTTTTTCATTGAATGATATTCATTATGGTTCAGCAACTCTGGTTAATGGTTTATATGTTCTAAATTTGGATAATCCAGTTCTCAATATAAATAATAAGAAACCTAAAATAGATAACTCTAACACCTCTTACTTATGGCATTGTCGTTTGGGCCATGTAAATGAAAATCGTGTTTCTAAGTTACACAAGCTTGGTGACTTAGGGTTATTTGATTATGAATCATACGGCACATGCGAATCTTATTTACTAGGCAAAATGACTAAAACTCATTTTCCAAGAAAAGGAGAATGTGCCAATGAGTTATTAGAACTCATACATTCTTATGTATGTGGCCCAATGTCAATACAAGCAAGAGGAGGTTATAACTATTTCAAAACCTTTATCGATGATTTCTCACGATACGGGTATTTATATTTAATAAAATACAAATTTGAGGCCTTTGAAAGGTTTAAAGACTTCAAGAATGAAATAAAGAAATAACTTGGCAAAAGTATTAAGACTCTAAAATCTGATCGAGAAGGAGAATACTTATGCCAAGAGTTCCTGAGTTATCTTAGAGATAATGGAATATTATCTGAATTGACTCCACCACATACACCTCAACATAACGATGTATCTGAGAGAAGGAATCGAACCCTTCTAGACATGGTACGGACCATGATGGCTTTTGTAGACCTACCAAAATCATTTTGGGGGTATGCACTAGAGACTTCTGTTTATATACTAAACAGAGTTCTGACAAAATCGGCTGATACTACCCCATTTGAGATGTTCCTTGGTAAGAGACCAAAGTTATCTTACTTGCGAGTATAGGGTTGTCCTACCTTTGTCAAAAGGCCACAATCAAATAAACTTGATAGTAAGTCTGACAAGTGTTTGTTTGTGAGATATTCGAAAGAATCTTTCGGATATTACTTTCACCTACCCTTCGAAAATAAATTGTTTGATTCGAAGCATGCCGTCTTCTTAGAGAAGAAGCACATGCTCAGAGAGGACAGTGGGAGTAAGATTGAACTTAGTGAAGTTCATGAAGATCAAACAAACGAATATCAACCATCTAATCCCACATCTATTGAGAGAATAGATGAACCTTCTAATACACAAGAACCTCATAGATCTAGTAGGATATGTGTGGCACCTGAGAGATATGGATTTCTCATTAATGACCATAATGACGTATTTCTTATAGATAAAGATGAGCCTACTAACTACAAGGATGTTCTAAACAATTCAGAAACTGACAAATGGCTTGAGGCCATGAAGTCAGAGATAGATTCCATGTATGACAACCAAGTATGGACTTTGGTTGATCCACCCAAAGAAATTAAACCTATTGGGTGCAAGTGGGTTTCAAGAAGAAAACGGACATGGATGGTAACTTAGTTACCTATAAAGCACGACTAGTGGCAAAGGGTTATCGTTAACATAGTATTAACTATGATGAAACTTTCTCGCCAGTAGCCATGTTGAAATCTATCAGGATACTCCTAGCTATTGCTGCTCATCATAATTATGAGATTTGGCAAATGGATGTGAAAACAGCTTTCCTAAATAAAAATCTGATTGACGAAGTGTATATGACACAACCTGCGGGTTTCACATCTAGTGATAGCACAAAAGTGTGCAAGTTGCAAAGGTCCATTGATGGACTTAAGCAAGCTTCTAGGAGTTGGAATATCCATTTTGATGAAACAATCAAAGAGTTTGGCTTCATTCAAAACATAGATGAGCCTTGTGTATATAAGAAGGTTAGTAGGAGTGCATTCGTTTTCTTACTGCTTTATGTAGATGACATATTACTAATAGGAAACGATATACCTGTCTTGCAAACGGTTAAAGTTTGGTTGTCTAAACAATTCTCCATGAAAGACCTTGGAGAAGTAACTTATATTCTTGGAAAAATGATCTATAAAGATAGATTCAATAGGTTACTAGGTTTTTCACAGTTTGTATCATAGATAAAGTGCTAAAGAGGTTTAGCATGAATCAATCCAAAAAGGAATTCTTACCCATGTCGCATGGTGTAAGCCTTTCAAAGTCGATGTCTCCCAAGACACAAGTTGAAAGGGATCGCATGAGTAAGATTCCATATGCCTCGGCAGTTGAATCTATCATGTACGCTATGATATATACTAGGCCCGATGTATCTTGTGTTCTCAGTTTGACGAGCAGATACCAATCTGACCCTGGTGAGGGCCATTGGGTGACTGTAAAGAACATCCTTAAGTACTTACGAAGGACTAAGGATATGTTCTTAGTATATGGAGAAGGTGATTTGAAAATAAACAGGTATACTGATGCCAATTTTCAATCTAATAAAGATGATTTCAAATCATAATCCGACTACGTGTTTACATTATACGAAGGGGCAATAAGTTGGAAAAGTTCCGAACAAGCGACTATTGCCAACTCTACAACATAAGCTAAGTACATAGCCGCTTCTGAAGTAGCTAAGGAAATAAAGATAGAGAGAATTCCCACAGATGAGAATAGAGCTGACCCACTTACAAAAGTACTATCCCAAAAGAAGTAATATAACTATTCAATAAAGTCCCTAGTACAACACTGTGTTAAGAAAATCATAATAGAGATTATGATATGAGACTCCTACTACACTGTATAGTGTTAGTACTTAAATAATCTCTAGTCATAGTATTAATGAGACAGGACATCATTAATGCGTTAAGACTAACATGTGTTAGACTTCCTAATTTGATTAGGTGGTTCTCATATCTGTGAGTATTGAGATACTCAAAGTTAACATATGGATTCTTGTTAATGGAACAAGTTCATTAGATGACCTAGCTTTGAGATAATCACATGGATAATTATTTAGTGCCAGTGGTATAATCTCAATATAGTAAACGTGCAAGTATCCTTAGACTTGAGATCTCCAAGGTACTTTGTTTGCTGAGCATTGTACTTTGATTCCAATCTCCGGAGCTCGATCGAGGGCTGCCTATGAGATGGATATTTGGTATATTGTGAGGTAAATGAAAGTAATTGAGAGGGTTAATAAAGGATTCACCACTCCTAATAATAGGGGCGAATATCTCACGACCACTTGTAGGAATTACTACTCGGAAAGTCCTTGGCCAAGGCGATTGTGTATTGGAAACAGTTCCAATTGATACACATCTAGAGTAGTAGGTTCCTGGTACAAGTACTATTGTACTTATGCCAAAATTAATTCTGGAAGGAGTTGGCACTAATTCCGTACTCCAAACCAAATGAGATATTGTATGGTGAAATGAGTTAATTGTACTGAAGTTTGTTATTGAAGGGTTCATGTCAAGCCACTTGACTTCCTGGACTCTTGGGTGGTCATGATATGTTACTAGATACCGCTCATGATCTGGGAATATGGGTTTATTAATTGATGAATTAATAAACCAATCCTAATTAGAATTAATAGGATTAATTCTAATTAATTATGGATTATTAATCTCAAAAACATTTGGATTAATTCATATTTACTACTAATTGACCAGGAAACCTACTAGGTCAAACACAATAGATGATTATATACTCAAGATGTTATTTGATAACATAGTGGGGTTAATTGAGAGAAAGAGAAGTTGTTGTTGACAAATTATAATTAGTTATAATTTGTGGTCCAAGTTGTAATTGTGAGAACTTGATGTTTCCAATTACAATTAGGGAATTCTAATAGGATTAGAATTCTCAGATTTGGAAGGAATTTCCGTGTGACATATATTATGAGTCACACAAAACCCTAGTTGTGAATATACACACGAAAACCCTAGCCAGCAAACAACCTTCTCATCCTCTCTCGATTGTTCTTGAGAAATAACCTTAGCCGCCATCTTTTTTTGCTAGCACAGAAAATTTTGATGCTTGAGTATTCCTCTGTGTGGATTACTATTAGAGATAATCACGTACTGTGAATATAGTAGTTAGACGTCCAACTCTCATGGAGCTTGCATAAGAGGATTGCTGAATCGCGCCTCGACTTGAAGAATAAATTTTTGTTCTTCAGACGATCAAACAAAGGTAAAAAGCTGTTACCTTTATTATTTTTATGTTTTGTTTTCAACACATAGGCGGGTCCTGGGATGGTATCTCGTTTATTTTCTGCTGCGCCGTATAGGATACGAGCTTAAAATACCCAACACCTTTATGGCATCCCCAACCAACTTAGCTAGTTGTATTCTTTGGTTGCTCAGTTGTTGGGAATTTTCTTTATGCCACTTAATGGATGAATTTGTATTAGCAATAAAAGAATTTATTGATGCTTCTAATGACGTCTCACTAAAAGCATAAATTCGAGCTTGTAACATTGCCAATCTATCATTATTGTAACTCCTTTAAATATGTGTCTATGGCCACATATGTCCCCATTGTTGGCTGTCCACAATGATGATTTTAACATCGTGCTTAATGAAAAACAAAGATCAAATTGAAAAGAAAAATAAAAAAAATAAAAAATAAAAGAAAAATAAAGAAAAGAAAAATACACAAATCAGAAATATTCACAAATTACCTAAATACAAAAGTTAGCAATATTTACAAATACAACGAAAGCTAAATTAACAAAACTCAAGTGTTTCCAATAGTGCCCATTCCTAGCAACGGCGCCAAAAACTTGATGCGTGTTTTTTAGTATAAAAAATATTACCAGCAAATTACACAATCAATCAAGCTTTAATTAAAATGCCAACCACTAAAACCATACATACGGGTAAATATACCCATCGTATATTATATAGAATAGCAAGTATCGAATCCACGAGGACTTAGACTCCCACCTTACTTTATCCAAATCTTTATTATTTAGCCAATAAAATAAGAAGAGAATAAAAAGAAAAAATAAATAAAGATAAAAATAAATAAATATAACTCAAGGATGCAATTTAATGTAACTAGACAATTATCTTGAAAACACAATATTGAATCAATTAGTATTCATCACAATCAATTGTCGTCTTGGCATTATGAAGGAACTTAAGTAAAATTCAATCGTTTCCCAAATCATGAACTTACTTCTGTAGATTCCACTTTTTTCCCAATCTATGGAATCACTATCCTTTGATTAATTTAGTAGATTTCCCAATCAAACAAAGCAACCAAAAGATGCATTAAACTCATACCTTATAAACATGAAATTAGCTAATGACCCTTTACTTAAGGTAAAATCAACTAATTTTTTATCACTTTAATCATTTAATCTTAACTTCGTTTCCCAAGTTTATTAAGATCTAACAAATATAAAATCAATGCAATGAACTCCTAACATCATTTCTCAAGTCAATTAGAAGAACCCACATCAATAACCAATGATAACAAGTAATCAAACACTAAAGATAACAATAGATTGATCAACAATTCCAATTAACTCAAAATCATAATCTCCAAAATAATATTCAATTACAAGCAAAACATTAAGCACATCATTGTTAAAGAAAAGTAAACAAAGGATAAAAGATAAAGCTCATAGACAAGCCCTTGTTCTTCTCTTAAAAACCTCATTTGAACAATGCTCATTTGAGTGGTGATTGAGTAGCTAGCTTGGATCCTTCAAATAACCCCTTTCTCTTATGTTTTCTTGTGCTTTTATAGGCCTCTCGGATGTTAAATTCGTGGTTTAGGAAGTCTTGGCTAAGTAGGATTCGAAAAATACCAAAATCATTGAAAAATTCCTAATTCCGTGCATAGAATATTCACTTTTCAGAGCGTACCTGGCCTCAAGTACCTTCGACCCACCTGGAGCCAAGTGCACTCTGTTCTTTCCCTATTTTTGCTCTGTTCTCATTCGCAGACAGAATGGACCCGGCGCCAGATACATTTGTCAGATTTGGCGCCAAGTCTGTTCTACTTTTGTACTCAAAGTTGCTTGAATTTCTCTACTGAACTAGAATTCACCCAGTGCCTGGTCCCTTGGCTGGGCTTGCTGCCAGGTACATTTTGGAATTGTTCATTTTCTGTTCGATTTTTACTCAAATCTGCACAAATTTTTCAAAAACACTTTTTACAAGCAAAATGTCAAATATGAAGAAATGTGCCTAGTTATTAGAATAAATGTATCGCAAAACAACTTCAAATAACTAATAAAATAATGATGATTTAGACCCTATCAAGAATCATAGCTTGAGAGAGTATTTGATTGGATTGTCATAAGCTTTAAATCTACCTTCGCCTCCGCTTTGACTTATAACAAAGATTGATGAGGAATATGTTGAGGACAATGACATTGACTTTACCGTTAGTCCACCGAATCTTCATCCGCCCACGGCCTAGCTCGAGAGATCCTCCCCCACCACCTTCCTCTCCTGCTCCACCTGCCATAGTCATATGACATTTTTATCTGAATTTATGTATTTAAAAAAAATACATATTCATAAATCGTATTTTATAATTTTTATTGTGGTTATATTTAATGTATATTGTAGAGTTTATTTTTATGTTTCGTTTGCATTTTATTAATTTATAGTATTAAATATAGGTTCCATAATATGCTACAAAATTTTAATATTTTTCTAAAAAAATGAAATTCAACAAGAGTACCAAAGAATTTCCAAGAGCACAATTGTAGACGACAAATTTCAAGTCTGCAAATAAGATAAGAAAAAATATCAAATTTACAAAATATTTAGTAAATATGAAAAGTGATTACAAATCTCCGAAGAAGTCCTAAATTGCAAGATAAGTCCTCCAATTTTTTTTTATTTTTGAAAAACATTGATTTGAGGGCTAAAGAGTTTGATCTCAGATCGAACAGAATGTGATGACGAATACTTGATTACCAAGCCTTCGAGACTTGTTTGATGCAGAGCAAGATGAACGCCTTAAAATTTGATGACGATTCTGAAACTTGAATTTGATGAAGCTTGAATGCTTGAGCTTGTTGAAAATTAAGATGCCTCTTATTTGTTGAAGCTTGAGGATTTGGGGGTGCCTTGAACCATTGAGGGAAGACCCAATTTATAGGCCAAAATTCCCTTGACTTTAGCATAAATAGTCGATGTGGGATTTTGAAGAAGTCTCCTAACAAACCCTAATGGACTTGGGTTTAAGATGACCTAGGCTTAATTTATGTTTTAGCCCAATCTCAATTAATAACTATTGGGTTTAAGATGACCTGGGCCTAATTTATGTTTTAGCCCAGATGCCTCTTTATATAGAAGTTTGGTTGGGAAATTACTATATTTGAATCATAGTCGACCAGATATTACTTTTGCAGTTCAGCAGTTGAGTCAATATCTCAATGCTCCAACAGTTTTGCATATTCAAGTTGTGTATAGACTTTTAAGATACCTCAAAGGCACTATTGATTTTGGTTTGCATTTTCCAGTGGATGCTTGTTTTGATCTTCAGGGGTATGCTGATTCTGATTGGGCAGGTTTTCAGGATTCCAGGTGATCAGTAACTGGTTTTTGTGTCTATTTTAGTTCATCTCTTGTGTCCTGGAAATCTAAGAAACAATCAGTGGTTGCTCGAAGCTCAGCTGAGGCAGAATATAGAGCATTGGCTCAATCTGTTTGTGAATTGCAATGGATTCTGCATTTTTTTCGAGAGCTTGGTTTTCCCTGCATCTTACCAGTTCCTCTTTTTTGTGACAACAGAAGTGCTCTTTATTTAGTTGAAAATCCTATCTTTCATGAACGCACTAAGCATATAGAAGTTGATTGTCACTTCATTAGAGATCAATTTCAAGCTGGCTGCTTTAAGCCTTTACCAGTTTCTTCTGCTCAACAATTAGCTGATATCTTTACCAAGGCATTACCTCCTGCTTCTTTTTCTTTGTTGTTATCTTATTTAGGGGTTCTCTATGCATCCAGCTTGCGGGGGGATGTTAAGGATCATTTGAAGAAATGTGAGGTTCAGATGAAAAAGTGTGAAGATCAAATGAAGAAGTGTGAAGAGGCTGCAGATGCTGAAGTTCAAAAGCAGAAGCAGCAATCAGTTGCAGGTGTCCAGTCAGCAATACAGTCATCAACTAAGTCATCAGTTAAACATGCCAGTGCCAACTCATCTATATTTGATCTGGATCCCGGTTGAAGTATGTTGAAATGCTTTTGGCAGCAACAATGCTTTATTGCCAGCTGGTTAATTATTGGATGTAATCTCAGTTTAGTTTTAGTTAATAGTTAGTTTAGATCCGGTTGGTGTATATATAAGATCATTTTGTGTAAACTATATATGTGAATCTTCTTCAATGAATGAAACCAGAGAAAATTTCCTCATATTTCCTTCTGCAATCTTTCTACAATTTTGATTTCTACATATCATGGGAATTTCAAGAGTAAAAAATCTATCAGGATAGTCTTTTCAATTGCCAGGCAAAGGATCCATCAAGTATTGAGATCTTTAGGTACTTCCCCCTATCTATGAGGATGCTGAAATCCTTCTTTTCTAATGGGACATCAATAATGCAATCTTGTACCAACATAGTGTTTCTGTTGTGTTTCCCCTTCTCGTATTATTTCTAGCATAACCAAAACTATTCTAGGCAATCTTGTGAACGAGCCTGCTAATCTATTTCTGGAGAGTTCTTATGTACAACAATCAAGCTTACTCCAGCCTTTGTGACGAGTATGTGAAGAAAGCAGCAAAGCTTTGAAGTAGAATACAGTTTTAACTACCTTCTTCAGGCTTTTTCATGTCTGCTCGAAAATGAAGAGCTTTTTTTTTTTTGGGTGGGGGGGTTGTTGTGGTGTTGATTTTACAATGCCTGAAAAAATAAAAAAAAAGACTGTCTTGTAATCTCTGGTGCAGATTTTAGGATGGCAAGGGGAAATTCTTGCATGCACCGGATATTGAATGCTCATACACTAGATGCTTTGGATACTTGTATCATGTGCTTTAAAAATTGTATAAAAAATATTATGTATAATTTTATCAATACGTGGTACAAACATCCATGCACGTAATAATTTCCCATATTCAGGTAGAAGATAACGAAAACCAACAATATGAAATTTAATGCCTTTAAGCTTCCTGCTTCAGACAGTCAATATGCTATAATGTGTCAGAAGAAGAAATGAAAGATAATTATCCACGTTTTTTGCCTTCCAGAGTATTTTGATCGATCTAAGCATATATAGATATGTATACTCAGGTGCTTGTGTACTTCATGAGGCCAAACAAAATCTAAACTTGGGTTCAATCTTTATCAATTCATTATTCAAAGTATTCCCATTTGTTTTCCTCAAAGAATTTTCACGAATGACTTAATTTTGAAGACCTCAAACTTCTGTTTTGGTCTTAAACTAAAGTTGTAATGTTAAAAGAAATATAATGACTTGATTAATAGTCGTAGGTATGATATTCTAGCTAGAAGAAATATAAAGCCAGACTCACTAAAGTCATTTATTATTCCCTCTTAAAAATCTCCTTCAATGATAGAAATTACTAAATAATTTTCAAACCAACACTCCTTTAGTATATCACTTCAATCTCTCTCGATAGTTCTTTGTTCAAAGTCTTCTCATTTGATTTCCTCACATAGCTTTGAGTGGAATACTTCATGCAAAGTCCTCAAACGTGTATTTTAAAGATAAAGAAAATAAAGTGTTAGAAATATGTCTTTAAAGAAAAAGAAACTCTATAAAGATGTACATTTTGCTATAATAAAAATATTTTTATTTAATAAGTTTGAATTCACATTTTTTATATATGAAAAGTCCAAGTGTATTTGTAAATAATCTAAATGTTGGATCATGCTTCATGCTAAGATACAGATCATGGTTATTTAATATATAGGTAAAAACATTATTGATCGATTGATGAAGTTGGGCACTTCATCAAAGTCTAGATCATTACACTATAATTTTCAGGTAGGGAATAGTTTATCTTTATCAGTGAGTAATCCTCTCCGACCAATAGTGCAAGTGTATTTGAAATATGTAGAACTAGACCACGTGATAGCAGTCTCTGCAAAAGTATTATAATAAATAGAGATGGACCATAACAAATACTACATGGATGAACACCTTATAATTTATGTATGAGTTAGGGGTCTGATGAGGTTAGACGTATTTGCTTTGATATATTATAGGTGAGATTTCCACCATAAGATCAATAGAGTTTTTATACATTTCTTTATGAAATGAGTGATCATCCTCTTGTTACAATCTAAAATAATCTGTAAAAATTCAGGACCTTGATAAATAACTAAGAGTGTTACTTTAAGGGTCGCTTCCTTTAGATAAGCGATTATACTCTTAAAAGTCATACATTATGGATTAGAGATCAAATGATGGTAAATGTCATTAAAAAATGTGATAGTACCAGTCAATCATTTTGCAATAATAGGTGTTACATAGAAGGATATTTTCTTCATTACACCTAAAAGTCAAAGACAATGCATATGCAATATTATCCCCGGGAGTTAATATCTTCATATGTTGATGAATGAAGATATTTAAAATACAAAATGCAGCTATTTATTTAGAAGGGCATTTTGATCTTTTTACTAGCCAAAGATAATATTGTCTTTTGATCCCTAAGGTAACTCTAGAAACCTAAATGGTTATTTTGGTCATTAAAAAATTATTTAGATTATTTGAAAATGAGATAATTTATTTTATTCTATAAAGTCTATTAGGTTACAATAATTAACTAAATCCAAGATTTATTCATGGATTAGATTAATTAATTAATTTTAGGATGTCCAATTTAATTTATGGGTTGAATAAAATAAGTAATGATTTTCCTAATTATTATATTGGGTCATGTATTAAATAATTTAGGTTTTAGTTAAATAAAAAGTCCAAATAAAATAATAAATAATAAAAGGCACAGTTGTTAGATAAAACTCCAGCCCATGTAGGATTAAGGTTAGTCGACTAGAGGGTTTTAAATAATCCCCCATGGAGGCCGGCTGGGATTAATCAATCCCAAGCAAGCTATCTACCACCTTGTTCTCTCTCTCTCTCTTAGAAAAATAATCCTAATCTACTTTCATCAATAGTTTGATTTGTAAAGTTGAGAGAATACCCTAGAAGCTAATAGTTTCAATATTGTATGTATTTTATGCGTAAGAGCAAATATTTGGCAAGACTTTTAATTAGCACAACTCCAGAGGTTTCAGTGTAGACGAGTTTTGAGCAACTTACTAAACACTCAAATTCAATTACTGACATAGTTTCTTGTAGTTCTTAAAAAAAAAAAAAGTACGCATGTGATCTTAAACTCTTATTTAATCTTTACTTTCTGTTGCATTTGTGTGATATTTGATCCTACAAGTGGTATTAGAGCAATGGTTAAACACTTAGGAGTATACTTTAGGCTAATAACTGGTGATGGTTCCTTAAAAATCAATTCTTTTGATTTTGTATGATCCACATGATTGGTTTTTAAATTACTTGTACACCGCACTAGTGGAGGTATAGGATCTTGTAGTCATTATTTTCCTATTTGTTGGTTTTTAGGGTTTTGTTAGAATTTGATGTACACCTCGTGAGTGGAGATAGAGATAATTGTAAAGATTACATTTTTGCATAAAGAGCTTCTATTTTCACAAATATTTAGGTTTTAGACATAAAAAATTAGTTGGTACAAGCAATAGATTGAAGAAAAGGTGCAAAAAAAGACGAAATGATTGAAATTAGAGGTGTTGGAACTATTTTAGAATTTCCCACTGCGGTGAACATGAATCAATCAGTGTCGGCTCTAACTCCTGTTTGGAGGAAAGTTGCCACTAAGACAGCTACTAACCGGCACTGGCCAAGGTGAAATTGGCGGCGCTAGCTCCTCTCTATATTGGGTGCAATTAGTGTAGTTTTTCTGTAGTTTTTTAGGAAATCAATCAAATGTGATATTTATTTATAACCATAACTATTATTTATTTCTATAAATAAGTTGCATAAAAAGGTAGTCAAAACGCCTTAGACTTAAATAAGATCATTTTATATATGATGTTTAATCCTAACTTATTTAGTCAAATAGGTTTAAAAAAAATAGAAAGAGTATGAAAATAATTTATTTTATCTTGAACATACTTTATTCTTTTATTGTGAACAATGAAAAAATTGTGTTTCAAGGGAAGGTATTATATTTGACAGGCCCATGTTAGGGTTTATAGTACTAGATTGCCCATAGTTCATGAGAAATACACAGTTTACAGGATTTTGGACGAATTTTTTGGATTCAAACTATTCAATTCAAAATTCTGATATTTTCAAAAACTTTGAAATCTTCTTCTTTGGTGCTTCAAGGTAAAGTCAAATGAATCAAAAGGTAAAGCGACATAGGAAATAATAGAAATACCTTAATAACACTTCCTAGTCTAAAGTTCTTCTTATAAGGACTTCTTGATATGCAACTCCATATACTTTGATCTTCTTTTTTATCTTCTATACTTGAATTCAATCATGAAAGAGTTGCTAAACAATCATAACTAAATGTCTTAGAATAATAGAGGTCAAACATGTCCTATCACAATAGATTACACAAGTTAGTTCATATCAACATTTGTCATAAGTCAAAACATAGGAGTATGCCCTTAGGGCTAACATATATTATTATTCTTGGGATTATTTTGTATATCAAATATTTTCGAAAATGTTTGTGAAATCTTTTTAAGAGGTATTGAGTCTCTTTCAAAAACATTGCGTTGATCTATTCATGAGGCTTTGTGTGTGATTTCTTGAGAACTCAAAAGCACTTTGCACTTATACTAACTTACGCGAGTTTGGGAATGCTATCTGATAGAAAGGCTCGTCTAGATGGTAGTCTCTTTCTTTGTGGGTTGTCAGTATTTGATATTTAGTTGTCTTTAGCTAGTAATACATTTTCTATTGGAAAAAATAGAGGTCAGACATAGGACATCCATGTTGGGTGATACTAGTATTGATAGGTTGTAAACCTATTTGTTCCAGATGGCAACAATATTGATTGGACTGAGATCCTATCCGTGCTGAGTGACAAATTTATAATGTCGGTAGAATTGAAGTTCTACTCGTGCTAGGTGGTAATTTTATTTATGGGATAAGGTCCTATTGATTTATGTAAGATCCTAATGTGATTTTTGAAATGTGATATTCGAAACATAGATTTCAAAATGTGATTTTATGTTAGATCATATTTTGAGAATACGGTGATAAATGTTTGTAAACCTCAAGACAACAATGTGAATGATGTGAATAACTATGTTCTTGAAAAATGATCTTTTTTCCCCGAGAATAAAGTAAATGGTGTATATATATTGTTCATTAAAATCTTCCATGAATTATTCTGTATATTGTCTATTGGAAATATGATAAACCATTACACCATATTCATTTTGGTAAACTTATCATGCATCATAAAAAAAAAAAAATGTTTTATCTAAAATTTTCAGAAGTCACACACGGGACTTACTGAAATTTTATCTCATACCCCTTTAATTCATGTTTTACAAGAGACTATGCTTATAAGCGAAACTGTAAAAGTTTTATGGATATTATATCTTGGCTTTGATGTTTTGTATTCAGATATTATTTTACTTATGGATGTTGTTTGCGGATGTAGTTAGATTATTGAGATGTTAATTTACATTTGGAATTTGATGTATTATTCAAAGCCTTGTAAAATTTTAGTTTTGTATTCCTTTTAAATCCCGATTATTTTCTTTATTTAGATTTCGTCATAAAGACACCTTATCATTTAGAAGGGGTGATATCCGCAATCATTTGGCCCCCATAGTTGTGAGGTGTTACAAGTTGCATTCCTAGTATAAAATTTCTTAAAGATAGAAAGTAAAGAATGTTAGGTTTATATCAGGCATCTTACATTAACAAGATGTTGTCAAAGTATAACATAGATCAGTGTAAAAAGGCATTAATATTCTTTAGACACAGATTGATCCTATCTTCCAAGTAGTATTCTAAGACACAATAAGATAATGAAAGGATGAATAAGATTCCTTATACTTCAACAGTTGAAAGTTTCATGTATGTTATACTTTGTACAATGTTCGATATCTGCTTTACTATAGGCATGGTTAGCAGAGACTAGTCAAATCCTAAGGAGGAACATTGGCAAGCTGTAAAGCTTTCCAAGTGGATAGAGATGAAGGTAAATTCACTAGTAAAAATGTGTTCACTTTGTCTAAAGAAGCAATTTTATGGAACAATATTAAGAAATCTTGCATTACTAATTCTATAATAGAGGTTGAGTACACATAATCTTTGGAAGCATCCAAAGAGGTAGTTTGATTGTGGAAATTCCGAATAGAACTTGGAGTCATGCCTAATATGGACAAGCCACTGATTCTATATTATGATAATTCTAGAGCGGTATCACAATGTAAGGAACCTAGGAACCACAAGAATGACAAACATATAAAGAGAAAATACCAACTGATCTGAGAATTCGTTCAAAGAAGGGAGACATGATCAATTTTTCAGAGAATAATTTGGCGGGCTTTCTTACCAAGCCTTTAGCAGAAAAGGTATTTCAGCAACACTTTGATGTCATAAAGGTAGGTACATATAGGCTATCTTAGTCTTTATAGTCCAAGTAGGAGATTATTAGAAATATACCATTAAAGAAAAAAAATCTATAAAGATGTACATTTTGCAGTAATAAAAGTATTTTTATTGAGTAAGTTTATATTTACAAATGTCCAAGTATGTTAGTAAGTAATCTACGTGTTAGGTCCTGCTTCATAGTAAGATGTAAATTACAGTTACTTAATATATAGATAATAATATTCTTGATTGATTAATGAAATTGGAGGTTTCATTATTATACTATGGTTTCTAAGTGAAGAATAGTTTACCTTTAACCAGCGAGTAGTCCTCTCATTCTAATAATGTAAGTGTATTTAGAATATGTAGAATTAGACCACGTGATAGTAGTCTCTACAAAAGTACTATAACAAATAGAGACTAGACTATAATAGCTACTACATGGATGAATACTCTATAGTTTAAATATGAGTTGATGGTCTGGTGAGGCTAGACATATATGCTTTGATATATTATAGGTGAGAATTTTACCATGAGATTAATATTCGTGTACGTTGGGCATATATCTTTAGTTTAATCAAGACGAACTTGTACATTAGAGCTTCTGTACATTTCATCATGAAAAGAGTGATCACCTCCTTGTAACAGTCTAAGATAATTTGTGAAAAACAAGGGCCTTGGGAAATGACTAAGAGTGTTGTCGTAAGGCTACCTTTAAATAAGTGGTTATACTCTTAGAAGTCATAAATTTTAGACTAGAGGTTAAAGGATGGTAAATGTCATTGAGAATGGCAATGTTAGCAATCAGTCATATCTCAATGATGGATGTTATATAAAGGAATATTTTTGTCATTACACACGTAAGTCAAAGACAACACATATGCAATATTATCATTGGGGTCAACATCTTTATATGATAATAAATGAAGATATTTAAATGCAAAACGCTGCTATTTATTTAGCAATAGCATTTTAGTCTTTTTGGTAGTCAAGGATGATGTATCTTTTGGACCCCAAGGAAGCTTTAGAAACCTAAATGACTATTTTGATTATTAAACAAATTATTTGGATTATTTAAAAAATAAGAGAATTTATTTTATTATAGAAAGCCCATTGGTTTAATTAAGTCCAAGATGTATTCATGAGATAGATTAATTGATTAATTCTAGAATTCCAATTTAATACACTTCAAGAAAAGGGCAAAATTGCAACCATGCTATCGGTTGCAAAATTGGCAATTGCGACCGAAAGGTCCCAAATGCTTTGAAGTAGTAGCTAAAATGAAATTTGCGATCGATAGATGTTCGATCACAAATTGTGACCAAAATATGGTCGCAGAAGCGTCACATATTTCGTTGCCATGTTGCGTCACCAATATAGGGTCTAGCTACTGAATTGCGACCGTGCATCACAATTTTTACTTTTTTTTAAATGTCGTGTCAGTCGCAAATCAATTGCAACCTCAAACCAATTTGCGACTAAATTTTTCCAATTTTTATTTAATTATTTGCTGCATTCAATCGTCACTATGCGGTGGCAATTTAGTAGCTAACCTGCAACCACACAGTAGCCATTTACAACCCAGAAATGCCCTGTTTCAACAACAAATACATTTCTACATTCCTGTACCCTGTTTCCCATTCAACAACAACCAACTCAATATTCAAATCTTCAGTTCCCATTTAACAATAACAACCACCCAACATTTAAATCTCCGGTTCCCATTCAACAACAACCACTCAACATTTAAAACACACACACATGTAATTCGAATAGCATATAACAAGTGCTTCACATAGAAAATTAGTGTTCCAATGAACATAAAACTTTAAGCATTTATTCACATAAAATATAAAATTTCTAAAAAATATGATAAGAGTAATAAAACTTAACAATTTATTCACAGATGGATAGGAAAGAATACAAAATACATCAAGTCAAATCATCGTCATCCAATCCTAAGTCACCAGCAGTAGCAGAAACATCGTTCGTGCATATACTCCTATTGCTTCCTTATAGCTCATCTAAAGTCTACTACATCTTCTTTTGTGGGTCTATCAAAAATTGAATTTTCTCATCTTTAGTGGCCAACTTCTTTTCCACCTCGCTAAGCTTGGAAGGAAGGTTGCTAATTGTCTCCTTTCTGCAGAAAAAGCTTGGGACTGAGATGCACCAATTTACAATTTTTTTTTTCTTTGATTCGTTTACTTTCGGAGCCCATCCCATATACATAACTCTTAATTAGTCCCCCTGCAACAACAGTAAACATTTCTTTCTCATCTATGGATTGTGAAGAACATAAAGAGCCTTTGAGCTTGTTGATTTTGGTACTTAACAAGGGAACCAAATTTTTCCTAAACAATAAGACATTATAAATTAGAATATACAATCTTATGTTGATGAAGGAAAAGAAAATGTAAACATCTATAAAAATAATATCTACCCAAGTTTGTTTAGGTTTAAGGTCTACGAATTGCCCTTTTTCAGGACTGAACAGTGTGGAGTTGTTCTCAACATTTTATGGTATGCGAATTGATCCCCCGTCTTCTCTCTCTATAAAAAAATGTAAAAAAGTGAAAATCATTCATAATAGTAAAGTGATGTAGTAGGAGTGAGAATAATAGGATGGCAGAAGTTGTAGCTAGAAAAAAATGTAATATTTACATACCATCCTAGCTTCATGCTCCGAAAAGGAGATGGATCCACCAAAGTGTCTGGATGCATCCCGACCAGCGTTGCACATGGTCCTATTCAAGGACATTTACATGCCTTTCTTCACATAATCTTCCTTAGCCCACTCTTCACACAACTTCTGATAAATAGTATCAAAGATCCAATGTGGTTTTCGTTAGGATTTGTGGACTCTGTTCAAGTGATCTTTTAATCTACTTGCATAATATGCCTCCCATGACCTTTTAATACTCCCCTCATGTAAAGGATCCCATCTATACAATTTCTGCAAAAGGAGTAGTGTGATTAAGTTAAAAAGGAATTTGATGCAAGTATATTCTAAAACAGAATAAATATAAAATGAGACATTTGTTACATCTTTAGTTGAATAGAACATTTTAACTGAATTGAAATAGGTCATTTGTTTTCTTAAATTATATGAGAGACTACTCAAACCATACATGGTATTCATGGCCAAAAAAAAAAAAAAAAGAGGATAATGTGAAATAGGTAAAATATTGTTTCTTTGATAAAACAACATTCCAAGAAGTAGGAGGAAGTGAAAAGTATCATGAACTCACCCCACCATACTTCATTAACATCTCCAGGCACCTTAGCAAAGCTAAGGTATGGTCCAAAATACCTCTTATGAATGATATCACAGATGGACAATGCACACTTTGATTGCAAAGTCATCCTATTTCATATACATGGTATTATAACATTGAAAGTTAGAATAAAAATAACTTAAGCAAATAAAGTATGAAAATTAAAAAATATTATGAATCTAATGACAAACATAAATTTCCGTACTATACTTATGTATCACCATATGGCTCAATCAATGTCCTTGCAGATAGTACAATGGTGCTAGTTGGAGTATCAGTCTCCGTCCCTAACTATGACCCTATTGCAGGAGAAGTGTGAATATGTATCACTGGTGAAGGGTGACTACCTTAGGCCGGATAAAACTGAGAAGTAGACTAGGAGAAGACTAAGAATGGTACTCCTCCGAAAAGTGGTCTTTACTGTTGACCCTATTGGTTGATACACATATGATATTTGGATTATCCAGCTCTACAAAAGAAGCAACAAAAAAAAAAAAAAATCAAAATACAAGTTATGATCAAAACATAAGTATAGATCACATAATATCCTATTCAATGCAAATACGTTTTGCATAAAAGTAGCAGATGAATACTTGATAGCTTGTTAGAGGCTATATAAGAAAGAGAATGCTTGACAACATATTTCACTAATGCTTGACAACTTGTTTCATTGGACTTACTATTTTTATTCATTGGATTCATCGAATTCTTCTAAGAATTTATTTTCCTCATTCTCTAAACTCTCGTCACTTGTATTCTATTCTTCTTCTTCCTCTTCTTCATCAATATTTTTACATAATTCTAAATCTCCTTTTTCTTCAAGTCGTGGTAACTTAACAATCAATTCTACCACTTCTTTATCACCTGATTCATAAGACAAAGATCCCACATCATCAACCTCATGAGTCATAATAGCCAATTCTACATCAATTGTATACTCTTGATATGCATTTTCAACTTGAGGAATGTCAATGACATAGCGAGATTTACATTTTTACACTGCTAGCCAATCACTTTTTGTCTCTTAACTCCGGGATAAAGGCTATAGTAAACTTGAATAACTTGATGGGCCAAGATGAATGGGTCATAACTAGGGTATCTCCTTTTATGGTTGATATTCACAAGTTTATACTATGGAGGAAATTTCACTCCTTGATCACTAGTTGAACCAAACTAATCACATTTGAACACTATCACTTTTTGAACAAGAGTAAGAGGGAGTTCAAACTCAATAATTTCTTGCAAGACTCTATAGTATTCAGAAGTAGATAAATTGTTATCACTTCATTTGACACAAATTCCACTATTGAATGTCTTTTTCCTTTCATTGTGTGAATGGGTATGAAACCTATATCCATTCATAAAGTATCCTTTAAAGAATTCCACAATTCAAAATGGTCCAAAAGAAATGGCCTTTAGGCACTGGTTATCCACATAATTCAAGTTATTGTTAACTTGTAGACGCAATTAACAGAACGTGAATAAATAACAAAATATTACATTGAACTCAATTTAAGATTTAGGATGCAAAAGATTCTACACTTACAAATTCCCTAAACCATTGAGCAAACTCTTTGTCAAATCTTAGGTCAATGTTTAGATCTGTGATATTCTGTTCCACAGATCGCAAATAGTCTTTGAATTTCCTAGAAACATCGCAAGTAATCATAGTGTTATGATCTCTGAACCTTTCTAATGAATCTCTGACTTGCATGTAATACATTATCAAGGATATTTAATATATGTATATTACTTACTGAACATATGGTTCAACCTCTTAGTTGCATAACATATAATTTGTAATTGCAATCACCTCTTTATCCTTCAAATATCACTTTTTTGCTCTACCTATTTTTCGCCCTATTGACTTGCATATTGACAAAACATCTTCAGTTGAATTGCGAGCACATTCTTCATTACTAGATGATGTTCTATTATTTATTTCCACGTGAAGTTCGAAGTAGTAAGAGAAGAATGTTGATGCCTCCTCAACAAGGTAAGCATTGCTGATTGAACCTTCTACCCTTGCCTTGTTTTTTATCTTTTTCTTGAGATGATGTAAGAAGCTAGCATAACCATAGTATTAAAACTTTTTGATGTTATCAAAAAAATATTTAACTAAAACTAACTTAATAATTTTGTGAGTGATTGAGATATACCGCTCAAATAGATACATCCACTTATATTACATAGGCCCACCAACCCTTGCCTCGTAAGGCAAGTGAAGTAGAAGATGTTCTATTACATAAAAAAAATTTGGTGAAAAGATTCTCTGTAGCTTACAAATCAGAGGAGTAATATCTTCCTCTAGTTTGTACATGTGTGACTCGGATAACTTTTGAGAACATAAGTCTCTACAAAAGAGGCTCAACTCCGTTAAAACACTCTATATTTTCGGGAGATGTAGTTCCCGTAAGGCAATTGGGAGTAATCTCTCCATGAACACATAGCAATCATGGCTCTTCAGGCCAGACATTTTCAAATCTTTATAATCAATGCCCTCCCTAAGTTTGATACATACCTATATAGAAGCCTAAGATCCTTAATCCAATCCAGTACAAGCTTCCTTTGTTCTTTTGTCAATGAGTACCAAGCTTTAGATTTGGTACTTTTCTTCTGATCTACTTGACGGATTTCTAATTCTGGCTTATTACAGAACACGGTCAAATCATGTCTAGCCTTGACATTGTCCTTAGTCTTACCATTCACATCCATCACTGTATTGAATACATTATCAAACACATTTTTCTCATTGTGCATTACATCAATATTGTGGCTGATAAGATTATCTCGCCAATAAGGTAAATCCCAGAATATGCTCTATTTTGCCTAATTACGGTAATCACCCCTGCCATCGTGTTTTTCAAGTTTAGTTGCAGTTGCAGTTATCTTTAGAAATAGTTTAACTCTATTCTATAATTGATCATTAGTAAGATGAGGTGGTGGTAGACTTAGATCCTCACCTTTGTCTATTCTAATGGATTTTTTGTCTCTTCAAAACGGGTGGTCAATAGGTAAAAATTGACGATGGCAATCAAACCACGATTGCTTTTCTCCAGAAGGTAGTTGAAACGCTTTTGTATGCTCCATGCAATATGGACAAGCCAACCTCCCCAATGTACTCCACCCACTCAATATTCCATAAGCAGGGAAGTCATTGATTGTCTACTAAAGGGCAGCCTGAATTTGAAAATTTTACCTCTTTGAAATATCATATGTCACGGCATCAGATGGCCATAAGTGATTTAGTTCATCAACTAATTGCTGCATATATACATCTACCTTATGCTTTAGATTTTTTAGTCCCGGTATAATGATGGTTAAGAACATAACGGGATTTTTCATGCATATCCAAGGTGATAGATTATAAGGGGGTCATAATAACAGGCCAACAGGAATACTGTTTTCTTGAAATTCTAAAGGGTGAAAATCCATTTGTACATAAGCTTAGTCTTACATTTCTAGGCTCTGATGCAAAATTAGGATAATGTGCATCAAAGTACTTCCAGGCTTCTCCATCTCATGGATAATTCAAAATACCATCCTCACTTGTACTCTCTATATGCCACCTCATATGCTCTGCAGTGGTGGTAGATGCATACAATCTCTATAGCCTTAGAATGATTGAAAAATAATACATTTTCTTAAAAGCAATATCTTTTTGCAATTTATTCTTTCCAACCTTCTTCTTACGTGTATATGGCAACAAAATTTACATACTCTACTATTTCTTTCATCTTTCCAATAGAGCATACAGCACATACATTGATTTTTTGCACTGGTAATCCAAGTCTGGCGACCAACTTCTTAGTTTGATAGAAGTCTTCTGCCATCTTGTTACTGGGTGGCATAACTTCTTTCATAAGCTGGGCAATCTGGTTGAAATATTTCTCAAATATATTATTTTCGGACTTAATATTTAGCAAATAAGAAACAACAGATAACTGTGAGTGACTAGCATATCCATTCTATACTGGTGTATCAGCAGCTCTTAACATGTCATACAATTTCTATGCATCTGGATTAGGGAATTCCTTGGCATGAGATTGAGGATCTGAGTCAAAACTTGGTCCTGCAATGTCAATTATCATCTGACGGTATGGGTTTTCGGGATGCTAATTCTACGAATGCTGCGAATTGGTCACTCCTATGAATTGTTCAGACCAATGCTTCTCCATGACAAATCTAGTTTGTATAATTAGATACAAACCCTTTCCGATACAAATAGAATATGATTACTTCTTTAGAATAAAAGCTTTCATTCTTACAAGCTAAATAAGGACATCTAATTTGACCCCTGTCTGTTGGAGGAGCATTTAATGATGCAAACTTATGAATTTATAGACTCCCTCAATAGACTCAATATTCGGTCCCTGTCCTCGAGAGTTATGACATTTATACATTCAACTATGATTATCCATCTACAACATACATATTATCAGGAAAGCATTTAGTCATATATCATGAAAACATTGGATTGTGCTTGGATATAAACACTATGATTATCCACCTATAAAAGAGTGATAATCCATCTATAAACTCTGGATTATGATTGGATATATCAGGAAAACACTTAGTCATTTCAGGAAAACACTTAGTCATTTCAGGAAAGCATATAGCTATATCATAAAAGCATTTAGCTATTCACAAAATAAGGTTTGCATAACACTAAGAGCAAATGGTGCACTATTTCTTTCCTTAATCTTAATAGCCCAAGACATTCCTCTACTAAATTATGGATGGTTGTTGAGGAGGATGGAAAAAGAATCCTTAGGATCTTTCATTGGTAGCCAATACTAAACATACTTATAAGTTTTGCAGTCATCTTTCACTAAATATTGTAAGAGGAATGCTAAATTAAAGAAGAAAAATAATAGCAGTAACTCAACAATGCCTATTTATATATTAGTAGTTTTTGGTAGCACATAAATAAATAAATAACTCCATAAAAATCTAATTTTCAGCTTAGTAACTATGAAAATTAGAAAATGATAAGCTAAAAGGTTCTATTACATAACAGAGATACAAAACAGATGTATATACTTCTGATTTCAGTTTTTTTATTAACTTAGCACCGTCTTTATGCTTTTTTTTCTATAGATTCTGTCCAAATATGTTAATATTTTCATGACATTGTGCATCATACGTGGGTTTCTGATGGTAAACCATCATTACAAAACACCGAATGGTTGCCTAATCATATTTATATAGATGTCCAATATACTTAGCACACAATCAAATCTACTAAGCTTATAGCATATCCAATACAATATTTCAGTACATTGTACATATTTTCAGCTTAATAACTATGGAAATTATTAAATGATAAGCTAAAAGGTTCTATTACATAACATAGATAGAAAATAGATGGATATGCTTTTGATTCCAGTCTTTTTTATTCATTTAGCACCTTCCTTATACTTTTTCCCTTTAGATTCTGTCTAAATATGTTAACATTTTCATGACATGTACATCATATGTGGGCTTCTGATGGTAAACTATCATTGCAAAATACCGAATGGTTACCCAATCATGTTTATATAGACACCCATTATACTTAGCACACAATCAGATCCACTAAGCAGCTTATAGCATATCCAACACAATATTTCAGTGCATTGTAGATTATTCTGCTTTTCTCTCCCTAAGATAAATATTTTCCCTGTTGAAAATGATAGTTTTAATTAACATATGCTCAAAGCTCATGACACTGAAATAAAAGTAGACCTCTCATTACTTAGACAGGAGTAATTGAAACAAGAAAAAAAAATAGGAATAATTAAAATATGCTAATGAGTTTTCTCCAGAATGTCTTCTTCATTACTTAGACCTCTTATTAGAGCACACAGCCCTGGAAATAGCAAATAGGATTGAGGCAGTTTTGCACATTTGGAGGCAAAAACACCAGGAAAAAAAAGTAGATCAAAGAAAAACTAGAAGGTCACATTGGAGTGGTGCTGTAAAGGGTCTTCTTCACTTGGAAAAGATAGATTTTGCGCAGTGATCTAAAACCCTCTTAAGGGACTTGAAGTTACAGTTCCCCAACCTTCCACAAACAGCTTTAGACACAATCAAAATATAGAACAACAAGGTATATTCCATATGTGGATGATGCTACAAGACAACGTGCAAGTAGAAATTTAAGAGCATCTAGGAATAAGAAATTATTGTATTAAGCAAAAATTTGATAACAGTTCATTGATAGCTATCTAGGAATAATTTGAACTTGATTCGTAGAACCTTTGTTCATTGTGGTTTTTTGCATGTGTTATTTGACTGTGTATGGTAAGCTTATTCTACTTTAAACTTCCAAGTTTATGGTAAGCTTGATTCACAGAACCCAACACTTGATTCACAAAAGTTTATGGTAAGTTTACTCTATGTTAAACTTCCAAGTTTATGAAATTTCAAGCTATTAAATTGTCAATTTATGTTGGAGTATTTCTCTCTTTTTGGGCAAGTTCATTTTTACTCTTAGCTTTCCTAAAGTAGTAAAAAAATTGGAGGATTTGAAAGGTTGGACAAAAGTTTACAAGTAATATTTTTGTTGTAGAAATTAAAGCTATTTTAGAAAGTATCTCCAGTTGCTTTTCACAAACTACAATTTTACCTTTTCTTAAGCTCAAATCAGAAGCCCCTAGTCCCTTCCCCACACCCCCACCAAAAAAAAAGGGGGGGGGAGAGGGGGGGGGGGGGGGAGGAAGAAAAAAGGAAAGAAGCTGAATCAGAAGTAGGGATATTTTGCTTCATTCAGATATCAATCTAAAATATCTAAAATATTCATGGTAGCACCATGAATATTTTTCTGACACCACCTTCTTATTATAGATATCAATCTAAACCACTTCCCCTTATCCTTCACCCCTAAGATGGTAGCCAATAGCTCATTCGAGAAGTGCATGGAATTCCCCCTCATTGTGTGTCAATATTACTTAAGTTGTTCTGCTTTTTGGCATCTATGTTAGCATAAAATTCATTGACTAAATTAGAGTAGTACGCATCCTTTAATCTAAGTATAGGTCCTTTACCTATTTGCCTAAAAAGGTGGGAGACTTTCAGCTCATGACCCAACTGTAGATCAATAGTCCTCTCATATTATCTTCCTCCCCTCCCTCTTTTCAAACCATTCTTTACACTAATTATTGATAAATCTATCACTGAGGGAGAGTGAAGGTTAGGATGAAGAAGAACCATCTACCTTTTTCCACTTAGAAGGTAACTTGGTAGCAATATGATTTGGAGTCATACGAAATAAAGTAGGTGAAAAAGAAAGAAGATGAACTAGATAGAATAGAATGAAAGTAAAATGAAAGAAATGGAAAGAAAAGATATAGAGTGAAAATGGTAAGGGAAAAAAAATGAAAGGTGAGTAAATAGAAAGACAATGAAAAAAAGGGTCAGAAACTCCTCTTGCACACTTTCCAATACCAAGTACACCAAACATAGCAATCAACTCACAAACAATCCCCTCAACAATTTTACTTCAATTCACACAAACCACAATTACCCAAACTAACTAACTCAACAATCCACCGTCAACCTACAATCAACTGCACCAACTTTACTCCTTTTTCTAAATACTAATTCCACCACAACCAATTGGCTAATATCAACAACAAATTTAAATCAGTTAACTTCAGTTTAATAGAAGAAATTCAAGTCCCCAATTAATTCACAACACAACTTCAAAAAATCAACTCAAGGCTCAAGTAGATTAGTTAATAATGGCAAACACCACAACAATTCAGTCCAGCAAAGCAGTTATATTCAATAAAATCTCAAATATATTAATAGAATAAAACTAATTAATCACATATTACTTCACATACTCTTTCACATCGTCAACCCAAAGCCAACACCAAAACAACCAATTCAACCACAATACATTCACCAAATTAATAATTTATTTAAATACAACTCACTATAAATCAATTTCACTCTCAACAGAACAATGTTGCAAATGGCAACCAACATGAATCTAAAATACCATGGGCTATTGGCTTCATTCAGATATCAATCTAAAATATCTAAAATATTCAGATAAAAATATTCATGGTAGCCAATAGCTCATTGAAAGTTGGTAGCATGTAAATATTCATGGTGCCAATAGCTCATGGTAGCATATAAATATTCATGGTAGCCAGTAGCCAATATCTATAATTAGAAGTTGGTTTCTAAAATATTCATGGGCATAAATAGATATTCGCTTCATTCAGATAAAAAAGCTATCATAGCAAGAAATATTCAGTGTCAAAATGAAGTATTATTTCCAACTGTGACATCCAAAACCATCCATGACATGTAACGAGTATGCAATTTTACCATCTGATTCAGTCCAGAAATAACAAATGAAACTAGCTGCAGATTTTCATGAATGTTTTATGTGTATGGTGAGGTCTTCAAAAAGGCAACAATAAATAGCTTTATACGTTGCAAATGGATAAATATTTATCCAAGTATCATGTTCTTTGTGTATATGCATTTATCCAAGCAACTTAGGAATAGGCAAGAAAAATAAATATTAGCAACCTAGGTTTTGGAACATCAATTGATAAATTAGGACCTATTTAGAAAATCTTCATATTTACTATTTAATGCATCTCAAGAATTAGCCTAAGTACCTTTAACAAGGCTTGCCAAACGGTGAACGTCAATACCTTCAGGAACAATACCCCTATTCAATTGATCCCTAACATACTTCACTTGGCTTTTTTCTGCATTTATTCCGAAGATCCCTTCTGCCTTCACAAAAACATTCAAACAATTTCACACATAATATGGGGTTTTAGAAAGAAGAAGAACTATTGTAAAACTACTTAAATCACAAATAAAATAACTTAAATTGTAATCACAAACCTCTTCAAAATCAGTTGAGACTCAATGATTGAGCAATAAATTGGGCACGAAATTCTGCTCAGTCAGTCGATTGAGGTTTCAAAACCGTATGCCTACTGTCTAATTCACATCGGAGATGACACTAGCTTCATTTGGTAAGCTAAAGCTTTTAGATGGGAGAGGAGTTAAAATGGCTTAGATGAGTGAATAACGAAGAAGATAAAGAATGGGGAGGCTCTGATGTGAATGACAGAAAAGACAAAGACAGTGGGAGCCGATGTCAATGACGGAGAAGACACAATAGAGAGAAGGATAAAGACAAAGCTAAGGAAATGGTCGTTTACTTCACGTTTTTTTTTTTTTTTTTTTTTTTGCCTAAAAATTGAATTGTCAAATTTTTTTCAAATCACAATGGAATTAGAACACCAATTTAGAGTAAAGTTTCTTTTTTTTTTTTGCCAAAAAAATTTTCTTTTTTTTGAAATTTTAGAGTAAAGTATATATTCCTCCAAAACTAAATTAGAACACCAATTTAAATAAAAGATAATGAAAAAAAAAGTAAATCTTCACGGAAGATGCATGTTTTATTTAATAAAATAACTTTTTCTTCTAAAAAAACCAAAAGTTAAATTCTTTCAAAAAAAAAAAGGATTAACTTCTCTTTCATTGTTCTTTTAATTAAATTCATATTCTTAATTTCCTTTGATTACCTATATATTCTAATATTCTATTCATTTTTTAATATACTAGGTAAGTTCGTTCTCTTTTTAAATTTTCAAAGTTAAGAGGCCACTTTAAAATAACTGTATATAAATTGCAAAAAACACTTTAAATGTTTTATATCAATTTCAAACATATAAGTTGAGCAAAATAATTTACTGCAACAAATATAATAATATGACCAATCATTTTCATGATGACATAAATATATATTATCTCTGGTAACACTAATTTGTTATTTGTCATTGGGTCAAATTAACGGACAAGAACAGCAAAGTTAGAAAAATTCAAATATGTAAAAATGGTCATTTATATCGAATAGACGTTCAACTCAAGAATTATGATATTTCAAGCATTCTAAGTAATATATACCAACCACGATTCATTACAACACAAGCTATTCACATTCAAACTATAAATTTTGTTTACAAATTATTTGACTCTGCTGCATTTTGGACAACTTCTTTTGTTCATTACTGTTTAAATTATAAAAATACATAATATGTTATAAAATTATACAACGACTGATTTACGACTAATTTGCTACTTATATGAGCCTACCTTTGCGACCGATTCGGGACAAATAATTGCTTAAGGTTCAAGGTTTGGTTTATCCAAAATAGTGCACAGGGTTTTGCGACTGATTAGCTACCACAACATCATCAGTCGCAATATTCGGCCGCTAATAGTAGCAAATCGATCACTTTTTAATTTGCAACTTAATTTCTACCAAATTTGGACTGGATTTGACTTATCGTTTGCAATTATGTCAGTATTTTTGCATCCGTATATTTGCGGTCACAATTCAGTTACAATTAGCAACCGAATTGTTGCAGTAGCAACTAGGTCGCAATATTGCAACCGACGATTTGTCGGTTGCAAATGGCAGTCGCAATTTTGCCCTTTTCTTGTAGTGATTATGAGTTTGAATAAAATAAACAAGGACTAGCCTAGTTGTTATATTGGGTAATATATTTATTATTTTGGGTTTTAGTTAAATAAAAAAGCTAAATAAAATAATATATAAGATATGTTAAGCTTTTATTATTTTCAATTTTACTAAAAGAACAAAGACAAGCCTTTATTATTTTATGTGTATTCTCTTGAGGAAAATGTGTGTGATGAGTTAATTATTTTATTTGGAAGTGATAAGTAATTTATTTATAGGTAATTGTTCATTTTATGCATATATGTATTATATGTAACAAATTAATTAGTGAAATTAAATTGTGCATCACTCTTTCAATAAAATTACCACAATGATTCTTCTCTTGTGCAAAGCACATGTTTTAACAAATTCATTTTTTATTAGAGTTTTGGCCTTATTTTACAAAGCTATTAATCTTGGTCAAATTTAATTTTGACTACTTGACTTAATTTCACCAATTAACTCAAGACCTATTTCTTAGACCCATGGATTTTTTTAACCCAACTAAACACTCTTCATTTTGGCCTTTAAAATTAGGGTAAAATTTCTCCACCATTGGATTAAAATTTTTCCTAGTATAAAATAAAATTTTTCTTCATTTCCACCTTAGGCTGGCTAAAATTTCCCCCCATTTCCTTTGCAAGTTTTCTTCTCTTCTCACTCAAGAACACAGCCATCTCCCTCCCCCTGCTGCCCAAGCTGACCTACCAGCTTACGCCCTAACATTCCCTACACCAAAATCACTTACCCACACTCCTCTTGGCTTTGCAAACATTTTATCTTGAGAAAGCACAAATTCTTGGAACTTGGAAGATCAATTGCAATGGTTTTGAAGCTTCAAGAGGTAAATAAAACTTGCATCTTTCCTCCTTTGATTTCTTATTGGCTGAAAATAAGGTGCTGCTAGACAAATTTCTATTTTTACTTGTTTAAGAATTTTGAAAGGTGATTTGGGATTCAAGTGGTTATATTTATGTTTAGGGATGTTTTATGATGTGTGAAATGAAGTATTTTATGCAAATAAATTATTTTTACCCACTTATATAGCATGAAAATCGAAATATATATATATTTATATATATATTCTATCCAGATTTTTGAAAAGAATGAATTGAAGCTTTGTTTTGGATGATTTCTATATGGTTTGTGTTGAATAATGTTGTGGTTATGTTGTGAGAATGAAGCCCTATGTGTATGAAGTATGTGTTGTGGTTACTGAAGGAGTTTTGATGTTATTTTGCTCAAGTATTGTATTAGGAAAAAAAAAAAACAGAGGTGTTGCTAGAAATAGAGAATTGTGTTATGAATGCTGTTTTATTTAAATTGGTGATCATGTGGCTTATGTATAATGTGTTATAGGATCTAGGGTGTTTTGGAAACATTTTTTAGTATTTATAAGAGTTTGGTGGTTGAAATTTTTGATATTTTGTTGAGTATATGTTTGCTGCCAGAAAACCCCTATTCAAAGACTTTATTTTAAGCCACCTAAAAACATACTTATTGTTGCATTTTTAAGCTAAATTTTGTACTGTACAAACTTGGGGATGTTAGAATGATTATGGTTCAATAATCATAGAAAAATTCCTGATATTTTGAATGTTATGAATTTTCGAAATTGTTGCCCCAGTGTGGTCGCTATTCGGGTGAGATTTTTGGAAATTTTAATTAACCTAGTTTTTCAAATAGTTTTGGGAAAGGAATTTCGTGGTAATTCACCTAACATATAGAAGTGTTATCGTGGAAATTTTCAGCAAGAAATAAAATATTTTTCTTAGATAATTAAATCAAATTTTGAGGCCTCTAAATTGCTTTCCATACAGAATTTTACACTAAGGGTTTAAAATATGAATTTTGCCTTGAAATTTTCTTTAACTAGATTGAAATGAATTTACATAAAATTTATAGAATATTTTGACTCTCTAGAAAAGCATCTCTTATGGTTATTATGCTTAAATAATTATTCTGTTTTTGATAATCTTTAAGCACAAGTCTTAAAGATAATTACTTATCTATTTAGCTAGATAATTATCTATTTATTCGTGAGTCTATTTATTTACCTATTTATTTAGTTATTTATTTAATTAACTATTTAACTAGTTATTTATTTATCTACTTGTTTATTATCATTTCATTTGTCTACTTACTTAGTTATTATGTATTTATTTATTCATTGACTTATTTATTTATTTATCAATCTAGCTATTTATTCACTGTTTAAATTATTTGTTCTTTTTAACTTGATGGGATCCTTCATTCCTAATCTATGTGGATTGATTGTTTGATTAGGGGTTTAGGATTAATAAGATTAGAATAAGCAATTGTGATTAGCGTTAGAAGATAGAAGAGATTATTTGGAGTATAAGTAACCTCTTTTTCTTTAGGAAATTATGTGGTTTGATCTCTAAGGACTTATAATCAAGAAATTAATTCTTGTATAATTTATATTAGATTTGGAGCCGGATTTGAGAGGAAAGAACACTTGAGAATTTTGAAAAGATTTTTGCTAAACTTTTAGACAGAGATAAGTCCTTGCATTGCATGCCTTGTTTATGTAAATTAACTATGTGGAAAGTTCATATGATCATGTATACATGTTTATGACACATGAAACACATAATATAATTTGACTTATGAATTTTATTGTATGACCATTGGTATCACTCTTACCACTTTATGACTTCCAGTTGAGAAAAGTATGCATGATCAATTTTGAGAATTTTCTTATGAATGTTTTGATATGATTAGGAACCTTGCATCAATGTTTATATCTAAAGACAAATTTTCCTTCATGCATATAATTGCGAAAATCATAGTATGAAATTTTAACTCCTAACAATATCGTCTTTGAGGCAAGATGTGAACTGCTTTGATTTATTTACGCCTTGAGTAAATTTTGTTAGAACGGATGAAAGGATTTCAATTTTTTGGGGAGAAGGTACGATTGTGATTTTGGTTTTGCTGAATTTTAAACCAAATATGGTTTTGGAATTGAAACAATATTTTGATAATGAAATTATATATTCCAAATCAGAATGGGAATTTCTTAAATCACTTTGTTGAAGACTTGAGTACTCAATGGGTGAGCCTATAGGACTATCTTTTGTTAGACTATGAGAGAGTTTTGGTTGATAGGCCGTCTTTTGGAAACTGTCCTTTCCAAACGGGGCATTGGTCCTAATAGTTGAATCGGGTCCTTAGCTAGCAGCGGAGTTTTGAGAACTTTGACGAATAGACGTGGGACATCCGGGCCTGAGGCAAATGTGTGAGTGGGGAGGAGGAGCATTTCTCTCTGTAGGTTGATCACTTACATGTGATTTTTCGGCATTGTGGATGTCGTGGCCAGATTTGTTCGGTATCATTGATCTACAATCTCGATATGTGATATTATTGATTAATGACAGATTCAAGACTTTTGCCAAAATAAATCTTTATGTTCCAGATGTTTGATGTGATTTAATTGCCCAATAAAATTCTTATCTACATTTCATTATTATGCGTACTTGTGGTTTTCTCTCCAAAATTGAATTTTCCAAAAATCGTGCCAGAAATACGACCACACTAGGATAATAATTTTTGAAAATTCATAACTTTCAAAATACCGGGAGTTTTTCAATAATTCTTGAACCATAATTTTTCTAACATCCCCAAGTTTGTACAGTACAAAATTTAGCTTAAAAATCCAATAATAAGTATATTTTTTTGGTGGTTTAAAATTAGATCTCTAAACAGGAATTTTCTCGCAACAAACATATACTCAACAAAATATTAAAATTTTCAACCACCAAGCTCTTGTAAATACTTAAAAATGTTCCCAAAACACCCTAGATCCTATAACACATTGTACACAAGTCACATGATCACCATTTGACTCAAATAAAATAACATTCATAACACAATTCTCTATTTCCAGCAACACCTCTTTTTTTTTTTTTCCAAAATAATATTTGAGCAAAACAACATCAAAATTCCTCTAATAACCACAACACATACTTCATACGCATAGGGCTTCATTCTCACAACATAACTACAATATTATTCAACACAAAACATATAGAAATCATCCAAACAAAGCTTCAATTCATGCTTTTCAAAAATCTGGATAGAATATATATATTTCAGGTTTCATGCTATATAAGTGGGTAAAAATGATTTCTTTGCATAAAAGACTTCATTTCACACATCATAAAACACCCCTAAAGATAAATATAACCACTTGCATCCCAAATCACCTTTCAAAATGCTTAAACAAGTAAAAATAGAAATCTGTCTAGCAGCACCTTATTTTCAGCCAAAAAGAAATCAAATAAGGAAAGATGCAAGTTTTGTTTACCTCTTGAAGCTTCAAAACCACTGCAATTGATCTTCCAAGTTCCAAGAATTTGTGCTTTCTCAAGATAAAATGTTTGCAAAGCCAAGAAGAGCGTGTGTAGGTGATTTTGGTGTAGGGAATGTTGGGGAGTAAGCTGGTAGGTCAGCTTGGGCAGCAAAGGGAGGGAGATAGTTGTGTTCTTGAGTGAGAAGAGAAGAAAACTTGCAGAGGAAATGGGGGGAAATTTCATCCAACCTAGGGGAGAAATGAGGAAAATTTTTATTCTATACTAGGGCAAATTTTAATCCAATGGTGGAAAAATTTTATCCTAATTTCAAAGGCCAAGATGAAGAGTGTTTAATTGGGTTAAAAAGATCTATGGATGTGTAAATATGTCACATACTAACTTTAAAGTAATGCATGGAATGTTCCATCAAATACCAAGACATATAGAGTAATTTCACATAGTATACACAGCATGCACTTGTAAGAACATTCCAAACAATATCCATATGGCATACATCACATGCATTTATAGGAGCATTCCAAAGAATATAGGCAACCACCATATATTTGAGGGTTTGGAAGTTTAATTATATGGCTATTTGGGATTGTATCATAAATTAAATACATCATATGCAGCTATCTTATGTGTTCTTTATGTGTATTCCCTTGAGGAAAATGTGTGTAATGAGTTAATTATTTTATTTAGAAGTAATAAGTAATTTATTTGTATGTAATTGTTCATTTTATGCATATATGTATTATGTGTAGCAAATTAATTAGTAAAATTAATTTGTGCATCACTCTTTCAATAAAAGTATCACAATGATTCTTCTCTTGGACAAAGCACACGCTTAAACAAATTCATTTTTAATTAGGGTTTTGGCCTTGTTTTCCAAGCTATTAATCTTGGTCAAATTTAATTTTGCCTACTTGACTTAATTTCACCAATTGATCTAAAACCCATTTTTTAGACCCATGGATCTTTTTAACCCAACTAAACAATCTTCATCTTGGCCTTTAAAATTAGGGTAAATTTTCTCCACCGTTGAATTAAAATTTGTCCTACTATAAAATAAATTTTTTCTGCATTTCCTTCCTAGGCTGGCCAAAATTTCCCCCCATTTCCTCTGCAAGTTTTCTTCTCTTCTCGCTAAAAAACACAGCCATCTCCCTCCCCTTTCGGCCCAAGCTGACCTACCAGCCTACTCCCCAACATTCCCTACACCAAAATCACTTACACACACTCCTCCCTGGCTTTGCAAACATTTTATCTTGAGAAAGCACAAATTCTTGGAATTTGGAAGATCAATTGCAGTGGTTTTGAAGCTTCAAGAGGTAAACAAAACTTGCATCTTTCCTCATTTGATTTCTTTTTGGCTGAAAATAAGGTGCTATTAGACATATTTCTATTTTTACTTGTTTAAGCATTTTGAAAGGTGATTTGGAATGCAAGTAGTTATATTTATCTTTAGGGATGTTTTATGATGTGTGAAATGAAGTCTTTTATGCAAAGAAATCATTTTTACTCACTTATATAGCATGAAAACTGAAATATATATATTCTATCCAGATTTTTGAAAAGCATGAATTGAAGCTTTGTTTGGATGATTTCTATATGGTTTGTGTTAAATAATTTTGTAGTTATGTTGTGAGAATGAAGCCCTATGTGTATGAAGTATGTGTTGTGGTTATTGGAGGAATTTTGATATTGTTTTGCTCAAATATTGTTTTGGAAAAAAAAAAAAAAAGAGGTGTTGCTGGAAATAGAGAATTGTGTTATGAATGTTATTTTATTTGAGTCAAATGGTGATCATGTAACTTGTGTACAATGTGTTATAGGATCTAGGGTGTTTTGGGAACATTTTTGAGTATTTACAAGAGTTTGGTGGTTGAAAATTTTAATATTTTGTTGAGTATATGTTTGCTGCATGAAAATTCCTGTTTAGAGACCCAATTTTAAATCACTAAAAAATATATTTATTATTGGATTTTTAAGCTAAATTTTGTACTGTACTAACTCAGGGATGTTAGAAAAATTATGGCTCAAGAATTATTGAAAAACTCCCGGTATTTTGAAAGTTATGAATTTTCTAAAATTGTTGTCTCAGTGTGGTCATGATTTTGGCGAGACTTTAGAAAAATTCTATTAACCTAGTTTTTCAAATAGTTTTGGGAAAGAGAATACATGATAATTCACCTAACATATAGGAGTGTTATTCTGAAAATTTTCAGCAAGAAATAAAATGTTTTTCTTAGATAATTAAATCAACTTTTGAGGCCTCTAAATTGCTTCACAAATAGAATTTTACACTAAAGGTTTAAAACATAAATTTTGCCTTGAAATTTTCTTTAACTAGATTGAAATGAATTTACATAAAATTTTAATATTTTGACTTTCTAGAAAAGTATCTCTTATGATTTTTATACTTAAATAATTATTCTATTTTTGATAATCTTTAAGTACAAGTCTTAAAGATAATTATCTATTTATTCGTGAATCTATTTATTTAGTTATTTATTTAATTAACTATTTAACTAGTTATTTATTTATCTACTAATTTATTATCTATTCATTTGTCTACTTACTTAGTTATTATGTATTTATTTATTCATTGACTTATTTCTTTATTTATCAATCTAGCTATTTATTCATTTTTTAAATTATTTTTTCTTTTTAACTTGTTGGGATCCTTCATTCCTAACCTATGTGGATTGATTGTTTGATTTGGGGTTTAGGATTAATAAGATTAGAATAGGCAATTGTGATTAGCATTAGAAGATAGAAGAGATTACTTGGAATATAAGTAACCTCTTTTTCCTTAAGAATTTATGTGGTTTGATCTCTAAGGACTTGTAATCAAGAGATTAATTCTTCTATAATTTATATTAGATTTGGAGCCGAATTTGAGAGGAAAGAATGCTTGAGAATTTTGAAAAGATTTTTGCTAAAGTTTTGGACGGAGGCAAGTCCTTGCATCGCCTGACTTGTTTATGTAAAGTAACTATGTGGAAAGTCCATATGATCATGTATACATGTTTATAACATAAGAAACGCATAATATGATTTCACTTATGAGTGTTATTTTATGACCCTTAGTATCACTCTTACCACTTTATGATTTCCACTTGGAAAAAGTATGTATGATCAATTTTGGGAATCTTCTTATGAATGTTTTGATATGGTTAGAAGCCATGTATCAATGTTTATATCTAATGACAATTTTTCCTTCATGCATATAATTGCGAAAATCATAAGATGAGATTTTGGCTCCTAACAATATCGCCTTTGAGGTAAGATGTGAACTGCTTTGATTTATTTACGACTTGAGTAAATTTGGTTAGAACGGATGAAATGATTTCAATTTTTTTGGGAGAAGGTACGATTGTGATTTTTGGTTTGGCTGAATTTTAAACCAAATATGGTTTTGGAACTGGAACAATGTTTTTGTAATGAAATTGTATATTCCCAATCAGAATGGAAATTTCTTAAATAGCTTTGTTGAAGACTTGAGTACTCAAGAGGTAAGCCTATAGGACTAGCTTTCATCAGACTAGGAGAGAGTTCTGGTTGATAGGTCGTCTTTTGGAAACTGTCCTTTCCAAACGGGGCATCAATCCTAATAGTTGATAGGTCCTTAGCTAGCAGTAGAGTTTTGAGAACTCTGACGAAGGGACATGGGACATTCGGGCCTGAGGCAAATGTGTGAGTGGAAAGAAGGAGGAGCATTCTCTCTGTAGGTTGATCACCTACATGTGATTTTTCAGCATTATGGATGTCGTGGCCATATTTGTGCGGTATCACTGATCTACAGTCTCGATATGTGATATTGTTAGTTAATGATAGATTCAAAACTTTTGCCAAAATAAATCTTTGTGTTCCTAATGTTTGATGTGATTTGATTGCCCAACAAAATTCTTATCTACATTTTAATATTAAGCATACTTTTGGTTTTCTCTCCAAAGATTGACAAAGAATTTGAGATGAACAAATGTAAATGTTGTGATGATTACATCCATTCGATTTATTGCATAATCATGCATCATGCCATTGATTTCAGAACTATCATTGTCACACACTACGGACTTATTGAGATTATTTATAATCTCACCCGACTTTTCTAACCATGATTTTCAAAGTAGTATAAGTTTATTAAGACCAAGTGCTACAGATCATTTTGTAATAAATTTGGTTTTGATACTCTTCTACCAATACTCTAGTGATGAGTATAATGATTTCTTTTGGTTTGCAGGATTTTATCTTTATATGTCTATATTGAGATTTATTTAGATAGTAATTTAATTTCCTCTTTGAAGTTAATGTTTAGCTATACCTTGTTGCTTTCTTTTCTTCCTTTGTTATAAAGGCCTCTTGTCCGAAAGGACAGGGCGACATTTCCTGGCTATTTAGGCCACTTAGTAGAGGGTGTTACACACTGGTAGTTTGATTTGTGAGGTTGAAAGAATACCTTGAAAGGTCAAGAGTTTCAACATTGTACGCATTTTATGCATAGGAGCAGATGTTTGGTAGGACTTCTAGCTAGTACAACTCCGAACGTTTCGTTTCAGACGAGTTTTCGACAACTTACTAAACACCTAAATCTAGTTATTACCACGGTTTCTGCTAGTTTTAGAAGAAAAAGTAAACACGTAATCCTAAACTTTAATTTAATTTTTACTTTCTGTTGCACTTGTATGATATTCGATCCTAAATAAAAAAGGTGGATAGATTTTTTATTTTAAGCTTTCATGATTTTATATTATAATCTTTTATGGTATCAGAGCCATGTAATCCCCCTCGCTTCTTTCATGTAGTAATCTCTATTCTCCTCTCTGTTAAATCATCTAATATGTCTTCCTTTTTCATTCTGCTAAACTCTTAATGTCTCTCGACTATCATGGTAGCCAACTATCCCTTCTTCTACCCTAATTTTATTTTACAAAGTTTACAAATCTCATTTTATCTCATTCCTTTTGTTCTTAATCTCGGCCATCTTATTACCAAAATCAAGTTAATACTCAAGCTTATTATTGCTTGCAAGCAGCTCCTCGATGGCTAAATGTCTCTTCTTACTTGTCTCTCTTGCTGAACAACTCTTCTTACTGAGCTCCTTTATAGTTGAATACTCTTTCCTCTTTTTTTCTATACTCTCTCTTCTTTTTTTTCTATGGTTGAACTTCTTCTCCTAATTCTTTCTCAACATGCTTTAAAATATCATATCCATCATTATCAAACAATTGCCTTATTCCCAAATAAAATTTTATTTTAAATCAAGGTGAATGACACACAAATACTAGAGAGGTAGATACTGGGAATGAAGGCACAATGACAAAGGCCGTATCATCACCAATGCCGCCACATCATTGATGTAATGACTCTAAATTTAGAGAGAGAGATACAAGGATCATGACTAATTGCCTTCCTTCCTATGACACATTTTAGTATCTAATATGATTACCATAGGACTTCCATCTACACTTTTCTTTGACTTCAAGGCCAAATAGAGTGCCCTTCCTACTCCGGGGACAGAATTAGAAACTAGGGATTAGGGAATAAATAATACAAAATTTTATATATTAAAAAATAATATTATAATTAAAAAAAATTAAGGCGAAATGTAAAATTCAAAAGTGTGCTAAAAAGTTTTAATTTTTAAGGAAAAGTTATAATTTAAAAAAAAAATTGAGGGTTGAGTTCGGGGGAGTCTCCCCCCTTGGTTCTATTCCTACGTTGTTCCTTCTCCCATTCTGACTGCACAGTTTGTTAAACTATATTTTTGTGATATATTATTCTATATATTCTTATTTATCTTTTAGATCTTATATATCATCATGATATTACTTTGTATTATACATTATATATTCAATTGATGAGAACAAGAGAGGTAGGGAGATTTTCTACATTAATCTTTTATAATTTTCTACTATAGTCTTTCAGACTTTTTTATAAATTGGTAATTATCTAAACTAAATTAACTCCGGTAATCACTTTTGATTTTTACAAATATAAAAAAGAATTCTATTTAGCATTTTTTTTTCCCTTCATCACTAAGAATTAATACATGCTTTATCGTAAAATGGACAAAAAAATTTAAAGAACACTAAACACGACTTATCACTTTAAAATCTCTTTCAATTCATTATTCAAAGTCTATTTCTTTTCGCCACAACGGTTTCACATAACTAGCTAAAGCTATGTCCTTAATTAATGAAAATTAGTTTTTTTTTCTTTTTATGTGACAACTTTTTTTAATTTTATTTTCTAAAAAATAATACTCATTGGTTAAGCACTAATTGGGCACTTGAGTTAATCTTAACATGAACAAAAAATAATTAAAAAATTATTTTTATTTTTTGGTCAAAGAATGGTCGAAAGTTTTAAGAAGCCAAAATCTTGTGAATTCCTTTCATTTTCTTGCATAAAGCCTCAACTATGTAAATATCCTGAATAACAGATGTCCGCATTCAATCTTCTTTGTCATACTAGTAAGGATTCTCGTGTGAGATATGAGTTTGAGTAATAGAGATATTTTCACTAATATCACTACATTGAACTTTGATTTAGATAATTTTAGCTAATTTTGTTACAATTTATTGCAGGGCATCACCATAGAAGAATATCAGACTTGTTTCAGTGAAGTCACTTGATCTCCAACATCAAGACCTCAAAACATGAAAGGTGAAGGTGGCCCCAGAAAGAGTCGCTCCCACCAATTGTGATGAGAAGAGTTGATTCTCAATTCACAATTCCATTTAATTTCTTCTTTCTTGTAAAATTACACCTCCCTCTAAGACTGCAGATGAGCCCATTCTTAAGACAATGACAACTTTGGAAAAACAAAACAAAGCTATGTAAACAGAGTTGGCCTAGAATGTCCCACTTCCAAATAGGAAGTCTAGCCGAGTAATTATCTTGCCACAACAAATGGTTGGACATCATATGCATATATGTTCTCAATAAATTATTCTTTCTAGCTAAAATTTAGAAACTCTCATGTCATTACCAACACTACAGTCTACCTATAATCATTTCTAGCTAGTGTAATTAATTAGCTTTAATTGTAGGTAAGTTTTCGACCCCAAATAACAAAAGCAAGTCCAAGTGTAAAACTTAAAATGCATTTTGCTGTCATATTGAGACCACTATCGAAGAAGATAAGACATGAAGTGTCTCACATTAAATAGCCTAGATATGTTATTGATTCCATTACTCACCCCAGGATTGAAAAGACATTTTTATTGAATATGACCAAAAAAAGAAACGTTCCATCATTGCTTATAAGGACAATTTGCAAATAATAAGACACATATATCATGAGTAATTTCCCATATCAGGAAAAAGTCAAAAATTTCAAAGACAACGAGTGGTGACAAAACAAGAGAAATAACATTGGATGTGGAATCATCAAGAAATGAATGTGACAAATACATACAACTGGAGAAGTGATAGAAGATAGTGAAAACAGCTTATCTTCAAGTTGGAACTTCCTGGAACACTTTAAGCTACAACCAAATAATAGATGATAAGTGATTAATAAAAATATGAAACAGATCAAGTTGAGAAAATAAAGCTGAAACCAAGCATAAAGCACTGAAAGGTTTAACGATAGTAAATGCTTTAAGATGACTTACACAACATAATTACCTGTGTTTGGTCAAGAACACTAACTAAATAATGCCATTCAAAACTCTGAATTATCAGTAATCAACATATGCATTCTTCCATTATAATGAAATATCAAGTCTAGTTATGAAGGAAACTCATAATAAATAATGAAAGACGCCGTCAGAGTCAGAGTCAGTGCATTAATTCCTTTGAGAAAAAGGAAAACATTAATACCATCTAAAGCCAAAGATTAGGATGATCATAAAATCTCTAAAATAAGAAACAATAAAATCTAGTGTATTAAAAAAGCAGGAAATTATGCCGCAGAATATACAGGGCTACATACTTGCTACAAGCAACATTTTCGAATTAAAACCAAACTATATGAAGCATAAAAAAAGCTCAAACCTTACACAACATTTCACTACTCATTATCATTTTTTGCAGCTTCCTTCACCTCCTTAGTACCACCATCCTATATGAAAAACACAAGCAAATTCAATCAACTTTATATCTGATAGAATAAACCATTTATTAAGATGGTGTTGGAGGTCACTATCCTTTTAATCACAACAAAGTGAAACTTCATCTTTCACTATATATTCCTAAGCTTACTAACTAAATAAAATGATGTGGAAATAAAAGAAATAAATTTTGTCTGAAATATGCAAATTATAAAAACGAATGATGCAGAAATAAAAGGCATCAATTTTGTTTGATATGTGCAAATTATAAAAGATGTGCAATTTTGTTTGAAATATTGCAAGAAATTTTTTCAAATCTCTTCCTGATGCAATATCACGTAGGATTGCAAGAGATGTGTTGAGTTCGTTCCTCAGAGCAAAAACGACACATAAGACAATATCTTCTAAAAGGATGACTTCTGGGATTTGAGGAGGAGACCTACATTGATGCAATCTTCAAAATATTAGATGAAAAAAAATAGACGTATAAGCATATTAAACACTTTAGGAGACCTACATTGAACACAAAAAGCTGGGTTTTGAATACATTAGGTGGAAATAAAAATAGATACATAAGCATATTAAATAGCCTACTTGTGAATAAAAGTAGATGCATTTGACTAGAGAAAGAGGATTGCCATAAAAAGAATCAGAATATGGCAAACTAATGGTGGCAGACTAATGAAAAAAATAGACATAAAAACATATTAAAAAACATATTTGTTAATGAAGGTGGATGCATTTGACCAGAGAAAGAGAATTGCCAGAGCAAGAATCAAAATATGGCAAACTATTGTGAGCAAGTGGTTTTCAAGTAATTCGAAAAGCACCCACAATGCAATGGCAACACCAATAGAAACTTTCTTGTCCCTCCACATGAAAACATCAGCAGCTGTTATAAAAGATGATTCAAAATCAGAAACACTGATTCAAATATATAAATGCATAAACAGCTACGCATGCATACACAAGTATATCATTGCAATACAAAATCAACTATGTTGTTGCAAAAATAATTGAAGGATAAAAGGTGCAAATACTTCCTATTTTATTTTCCATATAAAAGCCTGATACTATTTTAGTTTATAAGGCATACAAAACTCCTGAATCAACAAGAAAAAACATTTCGATATAAGTACATTGAGAAGAAGAGAACTACAAAAAAATCAAACAATGAGTGATTAATTGCAAAATAATTACTTAAATTGTGATGTGCATTAAAACCAAAAGTTATGTCAATGCTTGATCAGCCTAAGAAATAGATGTATGCAAAAACACATTGAGGAAAGAGCGATTATTTGAAAAATAATACTCAAATGCTAATATGATAAAGTAGGCCTTAATTAGGATGAGTTTGAAATGTCTAGCTGAAATATAAATTAAAAAAAAAAAATCACGAATGATAGAAGAGAGAATGCTTACCAACTGTCCTTGGTTAAAATCATCCGTACCTCATCCGTTGAATATTTCGATATGGATGAGCCAAAACTTTGGCTTCTGATTCCACATGAGTAGTAGGGGTAGGAGTCACAATCTCCACATTCGAAAGCATTTCACTAATACAATTCTCTTTCATTCTTTCATTTTTTATTTTCCCCAAAGAATCAAACGATCTGAAGTGGGTTTGCTTTCAAACAAAACCTTACTTGACAAAAGGTAAAATCATCGTCATTTGCCATCACAAACTTAACTCAGCTGCAAAATAGAGTCAATTGTTTTTCCCTGCAAAAATCATCTAATTTATTACTATCATAAACTTAACGAATTCATTAAAAAAATTCACCATTGACATAAATCACATTCGTAAAAAACTTAGCGAGTATATACAAGGAAGGAACCGAATCAACGCCAAATAACCCAATTGCCTCTCAACAACATACCTTATTTTTTTATTCCAAAGTATATTCATCCTTCTGTCACGAAATAGAGAGAGAGAGAGAGAGAGAGAGAGAGAGAGAGAGAGAGAGAGCAATGAGAGAAACAAAAACTAAGTTAGAGAAAGAAGTCATATAAAAGAATTACCCAACAAAGGCATAAGAAAGAAAAAAAGCGACTGCAGGCACGCAAACTCCGACAACACATGCTACGGCACAGAAGGCCCAACAGCGAAACAAGTCACCTAGCAGGAGGAGAGGTTAAGATAAAATAGTTCGGCAAGAATCGACATTGAAGAAACAGATCAAAAATCAAATCTTTACCTACATGAATAACATCATCCTCTCTGCAAAACAAGCAATAAATTCACAGCAAAATAAGAAAATTCTTTTCAGGGAGGGAGGGAGGCAGGAAACGAAAAAGGATAGCAGAGAAATTGATATGTAGAAGAAGAAGAAGAAGCTACCCTGGCATTTGGCGGCGGGCCATAATGTTGGTCTTTTATCTCTAACCAAAGCTGATAAAACCCTAGCAAACAATAAATTGAACATTCATAACCGAATACAATATAACCTTAGCAATATTATACAGGAAAAGACCCTAAAATTAGGGTTCACAAGGAATTGCCGGTACTTGACCACGATTTCCTCCGGCGAAGCGGACAAGGCGCCCAATCTGTAGCCACCAATCAAGCCAACCCTTGTGAGGGCGTAACTGCAACATCCATGTTGAAGGCTAAGAAGGAGGAGGAAAGAAGGAAGATGGAAGGGGAGGCGGCGAAGGTAGAGGAGAAAGATGATAGAGGGAAAATGGAAGGGGAGGTAGGGAGTGGATTTGCATTGACTAAGGCCTCCAAAACCGTGGGCTTGTAACCCACTAACTCTCCAAAATAGACGTCTGCCAAACAAAATTGTGGAAAGACAAAGATTTCCCTAGTGACGAAAAATGAACAGTGTTCACCCAATTCCTTTTTCTCTATATAGAAGATATGATCCCATTTAGCATTTTAAAGCAAGAAATGAAAATAAACATACACATGAGTTTTAGTTTTATATATATATATATATATATATATATATATATATATATGACTTTCAAGAATTCCCTAAAATCATTAGACGAATCTGAAAAAAAAGAATAAATTTTTAAAATTCTCTAAATCTTCAAACAAATAGTGAAACCCATTAGTTAAGTATTGTTCTTCCAAACTAGTAGTCCATAAAGTGACTTTCAAACCTATGAATGTCACTTAAGATTGTTGAAAGAAACATCTCAGTGGGAAGCCACCAATGCCTACTAAACCTAATTAAAGAAAAATTTTTAAACAAATAATGATGAAATTACCTTACTAGCCTTGAATAAAACTAATACAAACCGTGTTTGCAAGTCATTTTTAATTCCCTAAGTGTTAGTCAAAAAGATCTACGTAATGGGCGACAAAGTGGAGTGAACGTTTTCTATACGTAAAGAGTTCACAGAAGCAAAATTAAGACTGTTAACTGATAAATGGCTGTGAGCATTCCCACTATTTCACGTCAAAAGTTGAACGCAATTTCGTGGCAAACGTAAGAATGCTGTTGCTACTAATCCTTGCACTGCTGTTCTTTCAAGATTCCCGCTGCTTTGTAAAATCGTTTAATTTCTCATTCAACTCATTTAACTCGGATAGTTGCAAAAATAGAAGCAGGCTTATTTGCTGGGGATCAGTGAGTGCTTCTAATGGAAGTTTGTACCTGACCCCATATCTGCCACAAGAAAGCAGGAAAATTGGACGAGTATTGTCTGGTAACCCGGTGACTGCATGGCCAGCATCATTCTCCATTTTTACTGTAAGGTTTCTAATAAATTCAACAGTAAGTGGTGATGGAATGTCATTTCTAATTGCCCAGGATGATCAACCTTCACCGCGCCAGGGCTCCGGTTCATATATTGGAATGCTTGATCCATCAACAGAAGGTGTCCACTCCCCCCCCCGCCCCTTTTTTCCCCCAGATAAAACTACAGCGCTAGTTAGTCTTGTGGACAATTCAAAACGCTTTCATTGTATTAGTTAATTCTTTTTATTTAAAATGAATTCAGCAAGAATCCCTTTAATGAATGGGGATTCTTAATACATATTTAATGTTGTTGTCTATGTGCTTGTTTCCTTCTCGACCTATCTATAACGTTATTTGAGTGCAGTGCATGCACGGCTTCTCAGATTAAATATTAAAGTTGATGTTGCAAATTCTTCTCCCCCAATACCTGGATCCACTTTGCTGAACTGATCATGCTTTGCCAAGTGCAGGTGGTGTACTTCGCCAACTTGGAGTGGAACTAGACTCGTACCAGAACGAACGTGAACCAGATGATAACCATCTTGCAGTTGTCACAACAAGCGTGGAGTACCCTGTTGCGATGAAAAGTCTCAGCAGTAATAGAATTAATATTAGAAGTGGAAGAGAAGTCACAGTTAAGATTTATTATGATGGATGGACCAAAATTCTCCAGATATCTGTGGCGTATGCCGGAAACCCTTTAACGAGTTTTCTCAGTCACAAGATAATATTGGAAGATACAGTTCCACAATTTGCTTATGTTGGCTTTAGTGCCTCCACTGCCTATTTGGCTGAAAGCCACGAAATTTTGAGCTGGAATTTCACTTCTTTTGAATTGCCAAGGAAATCTTTAAAGCAAAGTGTTGGAAGCAACAAAAGGAGGATTGTGTTGTCCGTAACTATTCCAACGCTTGTGGTTTTGGTGCTAATTGTTTCTTTGTTTATAATTCGGAAGAGGCAAAAGAAAAGGCAAGAAATGAAAAGAGCAGACATTGAAATGCTGACAAGAAATGCAGCGAATGCTCCTAGGTTCTTCACTTACAAGCAGCTTTCAAGGGCAACTCGCAATTTCAACAAAGAAAATCTGCTAGGAGCTGGTGGCTTTGGATGTGTTTATAGAGGAGTTTTAGCTGATTCTTCGACAGTTATAGCCGTCAAGAAGATGAATGCATCAGCAGGACAATTTCAACAAGGTTCATTCTACTCTTGACATGAAAAGTATCCTAATAGTGATCTCTTGCCTATTTTTTAGGACCAAATTACCAATTGTGTGCTGCGGAAGCATCATGAAAAGGACTATATATCAGAAATGAAATTCTTGCAAATGATTTTTCTAAAGCAAAAGTTGTACATATATGTTGCTTTTTTTTCCCATATATGTTGCATTTCTTTAAACAAATTTTATGTTCCAGGTGAGAAGGAATACTTGGCAGAGATATGCACAATAGGGCGTCTAAGGCACAAAAATTTGGTCCAAATACAAGGCTGGTGTCATGAAAAGGAGCAACTATTCCTGGTATACGAGTACATGCCTAACGGAAGCCTTGACCGCTATATTGGGAAGATCTTTCTTGACTGGAAAACTAGATACCACATACTAACAGGATTAGCATCTGCATTGCTTTATCTCCATGAAGAATGTGATAATCCAGTTATACACCGTGATGTGAAGCCTAATAACGTGATGTTGGATTCAGACTATAATGCTCATCTAGGTGATTTTGGCCTTGCAAGATTGCTTCGGAATCAAACCTTTGTTTCAACCATGGTAGCTGGAACTCCGGGATATGTAGCTCCAGAAGTCAGCTTCACTGGAAGAGCAACACCAGAATCTGATGTCTATAGTTTTGGAATGGTTGTACTGGAAGTAGTCTGTGGACGAAGAACACTGAGCATGACGGATGAGGACAGTCTGGTGGATCATGTATGGACTAAACATGAAAAGAGTGAGTTATTCACCTGTGTAGATCCAACACTTGAGGGCAAATTCAACGAGGAGCAAATGAGAAGAACTATACTAGTTGGATTAGCTTGTTTGCATCCAGATAGAGCATTTCGACCAAGAATAAGAAAAGTTGTCCAGATTTTCTTGAACCCCGACGAGCCATTGATGGAAGTGCCCGAATCTCGACCTACTGCTATAAATTTACCACTATTTTCCCCACATTCTGAGTCAATTGAATATGATTCCATGAATGCTCCTTCTCCTAGTCCCCTGGAGTCCCTTCCAGATGAGATGACTGTTGTATTTGGTGATACTGATACAAAAAGATTGGTCATTTCCAAGTGATGTACATTATAGTAGCTGCAGATTGATTCGAAACAGAGAGAGGACTTGATATTCGTATCTCACTGTCACTGGATCTATTTGCGCTCTATCCGACAATGTTTCGGAAGATTATATATATCTATATATTTGTAAATTCTGGAATGAAGAATTGGAATTTTGCTAATTTTCTAATCTTACATACATTCCCAGATACTAGTAAAAGCCAGAAGAGACCGAGCCACTGGATCGTATTTATTGTCTGGTACATCTTTCGACTTTTTTTTTTTTTTTTTTCCTCCCTCTTCTTTTTGCTCTTCTGTTTGTAAGAGCCTGATGACAAGTGGTGAAGATTTATTATTATTATTATTATTATTATTATTATTATTATTATTATTATTATTATTATTATTATTATTATTATTATTATTATTATTATGTAAGCGTTGAATCTTGACAAAAGATTAATAGAAGCGGGAGATTTGATAATAACTCATTTGGCAAAATTAAGAAATTTCAGTAGCAAAATAATAATTTTCAAATTTGGTTTTACATGGAAGTCCCAAGTACAAGAAATAACTTGAGACAACGCAGTCCATTACTACCAAATTGAGTCTTAAGATTTTATGCATTTTATTTTACAAAGATTTCGGGAAAGAGTTGAGTTGCCATCCTATTGCAATATATGTTGCAA